>ML777306.1:439515-483515 GCA_009831015.1 Picea engelmannii | reverse complement strand
AATAACAAGCAATATGCCAAATCCAGAATGGCTAATAGGTGCGCCCCAGCCTCTTACTTATAATTTTTCTTCTAATTCTTTGTTGAGTTAGGTTAACTCCCATGGTTAGCTTCTATTCTTCTGTTGAGTTATCTTTTACTCCTTTTATCCTTTTTCTTTGTTAAGTCAACTTAAAAATATAACTTTAGTTTAGTTGACTTTCCCCCTCAGTGTGAGACTATGACCTAGTGGGGGTGCCCAGGCCACTGAGTCTCCTCATCACCTCTCTATCAAGAGGTGGGGGACATTACAGTCTCAGAAGAAACATTATTCTTCTTTCCCGGTGTTATCCTCTGGTGTCTCTTTGCCCCTGGTTGAGGTCACAACATCCATCTGGTGGGATTTTAGCCCCATGGGGGTTCGAGCTAATCATCTTCCCATATGTACCTGTCCACCGGGCATGGTCCTGCAGCAACCACAAGTACGCCCTCCATGGGCTCACAAGTCACAGGGATCATAGCAATGTCAATCACATCCAATAATCAAATTACCCGAACATGTGCATCAAACCCCCCTTTACCTAGACAAATGCTCAAAGACGTTATACAGTTTAACAAGCCAGGTTTGGAAAGGGTCTCAAGATGTCCTATTGGGCTAATCCTCCTCAAGTTTGGGGAGTTTCCGAGGTGAAGACCAATCTAGGTCATGTAGGTGTATGAAATGGTGTAGGGGAATGTTTGGGCAAGGGGTGCAGTGATAACAGGGAAATGTAGGTCTTACCTGTGGGTGCCTCTGTAGAGGGCGAGCTACACCTTGTCATGGATGCCATTATTTCCTAGCCCACTCAATGTCTTTTATTCTTTGTCTTATTGCTTTTTCTTTTTAAGAGAATAGTTGGGGACACTGTCCTGGCATGGTGACCAGTGGTGACAACGTTACCCACAAGCATTTCACGGAAATGAGAAGGTTGGCTCGTGATGAGACCCCCTTTCTCTTGGTTATGCCACCAAGAGCCACTACCCTGCTCTGGTGACCAGATAGATGGTAATGTCATACCGCTACATGCCCATGGACCTAATAGGCCGGCTCATATGAGACCTCCTATCCACCAACTAGATCTTGAGTTTTATTTTATTTTACGGGTCCCCTTTTCTTACTGAGAAGCCATTTATTGCTTTCTCGGGAATCCCTGGGCAAAGCATCTCAAGTTTTCATTTTGGCTTTTAACTTTTGCCAGCTACTTTTACCCTATGGGCCTTTAGCCCCTTCTTCCCACAAGGCAAGGTACAACCCTTACTAGCTTGGCAAACCCAATGCCCGAACCAAGGTAGGGGAAGATGAAAGGGACAATGATGAAAAGTGGCAAGTATGGAAGGAATGGACGATGACCTTTCATAGACCCACCTAGTGGCAAATCATTCCTAAGGGAACCAGCTTACTAGGGCACTCTGTCACCCCCCCCCCAGGTATGAACAAGTCAAAGAGCATAATTTCCAAGCAAACGTCATGAAACAAAAGAGAGTTCAATGCACATATTCAAATGCTTCGAAAATCAGAGTGACACATACTATGATACCCAGACTCATTACCTCATGGAGCAAGACCCACTACTACTTCAGAATCAGGCCGATGGGATGGATGTTGTTGATGTTGATAGATAGGATGCACTAAAGAGAAGATGGGCCCTCCGGGGCCAAGCTCAAGTCATATGGCTCTCGGTACTCCATGTCTAGGACTTGTGGGCCTCGAGACATAATCTCCTTAGTTATCCCTAGGATAGGGGATAACAGGTTTGAATAGTGATATGGCAATCATATCTTTGAAATATTGCTAGATATGAGTTAAATGGTTCTTGGTTTGTGTGTTATTGTAGCATTAGCTAGTATTACATAGTTGTTCATGTTATCACACAATCTTGCACCCTAGTGCAAAGCCTTCACAAGGTACATAGATGAGTGGAACATCTCAAGCATTACCACTATCACCTAGGCAACAACTTCCCTCATTTTAGTGAAGAACGGATCCAACACAAGTGAGGCTTCCCTAGTAGTCTCTAGGGTTCCTAAGGCAAGACACAATCAAGTCTAAGGTCTCTTATATAGCTACCCAATTTACCACCAACTAAATATATAAAGCAAGTTATGGATTAGGTGGTCAATCAAAGTAAATTCCAAATTTGGGTTTTATTTTCTTTAAGGTTGATTTAGGGGGTTTATCAAGTTATTATCAAATGCAAAATGATCTCCAGACCCTACAAATATGAAAATTACTTGTATAAAAGATAAATAAATCGCAGCATAAGACAAGTTATGACATCGATACAATCCAGCCCCTTAAACAGATTATAAACAAGTAAAAGTTAGGGCTAAAACAATGGATAGAACTTGGGTTTAACTTATTAATTATGAAAATTTAAGACCATATAACAGCCAATAAAACCAAGACGTCTAACCATAAAATTGTTATAACACAAACCAGCTATGATGATTTTCCAAGAGAGATGATTTTAGATCAAAAACATGAAAGAAAACCCTGAAATTTTAGGTCAAAAATATGCAAGAAAACCCTAGACATCTAGGATTTTTTATGGTTGAAAATTAAATGTAAGCTAAACAAACCCTAGATTTACCGGTTGAAAATTAAATGTAAGCTAAACAAACCCTACGTTTACTGTAAAACAAAGATAAAATTGAAGTTTTGAAATTTAGATTGACTACGTGGAGAAGACTAGTGCCTACTATTTTTTTTAGGGCATATGGGCTAAACTAAGGACTCCCTTGAGAGGATGTAAGTAGATCTAGGGTGATATCTAGGGTTGTCCTCTACAAACCCTAGAAGATCCACCTAGATCTACTTGCAAACTCTCAAGGGAGTCCTTAGTTGACCCCATATGCCCAAAAAAAATAGTAGGCACTAGTCTTCTCCTATCTAGTCAATCTAAATTTCAAAAATTCAATGTTCATCTTTGTTTTAGGGTAAATCTAGGGTTTGTTAGTTTACATTTAATTTTCAACCATCAAAAACCCTAGACGTCTAGAGTTTTCTTGCATATTTTTTACCTAAAATCATCATAGCCGATTTGTATTACAGCAATTTTAAGGCTAGACATCTTGGTTTTATTGGTTGTTATATGCTCTTAAATTTTTAGAATTAATAAGTTACTTAAACCCTAGTTTTATCCATTGTTTTAGCCCTAACTTTTACTTGTTTATAATATGTTTAAGCAGTTGAATTGTATATTTGTTATAACTTGTCTTATGCTGCAATTTATTTATCTTTTATACAAGTTTTATAACAACCATAAGTAATTTTCAGATTTGTAGGGATTGGAGATCGTTTTCCATTGGATAATAACTTGATAAACCCCCTAAATCAACCTTAAAGCAAATAATACCCAAATCTGGAATTTACTTTGAGTGACCACCTAATCCATAACTTGTTTGATATCTTTAGTTGGTGATAAATTGGGTAGCTATATAGGAAACCTTAGACGTGATTGTGTCTTTCCTTAGGAACCCTAGAGCTTACTAGGGAAGGCTCCCTTGAGTTGGATCCGTCATTCACTAAAATGAGGGAAGTTGTTGCCTATGTGACAGTGGTAACATTTCTATTGTTCCACTCATCTATGAACCTTGTGAAGGCTTTGCACTAGGGTGCACGATTGTGTGATACCATTTTGGCACCGTTACCGAGGAGAATTGAGTCATTCTCCTTGGAAATCCGAAGTCTATGCTTCAACCTTATTGATGAGTATAAATCAAAGTCTAACCTAGTGTGTTCATCTTGCAACTCCACAATAAAAGAACCCAAGAATTGGAAGTTCCAACCAAAGACCTTTCCATAGGTATGTTGATCCTTTGAAGGTCTATAAAAGAAGAGTTCAACCAAATTCTCCTGTGATACGAACTCTTCTCAATAATCCTTCAAGAGTAACTCCAATGGCTTTGCAACCATGGGTTACCAATGCCTAAACGGCTCTAGATATGTCCACAATTCAAGGTTACCCTCATAACATGCCTGATAAATTTGATAAGTGGTTACCTAAGTTTTTTGGCAACAATGTCATTACTGTCGAACAACATTTGTCCTCATTTTACGGTGTTTTTGAACATCATCCCATCTCAAATGAACATAAGGATGTAGTCATGAAACTCTTTAATGTATCTTTGGAAGAAAATGCGAGATCATGGTACAATAGTCTTCCTGAAAAGAGCATTAAGTCTTGGCAAGCCTTCCACGATGCCTTTATGAAAAGATGGTAGATCAATGTTAACCCAATTCCATGAGATTAAAAGAAAGGATAACAAAACTTTGAAGGAATTTGACCAAAGGTTTGGCAAACTAGTAGAACAAATACTAGATGATCTCAAGCCAAGAGATGGTGCCATCCTTTTACAATACACCAATGCTTTTGATGGGCAATTTGGTTTCATGTTAAGAGACAAGTTCCCAAAGACCCTTGAAGAAGCTCAAGAATGGGCTGGTAAAATTGAAGCAAACATGATGGCTTGCAAGGTAGAACCTTTTAATGCACCGAGGGCTAAGGCTGAGACCAAACCTAGGGCTATGAATAATGTCATCCTATTTCATATTCTGCAATGGCTCTAGCTCAAAAATTTGACCAAATGGCAATTGAGATTTTGCAATTCCAAGCCACTATTCTAGACAGGATGACCATCTCAAACTTCTTGTCCCAGAGCTCGATACAAGAACAATCGTCAACCTAGAGGAAATCAGGGATGGAATAGAAATAGACCTCCCCTTGAGAAAAGAGTCCCTAATACCCTTGCCCCTTTTGGTATGGTTAATCAAGAAGGAACCCCTTGGTGTTTGCCTTGCAATGAGTCACATAGGAAATGGGAATGCCCTAGAAACCAATATTACGTGGAAAATGAAGATCCTAATAGTAATGAATGCATAAATTTGGTTGAAGATATGGATCCTATCTATGTTATCCCTAGGGAACCTATACTATCACTAGTGAGCAAATGGAACTAATTAAGCAAAATAGTCGTGATGTCGTTGAGATAGTTAGGATAGAAATGTTAAAAGCCATGGATGAAGAGTCTAAGGATAAGCTTAGGAAAGAGAAGTATTTGCAATACACTAGAAGAAATAAATCACCTAAAGCTTCACAACCTAATGACTCTCAACCTCCTGCAAGAAAGTGGACTAGATACCCTTTACCTTTGAACACCAATCCTACTCTTCCATCAACATCACATAAGAATGATGATCTGCAATTGAATGTGATGCAACAAATGTGTTGGCAAAAATCAATGTTCTTGTACCTCTCTGAATTAATCAAGATCCCATCACAAATGGATAAAGTGAGAAAATTCTTGCCTATGGAGGATGAACCTGAAGACCCTCTTGTTGTGTTGCAAACCATGGACTATGATAGAAATAATGGAGGGAATGCACCTTTCTTTATCAGCTTGGTAGTGAATAACCTCCTTCTTCATAATTATATGTTAGATTCTAGGGCTTCCACCAATGTGATATCTTTAAAGGTCATGAATCAATTAGGTCTGAAAACCACCAATGTGATGTCTTTAAAGGTCATGAACCAATTACGCTTGAAAACCACGAGGTCATACAGGAATGTATGCGGAATTGACTCAAGAGTGATTAGAGTATGTAGCCTAATTAAGGATTTAAAGGTTTGTCTAGCTTCATATCCTGGTATCTCTATCACAATGGATGTTGTAGTTATAGATGTGTCTGATGCTTGGGGGATGTTATTATCTAGAAAATGAGTTGCAACTTTGGTGGGTAGCATCCAAATGGACTTATCTTATGCAACCATCCCAACTAGTGATGGAATCTTTGTCACTCTTTATAGGCAACCCGTTGAGAGACACCATGTAGAAGATCCTAAAATCCCTTTGAACAAGTTAGTATGGGAAAATGAAGAATTTGGAGACTTGGGATTTCTTACAAATTCAATAGTGTCAATAGAAGGAGAGGGTCATTATGGTAAGAAATCCTTTGAAGACATTAAAGGACCCATCATTCCAGCACCGGTCCTCGTTAACCTTGATTATTATCAAGACTTTGTCGTTTTTCCATTTGCATCTGAAGATACTATTGATGATGTGTTTCCACCAAAGAACAAGGACGATAATAAAGCATATTCCCTAGTACACCCAAGATTCGAGAATATGACATTAAGCCAACTAAAATCATAAAGGGGCAAGGCTTAGCTAAGATGTTGACCGAAGGAAATGGAAAATCCCTGGACGTGGGCAAGAATGACCAAGTGAATGATGATGAGTGCTAGTCAAATATCATGTATTGCTAACAAAAGATATCAGGTTCTAACAACTCAATTAATCGTGAAAAGGAAAGAAATGATTGATTTATATAATTGGATGAGTCTAGAAGGAGGCATGTTTTTTATCAAATGGTAAGAAATCAAGATAAACTCAAAGGAGCGTTTGATCATAAAGCAAGACAAAGATATCTCGAAGAAGGTGATCTTGTACTCATGTGGGATGAAAGAAGGGAAAAGTCAAGTATGCACAAGAAGTTTGATGGTCTATGGCTTGGTCCTTATAGAATTGAGAGGAACATTGGAATTAACTCATTTTACCTAGCCACCTTGGATGCAGAGAAGTTGCCTTTGCCGGTTAATGGACAACTTCTCAAGCTTACTTTCCAACTAACACTTGATTTTGTTAACTATAGCATAGGCAGGATAGTTGTAGGTCATTTTGTGTGTTACCTTTATGCAGCTTGATTGTGTTTTCTTACTTACTTGCATTAAGTTATTGCTTGACCATATGCATTTATAATTAGTTGCAATTTTGATTTAGTGTTGTCTCGAAAAAAGAAAAAAGTGATAAATGGTGATTATATATGATTTTGTTGCATTTCATTTATACTTTCCATCTACTAGGGGGGTCATATCCCCCTACTCATTTTTACTAATGGTTTTATGTTAGAATGTAGCAAAATATATTTTAGGTTTGATGCAGAGTGCAGGTCTTGGAGTTCCAGAGATTGTTAAGGTTCTCTTGAGCTATACGATGAGCACGTGTTTCCATGTTGGAGTCAAATGCTACCCCCTCACATGAACGGGTAACTAGAGAAGATTTTTTCTCCTATGATCCACATTACAGACAGCAGATTCACAAATGAAATCCATGGTTCTCCACAAACAGATGATCGATGATGCTTCCCACATGCTGCTCAACTCACTCTCACTCGATGACTATGGTGCTTGACCCACATGAGGTAATTTGTTTCAATACTTCATATTAAGTGTTAATGCCTTATGTACTTGACATGAAAGTAGTGATCAAGCAATTGAGTTGGATAATGGAACATGATGCTTGTTTCACCTTAGTGGTTATCATCCCCTCCTAGATAAGTGTTATCACTCTTAGGTAGAGTTGTACTATTGGGTACTATTGGGGAGCTTTGATAGGTGTAGCATGTTCATATCCCAATCCATACATAACATTCTCCATCTTTCCCAATCTCCATTTCCCCGCTTTTGAGTTGGTGGTCATATGTCACACATATAGGTTCATGCTTCATAATCCCATGGGAAGAAGGAGCTTGAATGCTCGAAGTTGATGTATATAAGAAAGAAAGAAAGAGCAAAGTGTTAAAATCAAAATGCAAAGCAAATGAAAGAAAGAAAAAAATAACTAAGAAAACACCAAAGGAAAGCAAAGCATGAGCAATGCCCCCTCACTATGAGGCCATCACCCCAAGTCCTATGCAATGAATGCATATCTAAAAAGGACTAAATGAAAGTCAAAAGCCAAAAAAGGTTGAATGAATAAAGAAAAAGGCAAATAGGGATTTGGAAAGACACGGTGTTGAGGAAAGGGCAACTCATTGCATAAGCGCTCCCTCATACAAAGGCGCTCATGTGGATGAACATCTTACATAACCTCACATGACTATGCATGCCACTCATTAAGTTAAACCCCACTCCATACCATCTATCATCACACATGCTCCTTGATGGGTTTCTTGGGAAATACTTCTCCTCCTGGATACTGGCACATGTAATAGGGGATAAGCATAACCCTCCCATACCTAAACTTGGCAAATGGTGTAAATTCTATGGGTTATTGTGAAGTTTGAAGATGATTCTTAATAAGATCTACCTAATGGCATTTACATTTGACATGACTCACTTCTTACGTTGTATTGGACTTGTGTACATGCCTCCAGATTGATACATTTGGTCACATGAGCCCCCTCCTTAGACGATGTACTTTGCGTGGCTATTGACTTAGATTGAGCCTTGGTCCTTGGAGGACAATGGGGGGCTACTTGCACACTTTATGGAGGACGTCCCACCTACTTTTGAGAGGTCATCCACTTCTTTAGAGGATGTTGGAGCTTTGGAGGATATTGCACCCTTGTTGAAACGTCCTAGCACCTTTTTGGAGATGACGTGGCACCTTTGGAGGGAACGTTCCACCTTTTCATGATGATTTGGTAGCTTTTGATGAGACGTCACACCTTTTAAGAGATGATATGTCACGTGAGCATGAAACGTTGCACCACTTGGAGAGAATGTTTCACTTTTTGAGCCCCTACACGCCACTTTGGAGCGATTCGACCACTCTTGAAGATCATTTATGCGACACATGTGGACTTTTTCATGCAATTATGAGGGACGACTTGGCATTAGAGCAATTTTACTCCATCTTGGGAGCATAATTGGGGGTCTTATTGACCTATCCACTCCTATATCTTGGATTATTAATGTATTGTGACCTTATCTCTAGGGTTTGTAAAGAGATAAAGGCGTATTTTATTTTCTAAGGGTTTTTGCTAGGAAAATATTGTTATTTTAATGAAAAGGGTGCTAGATCTCTCATAAAAATAAGAGAAGCACTTGGGTGCTAGATCTCTCATATAAATAAGAGAAGCATTTGGGTGCTAAATCTCTCGTGTAAATAAGAGAAACACTTCTCATTTGGATCATTGCTACCTGTGGAGAATCATTACTACTTGTCTACTATTCTTGTCTTATAAAATCGCTATGGATGGCTACTTGGAGCGACTTCTTGTGGAGATTGTTTGTGGATGACTTTACAACTTTATGAATGCTCATGGCTCTAGGGTTTTGAGGATTGAAAGATTTCTTGAGTAAGTGGTCTCACTTTATCTTGTGGATTTCGTTTATGATTGAATGCAAGTGTAATTGTACTTCTCTAGTGGTGGTGGTGCATTCTCTTTACTTCTTCTTGAACAAATCCCTCTTTTCAAAGCTCTTCGAAGGTTACTAGTGAAGTACCTTCCCTTGAATCATCTTGAAGATTTTTGTAAAGTACTAGGTGGATTTTCTAAGGCTTGTAGTGGACAACCCTAGCTATCACCCTATATCTACTTACATCTCTTCAGCGGAGTCCTTATTTGACCTCATACACCCAAAAAAAATATAGTGGGCACTAGTATTCTCCCTTTAGTCAATCATAAATTTTATCCTTACCTTTTGTTGTATGTTTTAGGGTAGAATTAGAGTTTTATAATTGCATACATTTATTTCCAGCCATAAAAAGACCAAGACATATTGGTATTTGTGCATATATTTGAATTGAAAATCATTTTAAAACCCTAAATTGCATTGCTGATTTTTATTACAGCCTAATTTGGGCTGGACATCTAGGGTTTCTTAGCTGTTATATGCATTTATTATTTCAGTATTTGTTAGTTGTGTAAACCCTAATTTTATCCTTCATTTAAGCCCTATTTTTAGTTGCTTATTACTTATTTCAAGGGCTGAATTATTGCTGCTGTTATAACTTGTTTTATTGCTGTAATTTGTCAATCTTTATACAAATTTGCAACAGCCATTAGTATTTTCTCGATTGGTAGTGTTTGGGGATCACTTTGCACTAAATGTTGACTTGATAAACCTTCCTAAAGGCTCCAAATCCACATCACTTCAAATCCGGAAATTACTTTGAGTAATCACCTAATCCTTAACTTACTAAACATACCTAGCTGGTGGTAGTATTGGATAGCTACATAGGAGGCCTTAGACTTGATTGTGTCTTGCCTAGGGAGTCCTTGAAGGCTGAAGCTACTAGAGAAGCCTCCCTTGTGTTGGATTTATCCTTCACTATAACAAAGGAAGTTGTTTCCTAGGTGATAGTGGTAACATATTCTAATGTTCCACTCATTTTGTACCTTGTGAAGGCTTCGCACTAGGGTGCAAGATTGTGTGATAACAGTTCACTTGGCTATAATCATTTGTTGAGGAGTTTCGCAAGGTTGCAACGTGACATTCCTGAGTACCATTGACAAACATTAGAGTTAAAGCCAAATTCAACTATCCCCGCTAAAAAATAGCATTGGAACTTGGATATGCGACAAGGTGGTATCAAAGTAAAAAGAGGGGCAAAAAATTGGCAAGCCCCATTGAATGAATGGGCAATTAGGCACATGACAAATTTGAAGCTTTATCATGTATGTATCAATGAAACTATTCAATATATTATGATATTGCTTGGCCCAACTTCTACTTCAAAAATTACCATTCAATCTTCAAACTTCTCTCATACTCATCCAGATAGAAAATTTGCTTCGTGACTTCATGAAATTTTTACTAGTTGGTAATAGGCATACGATCTAACTGTCATTGTCATTCAACAAAGCTATTGGTGTTGCTCTATTCATATTCAACTTAAAGAAAAATTATCTTTTGCAAGTTTGAATATCCTTGTGTCTCAAAGTACATATCAAGCTATCTTAGCCAATATGAATAGTTGAGTCTATCAACATCTAGATCTCTATTGACACTAGGGATTTCCAAATTTCCATCAACTTGAACCAACTAGGATCACAAGTCTGGTTTCCATAAATAGCATATTTAGTTGTATCGTGTGGCTTGCATTTGACTAATAAGAATATTGTTGTTTGGCATCATGGAATTGGTTCCAAAAATTACTTAAATTAGTTAGCATGAATCATTGAAGCATATCGAGCTTCTCTTCTAGTGAATTTTGAAATTTAGCAGAGTTTTTATGTAGCCTTTGGAGTTCATCTTCTAGCTCATTGCTAAGTCTCAGAGACATTTCGTATTATTTGATTATTTTATTTGGGCGATCCTCTAGTTGTCTTCTTTATCCACTAATTTCAGGCTCTTCTGGTTTTTCTCTTATACAGTGGATCAGTTTCTTGTCCTACCAATAGTTTGCTCTTTTTCTATCTTAATATTCAACTTCGTTCTCACCCTTCTTGGCTTGGGCATTTGGGTTGCAAGTTCTTGGCATCCATGGCATGAAACCCACTTCGATACTGAAATTTGATTTGATCTAATTTTAATTACCAAAGATCTGGTCTCTGATAGCAAAATGATCCTTCAAATTATGCTTGGACTTTGTCAAACCTTCAAATTGCACTTGGACTTCATCGATCCCCAACACCAAAGACAGAAGTTTGTCGGATTCTGTCAACTCATTTCTCATCCTAACTTCAATTTAACATCTACAATTCGAATCTTTCACTTGTTGGAGTGCAAATTCAGATCCCACTCAAAATAATTCTCAGCCTTCTAGTTGATTCTTGCAAAGTTTAATCACTTAATTTCAATTCGATTTAAGGTCCAAGTAACAACTATGTCAAGTTGGCTAAATTTCCAAAACGGAAATTGTCTCATTCAATATAGTGTTTCCACTATCAATCACACACTGTACATCAAAAACGCAACCAGTTTATAGCTCTTCCAACAACTACAAACTACAAAGTATTATTCCCTATCTTCACAAGCTTGTCAAAGTTTAAGATCACGAACAAGGCCTGAATCAGATTTTTCAAGACTCTCTTATCAAGATTTATAAGTTTAATTGATAACTATTTTTCTAAACAGGAAAGTTTGAACCTCACTCGAGAGTGTTATAGATTTCGCACGAGTTATGATATGGTTCAATATTGGCACAAAGCCTTTACACTTCTTGTACACAAACAATGGATTTCTGCACAATCTGTTCCTCTAGGAAGTTCTAGTATAAGTTTCATGCATGTAATTTCTTTAATAATTCAGCTAACATGGTCAGCTCAATCTTAAGTGCATGGATGCTAGGCAACACCTTCACTCGGTCAACTACTATTTTATTCACCTCTTAGCTTGATTGCTTCTACCTCTAGGCAAACAGAATTTGCCACGGACTCTAGATTTTTCTGGTGATGAAATACACTCAACTCTCTTGTGTTACCTTGGTTTTTGGATCCCTTGTTGTTGGATTATGGACATATGCAATAGCAGAATATTTGCAAAGAGAGAAAAGAGAGAAAATGGAGATATTGCTTGACATGACTCAATATGGAAAATGTCAAGACTCAATATATAAAGAGGACGGAGACAGTGTCCCATACAAGCACCTTGTTTCATTAAGACATGACTAACCCAATTTAACTTAATATTATTTATAACATGTGACTTTCTTAATTTAAGCCACTTATCTTTATTAAACTAAAGCACAAAACTATATTATTACATTTAACATATGACCATTATCATAATCTCTCTCTAACATTTGTCTTTCTAATGTACCCTCCAGAACTATTTCTGAATTGGATCCAACAGAACTAAATTCAAACTGGATGTTAAGGAATCAAATTCCAAGCGGATCAAATGGAACCAAACCTAAACCTGACCTAATGAAACCAAATCCCTTCTATGGTATTTGTGTTGGATTTGCGGTAACTGATTCGGTTATTGATCACTTTACTCAACAATCGTTTTCCATGTTTTCTGCGTCTTTGTCAGTCACTTGCTTCGAGTCTTGACTTCTTCCACGGCTTCTATTCAAGGCAAGGCATCAACTGCCTTTCAGCTTCAAGCTTCAAAATCTATTGACTTAAGAGAAACATCCTTGGAACTGAACACAAAGCCCTCATGTTCTATTCAACTTTACCCCATTACAAAGCCCTTGAGGTCGAGTCAAATCCATTCTAGCATTGCCTTCAAACATTCTGGATACCAAACAATCTGATCAAATCCACCTGGATACAGATCAAGGTCAAAAGCTATCATTTAACAACCATCAATGGTTGAGATGTGTGGGAATAATATGCAAAGAGACCTCCATAACCAATATTATGCTGCGACCGTCCTGTAATCAAAGAAGCTTAATACCTTTGAAACATCAAATATTAACCAGATAAAACAATAACCCCCTTTAAACATTATGCATTTAAATCAAAGATTGGAATTTAATCCCCTAATAAATTTCCTTTCTTGCACCCTCCCCAACGACTTGTTTTTCCTTTTTGTTTTATTTTATTCTTTAACCTCCAAGATTTGGCCTTCTTATATTCATCACCCTTAATCTTCAGGAATTGACATCAACCCAGCACCTGTGCACATGTCAACTGTACATCAGAATGCAACGATGACCTGTGATCCAGACAATGTGCCCAATCTGCATCATTAAAACTTGGTTTCATAATCCTGACTGTCACAGACTGCGTGGAGACTCTCAATTCTTGGATGAGAGCCAAAGAATGACGAGTAAGGTCAAGGCTCCTGATGATCTCGAATGAGGGTACCAGGCCTACATTTTGGCAAATCCCATCCCAAATTTTACCTGAATCTGTCACAAGACTCCGATGTATATTCCAGTAAAATTTTATATTACCCAATCAGGCATTGAGGGGTAATACCTGTCTTGCCAGGCCTGTAGGGCATATGTCATAAGCAATTCCTAGATTCCATAGGATACCAACTATTTCACTATGATTTTAGCAAGAAAGACAATTGCAGAAATCTTTGACACGTATAATTTTGCCAAAATGTGTAACTGTGAAAGAAACATAATGCATCATCAGCGCATATTTTACCTCAGGAAACTTAAAAACTTGTCATATCGTAGTACTTTCGCATTCTCTATCACATGAGTATGAAATAGATAATAGCTAGTTGCAGGAAATAGTTAATGTGCATACAAATGTTATTCCCAGATTAACCACCCAGCTACACAATACACAAACGTCAAGCCATCTGTTAGCAAGGCAGAGTTTGACCTTTGTATTCAAGCTCTAACAGTTCCAAGCAGTATTAGGACATGATTTTGTGTTGCTTCATTTATCTACTGAATATGACAAAATTTTCACACTAACTATTAGCCCAAGCTTTGGGCAAACTTTAAAATAAACAAGGTGTGTTTTGTGTGAAGTACTTACTGTCAGGACCACCAAGCTGAGTAACAGCATCAACAAAACGTTCGTGAAGCTCAGTAGTCCATCGGAGGCGAGGCTTGGGATCTGTTGTGAGAACTAAACATGCATCTCCAGGAAGATTTGTGCCTTCAAGTGGTCCACTCTGTGTTTCCTCAAAAGATGGGGGCTTTTCAAGTGAGGACATGCTTGAATTGTTCACTTGATACATTCTCTGCACACACACATAAAAAATCCTAAAAACCAAAAGATCCCAAATTGTCACTCACAGCCACATATGTGCACAAGCATAAAAAAAATTAATTTCTCTCGACTTTCTCATGAATATCACTAAAATATATACACTGCATATATTGCATTTCAGTATAGAGCCAGTGATGTATTGACTTACGTTGCAAGCCTCGATAGCAGCCTTCCTGGCGCGCCTTGCAGCTGATGACCCTGCCTCTGGTAACCAGTAAAAGTAATACAGTGCTTTTCTACTAAAACCCACCTGGTGCTCAATATAAAATGGCCGTGGTAGAGGGTTCTTGGTCCCTGTTTGCCCTAAAACTTGGTAAACTCAGATGGTTCTCAATCAGTTGTTATCCTCTGTAAAGCTCATGAACGCCGAAATGAAATTTTTCGCCTATTGGATCATCAGCACCAATGTCCTTGTCCTCATCTAACCATTCCTACTATCGAATGGCACAAAACCTAATCTACCAACACTGCAAACATTAATAAAAAACTCTCACATCATTATCTGAATTCTGCTAGCGAGGTCCATCGTAGACTCTGAGATCACCCAATGTAAAAAATTCAGTTGGATCGACTTTATGGGACTGCATACCTTCGGAGAAGACAGACCCACTTGAGCGACTCGAGTTTCTCCATCAAATCCTGATTTGATTCACACTTTGATCGCTTCCTTCCTCGGTAGCTGCTTTCTTTCTCCCAAAAAGAAAAAAGTAAAAAACACGAGGCTAAGCAAAGAGTGGCATTGTGAATTTTTCAAGAGTTGGACTTCAGCTTTGGCTTGGCCTAGTTGATGCTGTATTGCTGCTACCTGCTGTTTGTGGGATTGTTTGCATGTTATCCAGAGCTAAGCAAAGCAGCAGAGACCGCATTAAAAAGTGGAGTGAAAAATGACATGTGAAGTCTTGATTTCACTATCTTCTTCCACCCACTAAAGGCCAAAACTAAAAACCACGCCCCGCTAAAATTGGAAACGTAACTCTACTTCTGTGATGTAACTTGCATTGAATGAACGGAGTCCATACAAATAGTGAATGAAAAAGAGGGGAGATGCATTAATTTCCGCTTCCCGAGGTTGAGGTTGACTGAGTATTTGGCTGTGAATTAGCTTTCAGTTTTAACTATGGTCCGTCCCACCTATGTGGTTGGTCTATGTTTTGAAGGATGAGCACCTATGTGGTTGGTCTATGTTTGGAAGGATGAGGTGATGTAATAGTATAATTTGAGTGGGTCTATGAGAACATGTTCTCTGTTTCATGTTTAGCTATATGATTTTAAAATTAAATTTTATTAATTATAATTAATTTGATTTATTTAACATTTTTTATTTTATAGTCAGTAAAATAATTTTAAATATTTTTTAATATTTTATTTTATTAGTTTAAGAGTTTCAAATTTGGTTAGTGTGATTAGGTTTTGAAGGTTTCTTTTGCAAGGTGGTTAAGGTTTAAAATTCATGTGGTCTAGATCGGATGTTCTGATAATTTTGATGATTTAGATATTCCTAGATCACGGTTTAAACCATAGGCCTAGAAAACAAACATACTAACAAACAAAAAAAACATATATTTTAAGAGATCAATAATGAATTGAAAGAAAATTAAGTTATTTTATTGTTTTTATTCTCTTTGTTTTATATTTATTTATATGCTTAACTTTCAAGGGATGAGGAAAGGTGTATTAGTTATTTAAATGCAATATTAAATGGTTTATCAAATTGTCATTTCATTGGGGTTTGTCATTTTATTTTTTTATTGTGTTGATAGATGTATTTTTTTTTTTTCAATACGAGGCAGATGTGAGTTAGTGTGACGCTTTTATATCAACTTTTCATATTAAAAAATTAATAATAATAATATACTTTGATAATAAATATCTTAGATTTATATTAATTTTAGATTTAATTCTAAAGCTGAGAGGATGCAAATCTTTTCACAAGTTTTTGTATCATCTTATAAATTTTTACTTCTATAGTTTTAAATTTTTTAAATACTTTGATAGATTCTGAGTTAAGATGAATTTATATAGATAAAATAAAATTTTACAATTTTATATTTTTTTATAAAAAAATTGATACATGAAACATATATTCTTTATTAGATAATTGATAATTAAAATTTGTTTCTTTTGTATATTCTTTATTAGACAATTGATAATTCAAATTTGTTTATTTTCTACTCAAAGTGTGTATTTGATATCTATTATAGTAAAACCTTGCCTCAACCAAACTTATAATTATTTGATCCCTTATGTTGAATTTTTATACCAGTGGCGACCATACACTGTCACTTACCCAATTAAATTATCACACTTCTTTATTGCAACTTTTGACCAAACTTATATTATTTGAGGTCCAGTAATGACCCCTTTTTGTTGAATCTATATGATTGCTATAACCATACATTGTCATTTATCTAATTAAATGATCATACTTCTCTGCTTATGCTTTTCTTGCTTTAATTTCTCATAGTTATGGTATTGACTATTTTGTATTTGACACTGTCAAATTTTTTTTAACCACGAAAATTGGTAACTGGTAGGTTTGATTTGGGTTAGGCCCGAGATCAAGCCTGCTAGCTACCACTATAACCTAAGAGTATATCCGACAGCCTGCAAGCCAAATATACCAATAATTTGTGACTTAGCAAGGATCGAGGCGTCCCAAAGCCCACCAAAGTGAACCTCTATCCCAAGGGTTGTCTACTCTTCTAACTTTATCACAATGGGCCAACATGTCCACTTTGAGAGAATTGAACATGGGTGGGGAGGATAACAAACATGCTACCCAACCATCTGAACTATGAACTCGGGACTCGATTACTACTATGCATCTGTTAAAGACAAGGAGGTCAACTACCTTTCATAATGTAAGGAATACGATTCATGTCTCGTCTTTCTTACTTTAAAAGGAATTTTGTGGTTGGGAATAAGTCGAAGGGAAGTTGCCTCATTGGATATAGTAATCATCTTGTCATCTCCACTACTCTAAGACACTAAAATAAATGTAGTTGGAGAAGGAAAGGGTATCGATTCCAGGGGAATCTTAATTAGATATGCCTAATCGCCATACAATTTAGACTCTTGTCACTGCAGGGCCTTTTGAGTTTTTCCTTTTGGCGTTGCAGTGGACTTTACTTTTGAGCAGAAAGGCATCATGTGATCATGGTAGAAGCAAAGTTGGCATCAAAAGGTAACATATTGGTGGTCTAAGGACTAGATCCAACTTCAATGAACACTTTATAGCACAGTGTGGTTAGGAAGAACTTTACTTAAATGTACATAAATGCAAATTTCAACATAGATCCTAAAACTATAAAAACCGTTTTTCGAAACCAAGAAAATGAATGTACCAAAAAATTGTCAATAATAATTTAAGTATTAAATACATGATATTCCAAAATAAAATTAGTAAAATCATCATTAATGCTTCTATATATTTATTGAAACTAAGTTTCCTTAATTTCATAAATAATCCAACTTCATTTATAAACCAAGGCCCTTTACTAACCCATGTGTTCTTATCGATATACATTCTCATATGGTACCTCTTACTCATATGGCATGAGTTTTGATGGATGAAGCAAAGTTGTTCATTGATTTATGTCTAGTTTGTTTCAATTATATGACAAGAGTTTCAAAGGACGAAGCTCAGTTCACATCTGGGTAGTTTTGATAGTGAAATATAGACAAAGTTTTCTCTTTACATTGAAATCCTTTAAAACATATTTCTTAAAGCACTTTCAAACCCAATATATGCATATAAATAAATAAAGCATGAGAATTCATCGATTGGCATGCTAAACACATATGTTATGGGTGTTAATACAAGGTGAATTTGTCATAGTGATTATCAAAGTTTGTTTGGGAAGAATTGGGTATTGATCTATTCATATAGAAAAGGTTTTTTATTTTCAAATTTAATTTGAATTATAGTTGGATAAAATATGGGTCGTTGGTTAAGAGCTTTGTTTTATAGGTAAAGTTGGATTTTTTTTAATAAAACTATAATAATGAAGTTTTACCTTTTTACATAATCTTTAACAAAGATTTCAATTTGGATAAAAATGTTTAATTTTTCTTTAAAGTATTCGAACATCAATGTCCTTTTAACCATCTTTAACATTTAAGATAAGTTTATTATCTTAAAAATAACAAGAATGCATACTATTGTTAATGTCTAATTATACTTTTATGCAAATTTAAGCAAAGGTCTTTCGAACAAAATCATGTCAAAATGTTAGAATCACAATTGCACACAATATTTTGAAGTTTATAAAATTATAACATTTTTTTGTAAGTTTTTCTTTAAACATGAACATGTGGTAGCTTCTTACCTCAAGACAATGATCTCTCAAGTTAAAAATTAGTCAAATAATAAACCCATGTGATGGAAGAACTAGGAGCTAAGTCACCACTATGTAACTCTACCTATAAATCTAAATATAATTGTGCTTATAGTTTCAATGAAATATCTCACCTCTCCCATTAAGATTGGAAGTGCAAACAATGATACAAAGATGAGTAAGTAGTTGACCCCACTACTACAAGTACCCTTCTTCAATTTATAAATATAATTGTGCTTATAGTTTCAATGAAATATCTCACCTCACCCATCAAGATTGAAAGTGCAAACAATGATACAAAGATGAGTAAGTAGTCAACCCCACTACTACAAGTTCCCTTCTTCAATTATTTCATTGAAAAGGTGAAGCAAACATGTAAATCTAATAATTCAAATAATAATAAATAAATAAAAACACTTTAACTAATGTTATAAAAAATATCAATAATATTTGATTAATCTAGTGATTAGTATTTGACTAATCTAGTGATTAGATTGAAATATATAACAAACTAGAGATAACAAATTCATATATATATGAACCTCATCTATAAAAGTTAATAGTGGATGGTGTCTTAGCAAAAAAAAATGTAAAGTGGTGAAGCTAGCTTAGGGCCTTTATTAAAATCAAACTTAAAATCAATAATAATATCCTTAATTTAAATTTGAGAATTGTATTGCTTAGGATGGATCTCGCATGGACTTCAATTGTACTAAAAGGCATTCATCCACTTTGAATCATTGAAGGACGTAAACAATTGAGAAGAACACCGGAGGAGCACTTAAGAATATTTTATAAAAAAACATAATGGTATTCTCCAAAGGGTGGGGCTATAGTCTAAGGTATGGAGTATTAAATAACACGTTTTGGGGATAATTTTGAGTAGTGGATTTTATGTAGAAGCCAAAATGATGTGGAGAATGAATCATAATTAACTTTTCCTTTTTACTCTCTTCATTTTCAAAATATTCCCTTTTAAAGTGAATAAATTGATGTTTAGTCATAAACTTATATATTTTATTAGATCTTTGGGCATATTTATGTTTACTTCTAAATTATGAACGAGGATATGCATCAACATAAACTTGTATATTTTATCGTATTTTTGGGCATATTTATTTTTACTTATAAATTATGAGTGAGGATATGCATCATTGAGTTGAGAGTGAAGATGCTCAAATGTTAAGTAGAGTGAGGATTATGATACCAATTAAGCTAGTGTTGTTATCTTAGTTGTATTTGTGTGTGTGACTTAGTTGTAATAGACTGGTTTTCATGAGGATGATTTGGGATCAAGTTATGATAGACTTGCTCTCACTTGCATAATGGATGGATGAGTGTGGGATTAATTATGATTTGTGGTATTGAATATAGTAAACTAGTTATTGAGATTGTACAAGTCTGCATGTTGATATTTCTTAGCCTTCGATTGTGGATGTAAGTGTGGTCTAGTCACCATTGATTATGAACCTTCGGTCAAACCAAACACAACCATCTTTCAATGAGTGTGTGTGTGTGCGCGCGCGCTAAATTCTTTAATGTCGATGCATTTTCACTTGTATGATTGATAATACTTAACCTTACCCATAAGCCACCATAACAACCTAAATTATAATTACATTTAATTTTGACATTGTTAATCTTCAAGTGACTAAACACTTGTTTCTTATACCCTAAATCGGTCTTTCAATGAAAAAATATATATCTTTCTTTGTCAAGTTTTGGTCGAGCAATAAGTTGAAGACTCAAACTCTATCCTCACTAAACAATTTTCAATTAGCATAGTAACAACCCAACCAACCTAGTTGTTGGGGCCTATTACAGTGGTTCTACAACACAATACAACTCAACAACAAGCATAAGTATGCATTTACTCAACAAGCAAGACATATCAAATAATAAGTAAATAAATAGTGCAAATGTAACTTAGCACTCAATCATGTCAAATGTGCCTTGATAAAGTCCACTTTGTCATGTAAACCAGTTCTTCGACCAGTCCAAATAGCAACCTACTAGGGAATATGCACTCACGGGTACTTTTCCTCCCAACCATATGTATTGCTAGAGATGTTGTCAATAATCCCTAATAGGGGGCTCAAGTCCAACACTAGGTTAGGTTCTCTTAACACATTAATAACTGACCCCCAAAAAATAGGTGGCAAGATATCATATAGCAACTCAATGGAAAAGTTGCAACCTTAATAGAACATGCACAAGGCCACAACATTCAATTTGGTGGAGGAGGCATTAGCAGATACCAACACCTCTAGCCCATGGACTATAGTGTGAATCTACACCTCCAACCCTTAGGCTATGGTGAAGATTGGGACTACATTTCAATACCTCCACCCCACAAGCTACATTGTGAATCTACACATGTGCCCTCATGCTACCTTGTAGATTGATTGTTGTGGGGATATTTATATGTATAAATTATGGACATTAAATCGTTCACCCGGGGGCTCGTAAGCTTTGAGATGCAAGCACAGGAAATGCAGGATCAGAGCCTATGTTGACCTATCAAAGAAATGTTGGCAAATCAAACTACACCACAGAGTTATACCACTGGACGAGGGTTACCCAAATACTTATCTTAGCACAAACCACAGTCTTTCCCAAGGGTTCATGTGATCACTTGCAAAGTAGACCAGTCCTTTAATCTTTAGTGGATAATCAACTTCTATGGTCAACTAAAATAAAGCTTGAAAGTTGCAGGAAGCATAGAGGCATCTGTTAGCCATTCACCATGAATGTCGATTACACTTAACCAACTCCGAGTACAATCTTTTACTAGATAAGTCCAAGTGTTCTTGTACTTCCAAATGAATGTAATTACAACAATGATCTTTGGTTTTGAGCAATTGCATCTATGTCTTTAACTAAATCAAAGGAATGATAAACAAAAGGCACTTGATAAATCTAGGAATGGAAATCAAATCTACCAGCTAACTGAAAATAAATAAACACAACGCATGCCAAGGAATGGGGATCTTGCCAAACCTAGCACATGTTGTGGGAAAACTTACAAATTAAGTGAGCACTTCAAGCATGAGATCAGAATATCAACAATTGATTATTATGGAATGAAATTGGAGATTACAAGTATTCAAACATGGATTCCACTCCATCTTACCATAATCATCAATCATGTTCTCCTCCTCTATTCTATGATTGTATATATACATAGAAGAGAAATGGAGTGTATCATAACTAATTCCCTCAAATCAGAACTTACAAGTTGTTTATCTGATTTTGGTGGATCTTGGTGGCAAAGATAATTCAAGATTTTATTACAAATAATTTTACATAACATGAAAGAGTTGATAATAGCTTGATTTGGCCTCCTTGTTGGTTGGTCGCATCTGTTTGTCTAGAACATTGGAGAAGATGATCATAACAACAAATGTGAACAAACCCAGATTAGAAAAATGATCATATCCCTTAAACCATATGTTTTTTTAGAAAACCTCCTATATATTACTTGAATCAGGTCATTCTACAGAAAACCCATGTTTTAGATTTTCCAAATTCATCTCCATCGACTCAAAAATTGCACGGGAAGGCCACTACTACTAATTTGGCACGTATTTGACTGAGCACGTTTGACCATGGGTTGGAGACTGCCCTATTGGACCTGGGTGTGATTTGATGAACATCATACCACGTCGAGGGTCCTAGTGACAAAACCCAAGTTCTAGAATCTTCCCTAAAGATGTGTGGATATGCCAATCATGAAGATCGGGTACCGAAAGTGAACTGTTGGTACAAGAAGAAACCTTCATCAACAAGATTAGTCTAAACCCTTTCCAATTTACTAAAAACAAAGGAAATTGTAAAGATTAACAACATTAAGCTTGTTAGGCACATTAACTTCATAAGTATGGGTAAGTGTGGTAATAGGCATAGTAAACGGGTGCAGGGATAAGGTAAAATGATAAAAAAAAAGAAAAAGAGACCAATTGATGATGTAAAAGGTGTCAAAATAGTGAGCCAACAATCAATATGGTGTGTCACACCTCTAATATTTGTGCTCCCACATACAACCAAGAACAAGGAAATAGTTGCAACCCATAGTATATGGTATTACCTACCTCATATGCCCACTAAAAGAACACAAATGGTCAGTACACAATTGTGTCGCACTTACCAAGCAACTCATAACAATAATAATTCCCAAATCTAATGCAAAAAATCCAAAATTCCTATGTAAGCTTCCAATTCCATAAAAAGATGGCCCAAAAGTGGACACTTTTACCCGTATTAAATAGGTTAGAGGTAGTCAGCATTAGGTCACATGGAAGGATAAGTCTCATGATAGGCATCCAAAGGTCAAATTATTAGTCTCTAGGGATAGAAACCATAAAATCACTTTACACCAAAATATACACTTTTAAGTAATCAAATTCCACATTTAATCCCCCACACAGGTAACCTATAATTAACTCAGTTGCAACAACTAGGTTGAGAAAGAGGTCCCTTTTCTAAAAGTGCAAAAACCTCAATAACTAATATAGTCATTTTATCAGCTCCCATCATCTAATTGATGTCAATGTGGATCCCATAAATATGTCCTACAATTCTCACCAGTAATTGTAATATCATGAGTGCCTAGCACAACTTTTGGCCTACTTCTGACATATGACCTTGGTTAGTGTGCATACAAAACTATGTTGTGAATACAACTTTAATCATTTATAATAATTAGCCATGTGTATCACACCTACAATAGCAATGCATCTAATAAATGTTATCACATGTAATAGAAACATCAAGATGTATCATAGGCATCAACTAATCATCAAAGTTCAAACATAAGCTAGGTGTCACAATCTCTAAGGGAATTGCTCAGTCATAATCATTGTGTCGAGGGGTCTTACAAACAAAATGATCATTGAATAGCTACATAATACTCTTAAGTTGTGAATACCATATTTGAGAATGTAACAAGCAAAGTGTTAAAAGCTTTCATCAAAATGGCAATTGGAGATCTAAGAGAAGTGTGAACTCTTGGACTATTAAAAATATTTGTAATAGTAAAGTCAAATTGGTTACAAAACATGGATTGGTGCAACCTCCAAGGCTAAAGACAACCAAAATTAGTAACACAACCTATAAATCACGAAGAAGAGAAAAACTTGTATCACTAGGAAAGATTGGACAAGAAGCAAAAGGAAAGAAATATCATGAGCCTCAACTTATTCAATAAATGCACAAGATTTTCGAAGCATACAATTGTAATATAGACATCCATAATCAAAATGGATAGAGGAAAGGAAGAATCACATGGGAGAAGGCACGACAAAGTTAAAGAAGACTCGAGGGATTAGGATGAAATTCCTCTAAAAACCTCATAAATGATTAACAATACCACATTACTAGGAAGCATACTCATAGTGGAGGTTTTGGGGAGATGTTTTTTGAAGTTTTTCATTATGTGTTTTTTTAGCAAAGGTTTTAGCAGAGGTGGTCCCTGTTTTTTTTTTTTAAATTGGGCTTTAGTGTGCCAAATAATATAACAGCCCGATGTGCTTAATATATTGACATATTGGTGCTCCATGACCCATGCACGCTAACGTGTTATCAACCAAAAAATATATCAATGCTCCACTTTAGTCTTGGCACAACAATGCTCCAATTTAGTCCTTTTCAAAAACAAGGTATATCCACACAAGGTGAACACCTTAAGACAAATGGTCAAACGTAGATCAAAGATCGATACCCCATGATTTGCATGGTTAAAACCCTAAAAAAGGGAGATAGACTGACACTTAGACAGGTGATTAATGTAGGAAATATTTTACATGAACATATTTTAGCTTGATCATCAACTAATGACCCTCCACGATATTTAAATAGAGATCGTGGATCAATCGTGTGTTGAGACATAAATCAAGTATAATCACTATTGAGGAGACATTTGAACCACCTTATCAGTCACATGTAAGACATGATTATGACCATCGAATTAATAAAGTACAAAAGCACATTAAAGAAACACACTTTAACCTAAAACCATGTCAAACCTATATTAACTTAACCTAGCTCCTAGTGTTGAAATATCCTAGCATCCCTCTTAAGAACAACTATGGATAATATTCAAAGATTTACAAAGTGGCTAAAGGAGAAGGAAGGAGGCATTAGAGCATATCCCCAATTAATGACAACTTCATGAACTCCTAACATAGATTGAAGCTTTCAAAACTTGGATTTTGTTCAGGGCTTTGTGAAAATGTTAACAACTTGATCACGTGTACGACAATAAAGCACTTCAAGGGTGCACTCCTAAAAAGGTTTTTGAATAAAGTGCATTTGTAGCTCAATGGTTTTGTTGCACTAATACTAAAATGGCCCATTGTCGAGGTGAATAGCACTCTAATTGTCATACAAAAGTGCGGTTAGATGTTGCTAATGGAATTGAAACTCTAAAAAGATTTGTGTAAGCTAGAGAACTTCTTGACTTACACAAACTATTGCTTGATATTTTGCTTCTACAAACGAAAGGGAAGAGGTATTGTGTCTCTTGCAAGCCAAAGTGATAGGTTTGAAACTAAGGTTGAAGACATAACCTTCAGTAGAATTATGATCATTAAAGTTGCATACCAATTTGGAATTTGTAAAAGAAACCAACACAAGAGATCCCCTTGAACTGTATTGTATACCAGACTGTACCCCAGATATACCAAACTTTTCTCTTTGTTATTTACAATGGCTTACGTGGGGTTCTTTCATGTATCGAGCAACAAGACCAACAACAAAGGAAATGTTAGGGCGAGAATGAGTTAAATACAAAAAGGTTACCAACTAACTATCAATACAAAGTGGTGTCCATTTCGGGTGAGGTATAGGTGGCAAAAAAATTAACTCTAAATTGAAAAGGAAATGGGATTATTTTATAAGCATCCATGTGAAAGTGGCAAAGAATGTCACATGCATACTTAGGTTGGCAAAGAGAAATGACTTCCCTTGTTTACAAAACTTGGAGGCCAATAAAATAGTGCAACTGTCCTAAATTTGTCATGTTGAATTTCTTCTTAAATCTTGATTTCACATGGGTTATAAGTTTGGTGTCATTACCGGTGATTATAAGGTCATCAACATAAATTTCAAGCATGAGAACATAAATTTCAAGCATGAGAACATAAATTTCAAGCATGATAATATGGTCACTTGCTTTCTATAGACACTAGGGTCAAAGTGGCATCCAAAAAAGCATGAGTTAATAAGGAATTAGGTCACAGTGGCATCTAGAAAAGCATGAGCTAACAAGGAATTGATCCATTTTTTCATACCAAATTTGAGGAGCTTGATTTAGACCATATAGGGGTTTATTGAGGTGACAAGCAACACTAGAGTCACTTCAAACAAATACATAAGATTGCTCCATATAAGTTTCTTCTAGAAATCTCCCTGCAAGAAGGTAGAATTGACATCCATTTGATGGACCTCCATTGATATGTGGCGGTAAGGAAAAGGACAATGTAGATTGAATTCATTTTGGAAACAAGGGAAAAGGTTTCAATGTAGTCAATGCCTTCTACCTGTGAAAATATTGTGGCAACTAACTAGGCCTCACTTCGATAAACTCTAACACTTGTTGCATACTTAGTCCTGTAAAATCATTCGCATCAAACAAGTTTTTTTCCTTCTAGAAGAGGGATTAGATCCCAAGTATCAATCATTATTAAGGAATTGAATTATTCATTCATTGTTGCATCCCATTTTGGATGGCCAAAATATTCTTTAAATGTTTCTAGATGATGGGTCTCTAGAACTTGAGCCACAAGAGAAGAAGCCCATTGGAACTATGAACATGTTTGGTGTTGATCAAAGGATTACCAACTATGTCATAGGATGCTTCCCTTGTTGTATGGACCCATTGAGGAAGCTATGCAATTCATGCAAGTTCAGGTTCAATAGACTCATATAGAGGATGAGGTTGAGTAGGTGGAGTGTCATTTTCATCCTCACTATCAACTAAAGAAAAACACTAATCCATAACATAAGAAATAGTTTAAGAGCAATAAGAAGATGAAGAAGAAGTAAAAGGTGATGGCACATGCATTGAAGAAGGATCACATGTGGCTGAAGTTGGCACAAATTTCAAATCAAGCATGTAGGAAAAGAAAGCTTCATTAAACTTAACATCTCTTCTAATAATGACTTCTATAGAATTTGGTGCAAGAAGTTGATAACCTTTTACATCTTATGAAGAACCAACAATTATGCACTTCTCACTTTTAGGTTCGAGGGATTTCTTTTTCTCATCAAGAATTCATGCCTAGGCCTCACTGCCAAACACACACAATTGGCTTACAAGTGGTTTTATGTTACTATGCGTCTCTTTGAGTGTTGCATTTTTAAAATCTTTAGTGTAGTACGATTAACTACATAATTTGCACAATTGATGGCTTTTGCCCAAAAATGAGCATTGAGTTCCTTATATTGGATCTACAATTAACCATTTATTTTAAGGTACAATTCTCTCTCTCAACAACACCATTTTATTGTGGTTACGAAACAATGTGTTTCATCTGGATATCTTATGTAGTATAGTAAATGGTAAACTTTGTGTTGACATATTCATACCCGTTATTTGTTCTTATCTTCTAAATTTGATGTCAAATTGTTTTTCTATGAGGGCCTTAAAGGCCAAAAACATGTCAACTTTGCTCTAAGTTTTAGGATGCAAACACAAGTGTATTTGGAGAAGTCATCAATGAAAGTTAAGAAATACTTAAACCTAGAGAAAGAAGTGGAAGGATGTGGACCAAATAAATCACTGTGCACAAGATGTAAGGGAGCAAAGTCTTACCAAGATGCACGTTTTTCAAAATTGTCTCAATGATGTTTGTTGAGAACACAACCCAAACAAACATCATCCCTGCAAGAAATGAGGGGAAGACAGATGACCATATTATGTTTACATAATTCTTGCAATGAGTAGTAGTTTAAGTTTCCAAACTACGCATGCTAAAGTTTGGTTATGTTATGACTATGAGCAATAAAACCTAAAGAGAAGATGACCCAAAGTTGTCAAACTTCTACAACTTGGTAATGTCACCAATTGTTTGTTATGCTACAATATGCTCGCTAATTGTTCCTTATGCTACAATACACTGAAGATCCTTCAAGTTCTTGAATTAAACCTGGAGAGATGAAAACTCCATGATTTTGCTTTCACTAGAATGAGTGATTTGATAGATAGAAAGAAAGTTGCATGAGACTAGGAACACATAGTACATCATTAAAATGACCATCGACTAGTTGAATCTTTCACGAACCTCTAACGCTTAGAGATCTATTATCACCAACAAATATTTATTTGGTGTTACATTGATTTAGAGCAAATAAATGGCTTTATCTTTATCCATATGAAAAGAAACTCTTCAATCAAGAATCCACTCATTTGAAAAACTAAAATTTGATGCATTAAAAGAAAAGCAAAAAGAGCAAGTCCTTTTGGGGAAAGAGAAGAAGTGTTATCAAACTAAATGTTGTTCTTCTTCATGGTTGCATCAATGACTTCTATCTTCTTGAAGTAACACGACTCTTGCTAACCATCTCACCCACAAAAATTATAATGCATGTCAGACTTCTTTCCTTTTAGCTTTGATTCTTTCTAAGCATAAGGAGCAAGATATGATTAAGAGGTTTTCACACCCCTGTTTGCTTTGTTGTTATGAGGATTTTGCTTCTTAGGATGTTTGGGGCCTTGCTTTTGTTGTGCCACCAAAGCTTTGTTAGAGGTACATGCAATATTAAATATCCAAGATGCAAGAGCTTATCTTACTCTCTATATAAGGAATCATGTAATGCATTAAACTTGGTATTGCATACGTAGTACCTTGACTAAGAAACGCTTCTCTAGTATATGAAAATTTGACATGAATATGAAATAGGCATTCTAAACTTAGAAATAATAGCAAAAATCAATAGGTCTTTTTCTTTCTTGATTCCACAATCTAGAAGTAAGAGCCCAAGTGTCTTGGACTTAGAAATAAAATCTTCAATCCAACTAAAATCACTAGGATTCAAAGCAATCAACTGATTATCAATTTGGCATGGTAGGCTTGAATATGGTTATGTTTACCAAACACTTATTCCAATTTTATCGACACTGCATTTGGAGTTTCAATCCCTTGAGCATGAAACTTCATGTCATAAGATACTAACATCCCAGTGATACCTCTTGCTTCATCATTTATGTTGTTCTGTTTTACCCTTAGTAATGGATCAAAGAGTTCTACTTTGGTTCCCAATATAGCCCTTGTAGATACCTTTACTTCTTAGTATATATTCCATTTTAAATTTCCACGAAAGTAAGACAGTAGCAATAAGCAAGAGTCCACTTAGAATGTCCATTTACAATCTAAGAGTAAAATGGATAAAAAACAAAAAGGCATTACATAAATCTTAACTAATTGAATATTTATGCATACTAAAAATGACATTAAAAAAGGTACCCAAAAAGTTATACCCAAAAGTATTGGGGATTAAGGGTAGTTTTCTTATAAAACCTTAATGTAATAGGATGATAACAATGGAATTTCCATAAATAAACCGATTAAGGGTAGTTTTCTTATAAAACCTTAATGTAATAGGATGATAACAATGGAATTTCCATAAATAAACCACAATGATGCATAGAACATGAAAAATTAGTTGGGAAAAAAATATCACCCAAGATAAACATTAGATGCAAAAGACATGCCCTTTGGAAAATCAAGACAAAAATTTGACAATGCAACCAAGGGGGGCCAACTAAGTGACATGTGGTGGTTTGTGGTAGAAGCACATGGAAAGTTGACTAGATGTTAACATGGCAACATGGAGATGTGGGGTACTAACATGGCAATATGACATGGCTATCTTAGTTTCCAAGTAGGTCCACTTGTTTGCTTCTTTTTTGTGTGTTGCACATGTGGCAATATGATGTGGCAACGTTCTTTTCAAACTTAAAAAAATCCAAATAAAAATTGTTTATGTGGAGTCAAACTTAGGTTAAAAATTTTGAATGGAACTTTTTGAGGGGGAGTGGCATTTTTTTTAAAAGTTGATCCAATGTGAAGATCCCATGTGGGAGGAGCCCACATGATCCAATGTAAAGGAAGCTTTACCAAAATAAGGAGGAAAAAACAAAAGGCTTGGCCAAACACATTTTAAACAACTGTGGATACTAACAAAAAGGGTGAAATTCCCAACACAGGCATGCAAACCATGGTAGAGAGGAGCATTTGAGCATTTCCTCTATGAAATAGCAACACATATCTTGAAAACTCTAAACTGCATCACAAAACCAAAACAAACAACATTGAAAAACCAAGAACAATGGCGTATAATGCTGAAAAAAGCTAGAAATATTAGTGTCTGGTTAGCACAAAGGAAGTGAGACAAGCCCCACTCACAATATATGTTTCCTATTGGCTAAGTTTGCTCGACATGTAGAGCAAAGAACATACTTAGGCCAACGACGAATAAGCTCAAATATTGGTAGAAAATGGTAAATAAACTAAGAACTAAAGTAAAAAACATATAAATTAGAACTTTATAAATCATTTTTTTACTACCTTGTCAAATCACTAGAGATAAATGACTATATCTTGGGTAAACAAAAGCCTTTTTTGCATGAAACAAAAGGTATTCATAGCTATAAATGATTCTCTAAATGTAGTGGAGTGATTCACTCAGCCCAAAAAGAATTTAAGTCGAGGAAATAGAATAGATTTGTGTGCATGCAACACAACTATCATACCTAGTCTCAATTAATAAAGGAGTGAATCTTCAAAAGCACTTTGATACAATGTTCGAAAACAGGGTAATAATCCACACAAGTTGAACACGTTAAGATAAACACTTACAAATAGATCAAAGACCAAGACACCAAGATTTACATGGTTAAAACTCTTAACGAGGGAAACAATGCACACAACTCAAACAATTGATTAATGCAAGAGGTATTTCACATGAACATCTCTAAGTTTAATCATCAACAAATGACCCTCCATGCTCTATAAATAGAGATCATGGACCAATTAGGTGTTTTTTTAATATAAATTGTTAGATATTATATTAAAAGGAGGATGTGGCTAAACCAAATAGCAAAAAAGTACATAAAAGAGTATCAAGGTCGAGGCCTAAAGTCCATAATCAACCAAGATCTCAAAAAACCTACTCAAAATTTGGAAAAACCTTATTGTCTTAATCTTAGATACATACTCTCCATGGGAGTATTGTTGAATAAACTAAAATAATAGAAATATTACCCTATATAAATGTGTAAGACTTAGAGAACTACATAAAGACCAACCCATTGAGGGTTGCTTCTAGATCATTGACCTGAGAACTTTCTACCAATGTTGTTAAGCACGTAACCATTTCAATTGGAGCAGACAAGATAACCACATCCACTTATGATTTATGGGCCAATGGATCAGTTAAAGACTTCTTATAGATTTGAGTGTTATTCACCAACCATAATTCTATAAAGCCCACCCCCCCCCATAGCTTTAGAGGTGAGAACTAGGAGCTTTAGTTGAAATTGAAAAAATAGATCTCACTGCTACCCCAAGAAATAAATAATACCGACACGCAAGGAAATAATTTGCTTCTTGCATCATAAAACCATCCATCCCATCCATTTGAAAATAGGGTGGGTTGGCTTGCAAGAGAGTTAATAACATCTAGTGCTAAACTAATGCCAAATGCCACTTGCAACTATTGATTGAGCCCATAATAATTAAGAAGATTCATATAAACCATGGGAGGGGGCCATAAATTATACTCCCCATTTATCCTATATTTTCCTTTTCCCTTAAACATGCCCTTGGTTGCTTTGTTGTTTGTTGGATAATTGAGGTGACACAACACATGAAAAGACTCCAAAGCCTCAAAATCTACAATCAAAACCTGAGTTCACTTAATATTTATAGTCAGAGGCCCCTCTTGAAACAATGATCAAGAGTGAAGATGATGGATAATCGTGGAGGAATCTTAAATCGCCAAATCTTGTTTTATTACTCCGACCTTAAGCAATGATAGACCTTGAAATATTGATATTGCCTCTGCTTCATTCTTCATGGCAATTCCTAACCCCCAAGGAAAGTCGACTTCTATTTTTCATTTGGGATTGAGAATGATCCCTTCTCACCTACCACCCCTAGATTTCTTTTTGAAGCACTGCCAAAAGAACAAAATATGCTATCTTCACCCCTCTCTCTACTACTGGAAAGCTTCTTCATCCATCCAGAACTCCCAAATGATGGAATTTGAAGGCCTCCTTAACTAGGATCTAATTGGAGGAGGACCAACTTGAATTACATATTTTAACCAAGCTCTCTCTTCTACCTCATTTGGGTCACATTACAATTTTTGAAGCCATTGGATCAAATCACCTCGAAGAGCAACCCATGGGCTTGATTTTCTACTGATCTTGGAGTTGCAAGCTCTTTACTCAAAATTGCCTTGTTCCAAGCCAACCAAATCTTCCAACATAAAAATTTAGGCAGTTGATACCATGCCCTTTTAAGAAGGGGTTTATTGATGAAAGAGCGAGGATAAATTCTATGCCATACTAATAAAATATTCTCTAATATTGCATAAACTACAAGGGATGATTGAGATTTGCAAATGCCAACTCCCATACTTGTCTAATAAAATCACATTCCAAAAAGAGGTGTTTAATATTTTCTTTAGCACTCTCACAAAGAGAGCATTAATATAGTCCTTGGATTCCATGTTTCATTAAATTTTTAGTTGTCAATAGTTTCCCAATAACCAATCTCCAATAAAATATTTTTATTTTGGGAAACATGTCTCATGCCCACACTTTCTTCCACAATGCTGCACATGGAGGCAAATTTTGGTCGGTTAACTTGAGAGTGTATCCTTGTTTAATTGTATGATATTTGTCATGTATCCCTAGCTTCTAAAACCATTTATGTTCACGACTAACAAAGTTACTCCACTTAAGAATTTCAATAACATGTCATGTTGAGCTTGAAAAGGTTTACAAGGATATAAAGACTTCCAACCTAACCATTTCCCATTTCCATCTAAATCTCGAATAGACAAGTCAAATAGAGTGTGAAGCCCTGTATAAAAAATCTAGCCTTTAATGCCATTAATATTAGGGAAGTCAGATGAAGGAGGGTGGAATAGAATCATGTCCTCTTAGATTTTGATTACCATTGTTAGGAACCCATGATAGATCTTGAATGATTGGTGTTGCAACCTTTAATAGCCATCAAATAGAGGACCCTTGACTCTCTGGAATGGGCACATCCAAGCTTCTTATCTTGCCACTACAAGTGTTTTTTTTATTTTTTTTATCGATAATTTCCACCATTCTTTGCCACTAGAGACCAATATCCAAACAATTTTTTCTCCTAGAGCCAAATTCATCAACAACAAGTCTATAATTTCCAGACCTCCTTAATCTAGAGGTTCCTAGACAATATTCCAATTCACAAAATGGATTTTTTTGGAATTGGACTTCCCTTCTTGCTAAAGGAATTTGCATATCTCCCCTCAAATTTCTTTCATGATCTTGAGTGGAGCTAGTAACAATAATCCTCAAATGAGAGTAAGGGAAAAATAATTGATTTGAGAACCCCACTAGAGCATGTTATTTTTTATCTTTTGAAGGATGGGGAGCCAATCCACATGTTTTGAGTAGGAGAAGGCTATTGGGATTCCCAAATAGAAAAAAAGAAGACTAATTGTTTGAGCAAGGGAATTCCAATATTCTAGCTATACTATACAGAAGGATAGGGGAAGTGTTCCGACTATATATATAACCTGTATTTATCATGCCACCCGTTGCATCCAAATATTGATGCAATGCTCTTTTAAACCTCGAGACAATTACTACTAATGCCACCCCCATTAACAAGGAGTTATTGACAAATTGAAAGTGAATCATCTCCTTTACACCTTGAACAATTGAAATTTGTTTGAGGTTTCCAACATTCCTTCCTTCTCCAATCTATTGCTAAGAGAATCAACCACAGGGATGAAAAGGAGAGGTGAAAGTGGATAGCCTTACTATGGGTCTCTCTTACATAGGAAAAAGGGTGCAAGCCTCACATTAACCAAAGGCGCATCCCAAGGGCTACCAATACAAGATGGAACCATTATAATGAAGCAATATGCAAAGCCAAACTTATGCATAATATGAAATAAAAAAGAGTGATGCACCCATTCAAAATCATTATCCTTGTCAATTTTGATTAACATTCCTTGTTCATTATTAGATCCATTGGAATGAATAGCCTCTTGCAGTAGCAATAAGTTATCAAAGATTTGGCATTTTCAAATGAATCCACCTTGATTTTTAGAAATTAGGTTTGGGAGGATTTTGGATAGATGATTTTACATGATTTCTGTTAGGATTTTATATGAGGCATTACATACATAAATTAGATGGAACCTTGATAAGGATGAAGGATCAATCTAGGGCTTTATCCAGATCTAATTCCTAAATTGTCTTCACTACTTCTTCTTACATTGTTTTATTGGACATCATGTTGTCATCCTCGTTTGAAACTAACCTTGGTATGTCGTGAAACATTGCTTGAAGGGATTCATCTGAAGTTGGCTCTTCATTGATGAATAATGATTTGAAGTGGTCTTGGACTGCTACTATGATTTTATCAAAATCTAAAGGCCACTCCCCATTCTCCTATGCAATCTGTGCAATCACATGGACATTGTTTCTTTGCAATATAGCCCAGGCTTGCTTATGAAAAAAAGGGGTAGTTTTGTCCCTCGACTTCAACCATGGGCTTCGAGACTTTAAACACCAATGTTCTTCCTCTTTATAGGATTCTTGATGCAATCTACCAAATAAGATCCACTCTTCCTCTATTAACAGTAGAGAGACCACCCATGACTCCATTTTTAATTGAAGATATACCAATTTTTGTTGGAACTATTTACCTTTCTTGGGAGGGAGGGACGTAATAGTTATTAGCCCACTCTTTTAGTTCATTTTTTACTACTTCTAGCCTAGATTTCCATGCATATCAAGGAGAACCTTGAACCAACCTTCTCTGAGTCTCATTAATGATCTCCATGTCTTGAAGGCCTTGAAGCCATAACAAGTTAAATCTAAAGGGGAGCGAACCAAAGTCCCGAGGATTCTAGAAAAGCTAAGAGATTGGTATATGATCCAAGATCCCTAAGAAGAGAACGTGCAAGAAGAATAAAAAGTTTTCCATCAAAAAATCACTATGAATAAAATCGATCCAACTTTATTATAATATGCCCCAATCCTAGTCGCTTGTTTGTCCATGTATACTTTAATTTTTTTGGCTAAATGTCAACTAGGTCCCAATCATAAACTAGATCATCCATTTGTTCTTTGAATTAGTCTTTGATAAAGACTCCACCTTGATTTTATTCTACTAAAATTGTCATATTAAAGTCTCTTGCTAAGATGTAGTTATGGATGTTCAAGACTTCATTCATTTTTTGAGGGAGCTCCAACAATCTTGCTTTTCCCTAAATTGGAATGGGGCATATATATTAAGTAATTTGATCTACGTATTGGAGAATTTATGAACCAAGATGGAGAGGGCCCAATGTTGGGTTATCTGGACAAACTCTTTATCAAATATTTCATGATCCCAATGATTGCAAATCCCCTTGGAACTCCTCTTGCACTTATAGTGATTCCTTGATTGTTTTTCCAATGTTTTGAATTTAATTTCAACATCACTTTGTCTTCTAGCTTTGTCGCCTGGATGAGAAGTGTGGTTGGTCTTTTTTATTTAACCAAATCCCTCAATGCTTTAGTTTTGGCTTCACTACCCATTCCCTGATAGTTTCAAGAGATAATTTTCATCATTTACTAGAAGAAGGGGTATATTTGCTACCATAGACAACATCCATTGTTATTTGAATACCCATATTATTTTGTTTATTAGCTATTTCCTACTATTTTTCCTTATTTGATTTTCAACCTAATTTTTGTGGGAGCCTTTCCTGCCCATCCTTGTCTTCCTCTAGCTACTATTGGGCCTTCTTTTGAGTCAACATTCCATTATGATGCATTAGATGCTTCTCAAGGGAGGCCACTTTATGCATTGATATAGGTGGAATGGACTTAGATTTACAAGAGACTATTGGAACTAAAGATGGGGTGAAAAGGGGAGGTTGAGAAAATGAAAGAGGTGGATTAAGCAGAGATAGTAAAGGGGAAGACAATGGCTAGGATTGAACCAAGGGTTGAGAGGACGTGATTAGTTGTTGAGACTCTAGATTCAATGAGGACAAAATCTCATAACTTGATGTTTCAGGCTTAGACTTTCACAGTGTAAAAGATTAGTATTAATTGTTTCCAAATTCATTGTGTTAGAGATAATCATGTCGACATTTTGGACCTGCAATACATAGTCCTTCTTTATGAAAACACAAAAAGAAATAAATTAGTTCAATCATAAAAAGCAATGAAATGCTAAGAATAATCACCAAAATTAATTATAAATAGAGAAGAAAGACCTAAAAAAAACTAAAAAATCAACAACAAAGAGATGAAACGCCCGTCAAATAAACAAAAACACTAAAATTAAAGAATACAACCAATAAAGAAAAAAAACTCACGAAAGAGACTAATAAATAAAAACCAATAGATAAATAAAAATACATACAAAATACAAAGGGAAAAATATCATAAATGAAATGAAAAGGAAAAACAATACAAACAAAACAAGTGTTGCATGGCAGCGTAGTCCCTGTCGAGTTGGAATAGGAATAAATGCACATGTATGGAGGGACCGTGGGAGAATGAGAAGCCCGAATTAACGGAGACACATGGAAACTGTCGCGGACACATGGCAAACAACATGCAGGACATGTGGTATCCATGTAGAAAAGGACACGTGGCACTCTACAACACATCAACTATAAGATGTCAGGTTGCTACATGACTCCGGGAGAATGTCACTCTGGGAGTTTTCCTTCCAGAACAAACAGTTCCCCCGAAGCCCGGAGCGCCGAAGAGCTGGAGTCCCAAATTCCCGAATTAGTTAATGATAATATTATATTAATATCGGGTCAACAAGTAATTAACGAGAAAGTCACTTTGTGAGAAATTTGTTCCATCGCTAAATATGGCCAGGGGAGTTCTAAAATTGGCAGGTTGGTAAAACATTAGCAGGTATGCTAAAGTGCCAGGGTCACCTAGATGGGAGAGTGGAAACTGATCGATGACTTACATTCATTTCAGAAAGAGAAGGCGCCCGAGCGTTAATCTCCTAGAGCAATTCTGGCATTGAAACCATTTAGTTTTTGAAAGTATGTGCATTCTAACTATATTTTGTTTTGCATAATCCATCTTACTTTTATTTTATTAATAAGATTCTGTAATTTTTCCTATTACCAGTAATGCAACAGATAGCTACTAAAAAGCACAGATATCCCCATCACATGTAACTTGATATATTGTTGGAGTCTGACTTGCCATGTTGGAAATTTATGTTCCTACCTTGTAGGTTTTGTCTCTTTAATGTATTTATGAAATTCATTTATAATGATCTCTGTATACTTCCAACTGACTTTCATCCCAATATTTAGAGTTAAGTACAATTTTCATAGTCACTTCTTTAATTTTTCCCATGGACAAAGTAAGCAACATCCATTTCATTCTATTAAATAGATCATCTGGCTTGTTTGTCTCTATATGTGTTAGGATAAATAAAGTTATATGTGGTGGCAAAGAGACAATTTTTTATTTTTTTTGAAAATGTGTCCAGTGTCGAAGATTCTTTGATCTTCTTGTGTGACCTCTGTGTTTGCTAGTTTTTTCTATATATTAACACACACCTAACACGATTGTTTATTTTCATGAGTTTTCAGCTCATTGAAGTTAATTTAAACTGTGTGGAAAGAGGGTGTCGAGAAACAAGAAGATGCCACTTTCCTGGAACTTTTGTCCATGAGCAGCAAGCCCACTTTGCAGAGGTTGATTTGCAATTTCTCTCCAGGAAGAGGGCATCTTTGTAACATGCCTATCCAACTGAAATATTTGTAAGAACATAAATATTTGTAAGATGCCTATGATAGTTCAGTATAGTACCAACTGGTATATTTGTAACATGTCTATCCAGTTGATTGTTTTTTTGGCAATGATAAAAATATTTGAAGGTTTATATTTGTGCGGATATTCTTGCAGATGTATTTACAAGTATGTTGACCCTTGAATCTGTTAGGACCGAAACAACAACCTAATGAGGATGTCAATCCTACTGCGTTTTTATAGATGTGGTACTCCTCTTTAAGTTTTTCCTGGGGTGTGGATAGTTCAAATGTGGGACTTAGAGAATTTCCGCCATAAGGAATTAAATCAATACAAAACGATAGAAAATGTTTTTTGTTTTGTTTTTTGAAATAAAGGTTCTTGGAAAATAGGACCAGGAATCACACACATTAAACATTCAAATTAAATAAAAACAATTTCGTGACATCCAACATAGTTCAAGATAAAAAATTATGAGCACATAAAAATAAAAGAAGATGACCGACATGCATAAAGAGAACTAACTTTGCATTTCGAAAACAGGGTTACAAGGCACCATCGAGATTGTTCCCAAAGTGGTTTTCTTTGAAGTTTATCAAAAAATAATAATGTCTGTTACATATTCCTCGAAATTTAAATGCATTTGTCATATAGACTGGGATTGGGGCTTCTGCTGACCATAAAAGAAAAAGGATTGTAGAAAGAAGAAGTGGGCGACGGTAGAGAGCAAGACCTGAAAAGAAGAAATTGGAAGTTATCAATATTTGGTTAGACATTTCTATTTAAAGAGGTGGAATAAATGGATTGATAAAGAAAGCAGGATGTAATCAGTATAGACTTACTATGATGGTATCTCTCTCCTCCTTTGCTATTTGCTTGCTGATGCCTTTTTATTGCTCTCGTCGATGGTTACTGGAATCATGCCAACCACTTGTTTCCCTTTGTCGGTGAGTTTAATGATTTCCCTTTGGAGCCATTCTTCAATGTAGCTTCTCATGGGGGCCACATTGATCTCATGCCATATTGTTATGTTGAAAATCTCGCTTTCTAATTCCCTTAGATTGATAGAAAGATTACGCAGAGCCTGTTCAATTTCTTCATTTTGTACTGAAGAGTCCACTAGCCAGTTGTCCACGTCATCGTCATCATATTCAAGGATGTCATAAAACTTTTCTAAAGACAACCCCTTTAAAATATTGACTTGTTCATCGAAGGCTTGCTTGGTTAAGGACAAGGAGTTGAAGATTAATTTGGGGTCTTGGACCTCGTTGGTACTTCCGACTAAGTCTATTTCGGTCACCTTTCTGAATAATTATTCTTTCTTCGATATGGCTTATTCACATGATAGGACAATGAGATGTAGGTTCTTAACTTTCTCTTTCCAGCATGCATTTAATTGTTTGATCCAGTTTGGGGAGGGGAGATCTTCTTCTCGTCTTCTCATTTCTATCATGTTGGTGACATTGATGCCAAAAGGGATGACCGTGTCTAGATAGAAACCTTCTTCATTTTTTAAATCCGCCTGCAAATATTCCTGGAAGTCATGTGCCCTCATTCCAAAGGAAGCTATACTTTTTGATGTTTCCCAGGCTTGAGTAATTAGCTCCATTCTTTTCTTGATATTCTTCTCCACATAGCCTCTACACTATGAGAGGAGGCTGGAGGATCCTTTTAACTTGGCTTCATGGTGGCAGGCATGGTTATTGATAAAGGACTGGCAAGCAATGGGATAGGAATTAAAGCTTCCTCCAATTCCTTAATTCGGTCCTTCAATCTAGCATTCTTCACCTGAAGGCCTCCAATGGAATCATCAAGAGCATCTCTAGTTTCTCTGTGAAGTCAGGATATTTGGGACAGTTGCATGTTCCTAAGGTTAATCTCTCTTTTCAATAATTTAATTTTTATATTCGCTGTAAAAAACAACGCTCTGGAACATGAAGGATTCATCTTCATCAAAAATCTCGGTCTCAACTATTTCCATTAAGGGATTATGGTGAATCGCGTCCCCGAGATGATCGACGTTGCGGAATACATTATCCAGTTTAGTCTCAAGTTCCATGTCTTCACTTTCAGTTCCGGTCTCTTCCGCTTGTTCCATAATGTTTTTTCTCTTCTTCTTCACAGGAAGCTTGTGAGAACTATCAATTTTACCCTAAGGAGGGTTCTTATCTCCTCCTCTGTTTGAATAATTGTGGGTTGCTTTCTTATTGGGGTGGGTCGTTGAGGTGATTCTCCGAGACGTCGTACTCTTGGGAGTGGCAGCTGGGGATTGGACACGCTTCTCACTGGGGTCTTTTCCCTATTTTTTGTACAATTTATTGGTGCTTTGCAATGTCTCTAGGTCGCGAGTGTCAAGAGAAAGAGTATTGTTGTCATTGTCTTTGTCTTCGTTCAAGAGTGTATGGATAAAGGAATTGTTGAAACCAACTGCAAGTAAATGTTCTACAAAAATCCCATTAGGGTCGAACCCTCTTAGCCTTTCAACATATATTAGGTTCAAATTGTTGAAATGGCCTACGAATTCATCAATCTTATTGACGTTCCTGAACACAAAGTCCTCGACTTTCCAAGGCAGAGGAATGAACTTCTTTTTTCTCTTCTCATGGAAAAATTGCAACCAGTAGTTGTATTGCCTTGTTATTTATGTAACAAACATTATGTCCATAATGTGACATGGAAGGAAAGCAGGATTTTCCTTGGAGCCAAAAATCATTATTACACTGTAATTCTCCCTTTGTTCAAGTGTCCCCTTCCTATCCAAAAACTTGGTTTCCTGGTCAGAGATCCAGGGAGAATCCTTTCCTAACAATAAATCTTTGAAAACTGAGACAAAGTCATTGAAAACCTCATAAAAACAATGGGATGCCATGTGCCTCCACAAGGCCTGGTACCAGAAGGTTACTGGGTCAAATTCACAGTTTATCTTCTTGGACACATACAGTTTTGGAAATGGACAACAATGCACTATCGCGAAAACCAAGTAGGATGACATATAAAATTTCTTCTTCTGTTTGAATCGTGACAATTGGGAACAGATTTCAATGGAAATCAACTTCCCCCAATAAAAAATGGCTTGTTCCTTGACCGTGAAATACAAAATATAAAGAATCATGCGGGAAATGCTTGTTGTGGATTCCTGTCCCGTTATTCTTGTAAACAACCAGGCAATTTCTCGTAATGGATTTCTAAATGAACTAACCTGCAACCTTGTGATATCTTCAGGAACTACCGTCGGGTCTTCCAGAAACTCGGGTAAGAGGACCAACCTGTTATTATAATTTTTTAGGAACTCCTTGCAGTCTTCTCCTATGAAGGTCAATGTTAGCTCCAACAATCTCAACATCTTGCAGAAGACACGAGGTGACAAAGAAACAGGAGAGTGGTCCCGCAGTGGAATAATTATTTGGCTTGAAATATATCTCTCAGCGCACCAAGATACCACCTCCTTGCAATCAAAGATTTCAGGGACTCAACTTGCACGAGCAATTCCAGAGGTCCAAATTACTTCGTTCTGGGTGGAAGGGGATGAGTAGTAAGAATATGCCCTTGACCACTGGAAGTTTCGGTCCTCACACCTGAAGATGTTCACTGTATCTCCACAGAATTGTTGTCGAGTTGCTGCCATAAGTTGAGGAGAACGTCTGTTTTCTCCAAACGATGTTTGAAATGAACACTTGGAAGGGATAATATAACCCTCCACAAATCTTTCTCTAATGCGTGTGAATGGGAGATATCCTCGATCCTTTCTCTCATTAATGACAATCTCTACAGTTGTTGCATGATGAGTTGTTAACATTAAAGCTTAGTAATTGTATACTTAGAAAGAAGTGCGAAGATGGCGGGGACGACAAAGAGAAATTAAGGATTGGAGATTTTGTGAACCCGCCAACCTGACGACCCGCAAAAGACATTCCGTGATGTTTGAAATGAACACTCGAAAGGGATAATATAACCCTCGACAAATCTTGGTTTAATGCATATTAATGGGAGATCTCCTCGAGCCTTTCGCTCATCAATGACAATTTTTACGCTTCCTACATGATGAGTTGTTAGCATTAAAGCTTACTAATTGCATATTTAGAAAGAAGTACGAAGGTGGCGGAGACGAGGAAGAGTGATTAAGAAATGGATAAGTATGGAAAGCGGTCGATTGGGCTTGAAAATAGAGTTACAAGGGATACTTAGGAGAGGTGAGGGCCGGACGGTCAAATTGTATGTCTCAGAAGTTTTGAGTGAAAAATGTGTAACACCGAAGAGGGCATGATGGGGCAGTCCAACGGTCAATTTGTGTATCGCAAAACTTTGGGTGTTGTTTGCAGGTCGCGGAACAATGGAAGTGCAATCTTGATCCCGCTTGTCCAGGAACCCGCAATCGAAAAAGCGGCTAAGTATGGAATAGGTAAACGGTCGGTTAGACTCGTTTTCGCTAATATATTGAAATTTGTAATGGATGTCCCATTACCTGGCAATATCTTTTATGCATGTTTCCGGACAAGTTGTGTAGGGATAGTCAGTGTAACTGTCTCCTCGAGCCTTTATCTCATTAATGACAATCTTTATGTTTGTTGCATGATGAGTTGTTAGCATTAAACCTTACTAATTGCATACTTGGAAAGAAGTGTGGAGGTGGCGAGCACGGGGAACAACGATTAGGAATTGGAGATTTCGTGAACCCGCCAACTCAACGATTCGCGAAAGAGATTCCAAGAAATGGCCAAGTATGAAAAGTGGTCAGACGGGCTTCAAAATAGGGTGACAAGGGATCCTCAGGAGACGTGAGGGCCCGACGGTCAAATTGTATGTCTCGGAACTTTTGAGTGCAAAATGTGTAACACGAAAGAGGGGATGATGTGGGAATCCGGTGGTCAATTTGTATATCGCGGAACTCTGGGTGTTGTTTGTAGGTCACGAAACAATGAAAGTGTAATCTAGATCCCACCTGCCTGGGAATCCGTGATCGAAAAAGTGGCTAAGTATGGAATGGGGAAGCGGTCGATCGGAGTCGTGATATAAAAGCATGAGTGAAAATGTGAACCCGTGAGTCCTCCAACCCGCACACTAAGACATTTTCGGAAAAACGACTAAGTAACCAGAAAGAGAAAGTAGAGGGGAAAAAGAGGGGAATTCGATTAAGTATAGAAGAGGGAAACGAAGGGGATAAAAGAGAGTGGGAAAATAGAAAAGGGGAGGGAAATTTTCGGAAGTGGGAATTACTCTCAAACAAGCCCCATTGTTGCAAAATCATCATTTTCTAGTCCAATATTTTATCCACATACTCGTTTTGTATTGTTCTTGTATCATTAAAAACGGTGTGAGCAAATGCAAATATAAACTATAACTTGATTTTTGGCTATAACTCTATATAGTTGATTTACATGCACTATTGATGTTTAGATTTTGTAGATAACAATGGGTTAGGATAATTTTGCATTCTTATTGTGATAAGGCCTTAACAAAGTAGAATAAGTAACAATTTTTTCCAATTCAATTCTCACACAAAAAATTCATTGATCCCATAATATCCATCTTTGTTGATTCGATAATAGGGAGGTCGATTTGGTAGATTAGGCTATTGGTCATTTCAAGCAATTGGGGTGCGTCAACTAATGCTTTGATGAAGATTTGTTTTTATTGCAACCTGTGGGAGTAATTTTGTTTTTGATACATTGTTTAATGCCTTGAAATATTATTTTAAGTATTAAACTTCTTGTAGCAGATTATTCATTGAATGGTTTGTTGTTTCCCTATGTTTTTACCTCTATTGTTTCACTTGTTTTTCATTAGTCTGCTACCATCCAAGGAGAACCCTTATCCATATCATCTTGCCAATTTGACCATGCTTTTGTCTTGGTGAAACAACCCTCTAACTCACCAACAAATTCAAAAGAACGACCATTCCAAATTTTTGGTGGCCTGGCTCTGCCCTTTAGCACTCATGTGCAGACTTTAGGAGCAACAGTAACTATGAAGTCAATTAGACAACTCTACATGCTCTTCAATCAAATAATAGATAAAGTGAGTCATAGTTATACTTTCCAATATGTGTTTGCATAAGAGAAGCATCGAAAAGCTATAGAGAAATAAATGGAGGATTGTTGAAATAAACTTATTGTACTGTCAACTTGACCGTAAGTATAACAACAATGAACTTGAATTTTAATATTGTGGTTGATTTCATAGTCCCATTTGACTTCAACTAGCATATATCATTTTTTTTCAAAATATTTGCGAAGAAGAAATTTGGTAATTTCATTAATAAAGTAAAAGTGCTC
>ML777306.1:417309-439465 GCA_009831015.1 Picea engelmannii | reverse complement strand
TAATATTGTGGTTGATTTCATAGTCCCATTTGACTTCAACTAGCATATATCATTTTTTTTCAAAATATTTGCGAAGAAGAAATTTGGTAATTTCATTAATAAAGTAAAAGTGCTCAAATAGAGGCCACGGGATGGACAACCAATAGTATGCTTCCTTTTAGAGTGAAGGAATCAAGGAAGCGAGAGGGAAATAAGAGATTGTTCGCTCAACAAGGTTGAGATGAGAACGAAACTTCTTGGGCGGAGCCCCAACTCTTGCATCGTGAATTAGTGTTGATATGTTCTATCTACATTACGAATGGAATTGAATGTTGGTTTGAAATTGTGTGAAATTTATTTATGTTTCCATAGAATCCTCATGTGATTGACACAATGCAATGTCGTATAATTGTTCAATGCTTAATATTTGATCAAATTACTTGAATCAATACAATATTTAAGAATTACGAGACTATCGAACCATGCAAACGAGAAGAGGTGTTAAATCCAACAAAGAAGCACCAACCAAGATTCCAAGGCAATTTTTTAATAGTAAATCTATAAGAAAAATAGTGGGTAATATATATTTATCCATAGACATTGGACTGAGTTCTTTTCACCGAAGCATTGAACATACTTGTCATAGATACAGGTAGAGGAGTTACAAAAAAAAAAACATGCATACAATTCTGTGTTGTTCATCTAGTGCGACAACATGCATAAGGCATTGACAAGCTCTTGAACATGCATACAAAATTGATTATCATGCTTTTTTAGGAACTCCTTGTAGTCTTCTCCTGTGAAGGTCAATGTTGGCTTCGACAATCTCAACATCTTGCAGAATACCTGAGGTGACAAAGAAACAAGAGAGTGGTCCCACAGTGGAATAATTCTTTGGCTTGAAATATATCTCTCGACGCACCAAGAGACCACGTCCTTACAGTCAAAGAATTCAAGGACAGAGCCTGCACAAGCAATTCCAGAGGTCCAAATTACTTTGTTCTAGGCAGAAGGGGATGAGTAGTAAGAATATGCCTTGGACCACTGGGAGTTCTGGTCCTCACCCCCTAAGATGTTAATTGTATCTCCACAGAACAAGAAACTGGTCCTGCAATTGAATAATTATTTGGCTTGAAATATATCTCTCAGTGCACCAAGAGACCATCTCCTTACAGTCAAAGACTTCAGGGACACAACCTGCACTAGGGACAAATCCAAACCCTAATCCAAAACCCTAAAAATGAAAGGAAAGGATACATCTATGAGGGCCAGGACTGCCATCCGAGTTGAGAGACTCAAACTCTTGTGCTGCAAAGCGACTATTGCATTCAACATCAGTTTCTTTTCTGAAACCCCTTCCTTTGCTCTTGTTAGGGACACCATTGTCGAGATAGGAAGTTCCCCCTCGTTATGGTTGATTTCAATTTGGGCACAGGAGTGGGAACAACATTTGCATTGCCATCATCCATCGCTGTATCATCATCCATCAGATCATCTTCTTCCGGCTCAAAATTGACCACATCAAACTCTGCTTCGACCATTCTTTCGTGCTTTTCTGCAAAATACCTGAAATTTGGAGTGGGCGATGGATATACAGAGAAAATGCAAGATATACACGTTTATAGGGTTACAAAACAAATAAACGTAGGGGGAAGGATATACACGTTTATAAGGTTATAAAACAAATAAACACAGGGGGGTTTGCCTTGGAATTATTTGGCTTGAAATATATCTCTTAGTGCACCAAGGGACCATCTCCTTACTTCCTTCATGCCAGAAGGCGTTTACTATATCTCGAAAAAACTGTTGTCAAGTTGTTGCCATAAGTTGACGAGAACATTTGTTTGCTGTAGATGATGTTTGAAATGAACACTCGGAAGGGATAATATAACCCTCCACAAATCTTGGTTTAATGCTATTAATGGGAGATCTTCTCAAGCCTTTCCCTGATTAATGACAATTTCTATGGTTCCTACGTAATGAGTTGTTACCATTAAAGCTTACTAATTGCATAGTTAGAAATAAGTGTGAAGGTGGCGGGGACGACGAAGAACGATTAAGGATTGGAGATTTCGTGAAGCCGCCAATCGACGACGCGCGAAAGAGATTCCATGATGTTTGAAATGAACACTCGGAAGGGATAATATAACCGTCCACAAATCTTGGTTTAATTCATATTAATGGGAGATCTCCTCAAGCCTTTTGCCCATTAATGACAATCTTTACGGTTCCTACATGATGAGTTGTTAGCATTAAAGCTTAATAATTGCATATTTAGAAAGAAGTGCGAAGGTGGCAGGGACGACGAAGAGTGATTAATGATTGGACGTTTCATGAACCCGCCAACTCGCGAAAGAGATTCCAAGAAATGGTCAAGTATGGGAAGCGGTTGGTCGGGCTTCAAAATAGGGTCACAAGTTATACTCAGGAGATGTGAGGGTCCAATGGTCAAATTGTATGTCTCCGAACTTTTGACTGCGAAATGTGTAACACGAAACATGGCATGATAACAGAATTTGGCAGTCAATTTGTATATTGCGGAACTCTGGGTGTTGTTTGTAGGTCGCGGAACAATGGAAGCGCATTGTTGAGCACACCTGCTCGGGAACCGACAATCGAAAAAGTGGCCAAGTATGGAATAGGGAAGCGGTCGGTCGGATTTGTATAAAATTATGAGACATATTCAGAAAAACGACTAAGTACCCAGAAAGGGAAAGTAGAGGGGAAAAAGAAAGGGGAATTTGGTTGTCAATTTGTATATCGGGGGAGTCTAGGTGTTGTTTGTAGGGGGCAGAACAATGGAAGCGCAATATTGAGCCCACCTGGCCAGGAACCCGCGATCAAAAAAGTTGTTGAGTATGGAATGGGGACGTGGTTGGTCAGACTCGTGATATAAAAGCATCAGTGGAAATGTGAACACGTGAATTTGCCAACCCGCGCACAGAGACATTTTCCGAAAAACGACTAAGTAACCAGAAAGCGAAAGTAGAGGGGAAAAAGAAAGGGGAGGGCAATTTTCGGAAGTGGGAATTGGTCTTAAAATAGCCCCATTGATGGTCTTAACAGTAACTATGAAGTGCATTAGATAATTGAACAGACTCTTCAATCAAGGAATAAATAAAGTGAGTCATAGTTATACTTTCCAGGATGTGTTTTCATAAGAGAAGCATTAAAAAGCTACAGAAAAATCAATGGAGGGTTGTTCAAGTAAAATTATTGTACTGTCAACTTGACCGTAAGTATAACAACGAAGAATTTGAATTTGAATTTTCTGTGGTTGATATCATAGTCCCATTCGACTTCGCCTAACATATATCCTTTTATTTCAAAATATTTCTGAAGAAGAATTTTGGTAATTTCATCAATCAAGTAAAAGTGCTAAAATGAACTACATATTACATTTGCTTCACAGAGTTTACATTAAAAGGCAAGGCAGGTCTTGTATATTTTTTAAGATCATAGAAAAAGTGTTAAGATCTTGAATCTATCATCCAACCATAATTCAAAAACCGGGGCCATGAGAACCTTGAACTACAGTATGAAAGCACATGAACAAAAGTCTGCCAAACACAAGACAGGAAAAAAACAATGGAGATTGGGCATTGTATCCCATTTATAACCAAATCCCCAAATGGGCACCAAGAAATTTGTCAATTACTGTATTAATATAAACCAAGATCACTATGAACATTTGTTTCTAATAGTACTATGAACCAAGATCACGTTGACCTGACAATGTTCTAACACTACTAGTTCTGGAAAAGAGTGTCAACATTTAACTTAATGGAGTTTGAACAATGCCAAATTTGCAATATTATTGAAAATTCCTAATGGTTTCATTCATAGGAGCAAGACATTTTGACGACTCAAATGATGGACCTGATTTATTCACAGTTGGGTACTTTGTATGATGTCTTTCCTCATGCTTCTCAATCCTAGACTGAAAAATCTTATGCGCTTTCAGTTCACTTTGTCATGGCACTACAAAACTCTATTCATATCTTGATTGGGTAGAATGGACAGATACATATCAGTTTGTTTTGTTTCTTGTCAATGCATGATATGATTTGTTTTTTGTTTTTTTGGTTCAGTCGATATGCAATATGGTATAGTCCTCATTTAATGTAAATTTGCTATGGACGCGAAAGTCACGTAACATGTAGACAATGTTTTCCTTTTTTTGTAGGTATACTTCATATGGAAATTCTGCCAACCCATGAAGCACATATTGTAATATAGGTTGTCTAATTGTACAATGTACAATTTTTTTGCAGAGGGTTAAGATGGAAGCATTGAGGCAATGTCTACATATGTAAGGGAATTTTTTACTGCATCGTAGGTAATCAATTGTGCCATCATTCATGAAAGCAGAGGCAAAAGCAGGAGAGTTTCATTTGGCACATACAAGCTCGAAGGGGGTCGAGTACGCATTTGCTGCAACCAAAACACCCTCAACCTACGCACGTAAACATAGTAGTTAATATATTGAATAGTATAATATACAAGTGTACAACAAAAAAACTGGACAAAATTGTTAAAGGCAATTTTTATGTGCAAAGTGTGGATGGAATTGTAGATGTATACTTACAATAGTTGTCGAGCTAGTTAGTTTCTTGAGATCCTATATTATATATGTTCGCAATTATGTTACAAATTTTGCTTGGGTTGTGCGAAAGATCCTTTCTTTAACATCTCTTTTCTTTGTTATATTTTTGAAGAGCATAAGTGGAAATTGCCCTTTATGCAATTGTTGTTCCATTGAGAAAAATAAATTTGAATAGGTGTCGAACAATTGTAGCTGCAACATGGAATAGTGTAATAGTTGTGTAAAATAACTGAGATATATGAGCATGTGAAAGTAAAGGACAAAACTTTATATGGAGAATGGTACCATTGCCTTGTCGTTGTCTGACTCTTCATCTTTTATATGGAGAATGTATTGTGAGCCAACTTTTCTCACGAGTGTGACAAATGCAACAATGGTTCTGATTGGGTAAATGTCATTGCTCTATGCAAGTTGGCTGATTGTTGTGTCTGGTACGAAACAATATTCTGAACAAACCGTGGGAAATTTTTCCACAATACTTGTTTCATTGAGCGATATAATCCGATCACAATCACCATGGTTATATACTCTTTTTGGTAATATATTAAAATTTGTATTGGATATCCCATTACCTAGCAAGATCTTTTCTGCATGTTTCTGGACAAGTTGTGTAGGGATAGTCAGTGTGACTGTCATTATGGCTTCATTGTTTGTCATGTCAGCATGCATAATGCATCTAATTTTATTTGTCTTGTATAAGTAGGTGCTATACACGACCATTATGTCCCCGACGAACACATGTCCAGTTCGGTGGTTGTTCAAGCCTTCTATCGATAATATATTCAGTGTTATAAGTTCAGACCTGGTGACATTTTTTGAACAGGAAAAGTAACGTGAATGGCAATTTGTATCAAGTTTTTTTTTTTTTTTTTTGGCATAAATGTACTAGTAGATGCACAATTTGGATGGAGTATGCAAGTCAGAGTTTTGTAACCATACCTCTTAGTCTGCGGAGCTTGCACTATGTTGGGCGTTACACTTGCGCTTGTCGATACTTCTTGTGAACTGAAAAGCATGTGTTGTAGATGACATCAACATATTTATCATGGCATAGATGAATAAATAACTCAGGATATTTTTTTGGTAAACATAGCAAGAGCATAATGTATGAATCTTTACCTTTGGCCTTGTCATCATGTTGATGTTTGTGATGATTGACTACTCATGCCCATGCCACTCGTCCAACATTTTCTGATGCAAGCATGTGTACATGAACATCACAACGAATAAATAAGGATATGCATTGTATATTGTTCGTAATTGTTCTAGATGTCACATACAGGCTCAAAGGAGATGGAGTATGAAATAGGGTGTCAAGGGATACTCAGGAGATGTGAGGGCCCAACAGTCAAATTGTATGTCTAAAAAATTTTGAGTGCAAAAATGTGTAACACGAAACATGGCATGATGGAGAAGTTCAACGGTCAATCTGTATATCATGGAACTCCGGGCATTGTTTGTAGGTCATGAAACAATAGAAGTGCAATATTGAGCCTACCAGCCCGAGAATCCGCCTGTCAATTTGTATATCGCGAAACTTCGGGTGCTCTTTGCAGGACATAGAACAATAGAAGCACAATTTTGAGCCCGCCAGCTCGGGAACCTGCAATCGAGAAAGTGGCTAAGTATGGAATGGGGAAACGGTTGGTCAGACTCATGATATAGAAGCATGAGTAGAAATGTGAACCCGTGAGTCCGCCAACCTGTGCACCTAGATATTTTCGGAAAAACGACTAAGTAAAGTAACCAGAAAGGGAAAGTAGAGGGGAAAAAGAAAGGGGAATTCGGTTAAGTATAGAAGAGGAAAAAAAAAGGGATAAAAGAGAGTGGGAAAATAGAAAAGGGGAGGGAAATTTTTGGAAGCGGGAAGTTTCAACAAAGGCCCATTGTTGCCAAATCATCATTTTCTAGTCCAATATTTTATCCACCTACACGTTTTGTGTGTTTCATTTACTATCACTATTGGTATACCTTTTCGAAGATTGTACTTCAGCTGCCTCTGCTATGACATATAAGATTTCATCCTCTTGTCCAACTATTCTGTTTCTTTCAATGTAGCAATGCAGAAAATACAATGGACATGAAGGTAGGTTGGGATGTAGAAAGACATGTAAAAAAACAAATACAGTTCTATTTATTTCAATGTAGCAGTACAAAAAATACAATTGACATGAAGATAAGTTATTATGTAGGAAGATATGTAGTATTTACATACAATAAATTAGGTGCAAAGCAACAGAATAAATATACAAACAACAAATAAAATACAAAACAATGGAATATGAAATAAGAGTATAAGCAAGCACCTTTGTATCTCTTCTTCTACATTTGTGGTTAAGAGTCCTTCGTCTTCTACAGATATTTTGTTTGTTTCAATGTGGGAATGCACAAAATACAATGTACATGAATGTAAGTTGGTATGTAAGGGAAAACAAGTAATATGTACATATAGTAAATGAGAATGAAAGGAATAGAATAAAAGATAGAGTTAGAAGTATGAACCTTTGTTTTTCTTGATCCATGGTTGTGGTTATATAGAATTTTTCCTAGCCAAAATATATTACAAGCCAAAAATTATTAAGAAGTTGGATGATCCTAGCTGAATGATTTGGTTTTGTGTGACAAAGTATCCATATATGCTTCGAGAAATGGAAATATGATTTGGTAATATGTTTCATGTTTATTTCATAATTCAAGTACAAGACAAATTGTATCATGGTCAGACCAATATGTGTCTAAGATAAAGAGGGTGTATTGTGAAATGGGCACATTTGACCATACATGGTCAATAAGTGCGTTTTGTACATGTTTTATCTTAACCAAAAGAAAGCGGAGATTGTAATTGCACATGTAGTTTTCCAATTCTTTTGTTATGGAACTATTTTGTAGCATGCCAACATTGAAGTCTCCTAGAATGATAATGGTTTCGTTCAGATGTAAATGGTGTAATGCATTTGAAAAAATATTCATTATGTTGGCAATGTTGTACACAGAGCGTCATAGAGATTGAATATTACAATTTGCAATCCACGAAAAATTACTCTTGCTAGCATCATCTCAACATATTTTTCTTCGAAATGCATATGATCCAAAATTGTTATATGTTTTTTCACTAATATCATCACTCCATGCATAATGTAACTTGATATGCAAGTGTGATTTGAAAATTACTTATTTTTGCAAGCATAATGACATGTATGTTTCTTGCAAGCACATAATATTAGATTGCATTGTGTCATAGTCATTGAGTATATCATTCATATGTGCATTTAAACTATGCGTGTTAAGTGAGAGAATTGATACAGATGAGTTTGTTTGTATGGATTGGTAACCATATTGCAGATGCCATTTTGCACTAGTCTGAAGGCGTTGCATCTTTTATCTTTTGCAAGAGCGCTTAGCAAATACAAGGACTCTATTTTTCTGACACGAGACAGAGCTGTGTATACAAGTCCATGTATTCGTATTCCAAAAGGGTCGAGGCAACACTATCAAGTGTTAGTCCTTGTGATATATGGATTGTACGTGCACATGCAAGTTGAAATGGAAAATGTTTTTGAATATTCAGTTCACCTGTCTTTGCCGATGTTGATATTAGTTTTGATATTCGCAATATAGGTTTCCATTCACACAAAGTGTTTGAATTATATAGATAAGCTAACTTGTTGGCTTGTCGGTGGCTAATGTGCAGGTCATGGAACTTAATCCAGAAGACATCAACTTTTTCTGTTTTGGTATAAGCTTTGAGTATTTCATCTGCACCATTCAGTAGGCCATCCTGTGAATCATAGTCCGAGGCATATATTTCAACTAGCATGTCTAATTTCAGGACAAGTTGCGAATGAAAAGTTGTTGTATGTTGATGACATGGTACATTGCCATGGTTTTCTTCTTCAAGATCAATTAAATTGATGATGATATCATTGCCATGCATGAGCGATAACATATACTTGTTATGCACTGCAACATCCTTATTCTTGTAGAATAAGTAAGGGAAGGTTGGGTCAGTCAGGGCAGGTCGCATGCAACTTAAATTGATATATGTTAAGTCATCACATGTTTGGTTGTTTGTCCGCATTCTATTTAGAATGGAAATAAAATTTTCATTTGTCCGACGCATTGTAGTATGTAATTAAAAACACTTTATGTTGTATTTCCAAAATCCATGCGTCATTGTTTGCATGTTGACCATAGGTTGCTCAAATATGAGAGAATATTGTATGGGTTGTGCCTGGTAAATATCCCCATAGAATACCATATGAAGGTTTCCAAAGTATTTGGTTTATCTAACATTTCTTTGTTGAGTGGAAGAAAATGCGACTTGTTAAAAGGCATCAATAATGCAGAGTGGACTGTTGTTCCACCTGCATTATATGCAACTTTTCCTGTATATGCATTACATATCAAGTGCCTCAAAGCATTTACTCTATGTCTATAGTAACGAGTACATGTCACTGGCTATTTTCTCATGAGGTATTCAATGTCATCATTTTCCAAGGTCTTAGTTTGTTTTTCCCTTTTCCTATTCCTATACAATGTAGACACCATCCTAGAACTTTCAGGTCCTGGAAATTCCTCTTTATAACTTACTGAAATATGTCACCGTTAAAGATGGATAATGCCTGACAATGGTGTGCAATTTTGTTGCAGCTTGGTTACCTTTGTATCATACTTAGCCCTTCTACACCTACCTGGAGTTTTCTTCTACAATAACATTTTGCAAAGGCATGTAGGTACTCATTCCCCGACAAGGTGGGAATATCATCAAGGGCATGGTGGGAAGGCTAAATAATTTCCTTATTCAATTGGGGCATTAAATTTCCACTTCGTCACATAAGGCAAAGGACCGGGATTTGTAATGCTAGAAAAAATGACAGCCAGAATTGTGCACACAACATTGGCATACACATGGTTCAGAGTTGGGAGAAAAAATTGGAGCAAAATTTAAGAGCAGGAGGGAAATATATTCCAATCTCTATGGAAAGTCTGCAACATAGGAGTGATGAATAAATACCTAAACATTCTTATTTACAAATTGTAAATAGTAAACAGTAAAGAACGGATACGAATGAAACTATGGTATTGAAACATATTCGTCAATGATGAACGATAGAATCGTAGGTCCAATTGCAAGTGTAGGATTTCAAACTTGCAAAGTGCAATAACAGTTCCTAGAATTACCCAGGATTTGCATTCCAGGTCCTGGAACTTTTCTCTTTATAACTTACTAAAATATGTCATCGACAAAGATGGATAATGCCTGGCAATGGCAAGCATTTTGTTGCAGCTTGGTTACCGTTGTATCATACTTAGCCCTTCTACACCTACCTGCAGTTTTCTTCTATAAGAACTTTTTGCAAAGGTAACAAGATTGACATCATCTTTTCATGTGAAATACACAAGTTCGATTCCCGTACGGGATAGGTAGGTATTCATTCTCGGGCAAGCTGGGAATATCATCGAGGGCAAGGTGCGAAGGCTAAAAAATTTCCTTATTCAATTGAGGCGTTATATTTCCACTTCGTCACATACGACAAAGGACCAGGATTTGTAATGCTAGAAAAAATGACAACCAGAGTTGTGCATATGAAATTGGCATGCACATGGTGCGGAGTTTAGGGAAAAAATTGGAGGAAAATTTAAGAGCAGGACAAAAAGATATGCCAACCTCTATGGAAAGTTTGCAGGATAAGAATGATGAAGAAATACTTAAACATTGTTACTTGCAAACTGTAAACGATAAACAGTAAACAACGAATACAAATGAAACTATGGTATTGAAACTTACTCATCAATGATGAACAACATAATCACATGTCCAATTACGGGTGAAGAACTTGAACCCTGCAAAGTGAAAAAACAACTCCAACTATGGGTGCAAGACTCCAACCTTGCAAAGTTGAAGCAAACAAAAGAAAGCAACAAGCAACAAACCAGCGAGCAAGCACCAACAGGTCTAACTGCAAGTGCAGGACCTCAACCTTGCAAAGTTGAACCAAACAACAACAAGCAACAACTAACGAACCAGTGAACAAGCAACAACCAGTGAACCAATAAAGAATATATGTATCTTCAATGATAACTAAATTGCATTCCAAGAATAGAAGAAATATGAAACATATGATGATTGTGCGAGTGGAAACACTTAAACATTCTTACTTGAAAACTGTAAATGGTAAACAATAAACAACAAATACAAATGAAACTATGGTATTGAAACTTACTCGTCAATGATGAATGACAGAATCGCAGGTCCAATTGTGGGTGCAGGACTTGAACCCTGCAAAGTGCAAAAAACAGCTCCAACTGCGTGTGCAAGACTCCAACATTGCAAAGTTGAAGCAAACAAAAGCAAGTAGCAACCAACAAGCAACAAACCAGTGAGAAAACACCAACAGGTCCAAATGCAGGTGCAAGACCTCAACGTTGCAAAGTTGAACGAAACAACAACTAGCAACAACCAACGAACCAGTGAACAAGCAACAACCAGTGAACCGATAAAGAATATATGTATCTTCGATGATGACTAAATTGCATTCCAAGCATAGAAGAAATATGAAACATATGATGACTATGCCAGTGGCGGTGGACAACAATATTGTCCAAATTCACTGAAAGATTGTATGCAAAAATTGGAGGAAAAATGTACTCTGACATGCCTATTTAAGTAAACATTTAAGGCTGTCAAGCCTGTTTAAGGGCCTCGTGCTATGTAAACATTTAAGCTGTCAGGCCTATTCAAGTACCTCAAAAAGAGTGTCAATGCTCAAAACTTTCAGTATGTAAACATTTCAATAAAAAATTAAAAATTAAAAAAGAGCGTCGATGCTCAAAAATTTGAGTATGTAAACATTTCAATAAAAAAATAAAAATAAAAAAAGAGCGTCGATGCTAAAAAATTTGGATATCTAAACATTTAAAACATTAGGAATAATGAAGCTGGCAATAAGACTTCAAATCTATTCTCCAATGAGATGATGACATTTAAGGTTTTTTTTATTATATAAAAAATAATGTTTTTAGTTCTCTAGTTCGAACAATAGATATTATGCAAAAAATTATAGTCAAAGGACTTATTAATATGAAGTCAACGAATTATCGATCGCTATAGTCCCTCTACGCCTTCGAGAGGGACTAATAATAAATAAAAACAAGTTTACAAATAAAGAGGAAAACCTTATACAATAAATATAAATGCAATAAGAAGTACAAAATAAACGTATTCTCTCTATAAACATATATATAAATAAATTAAATATAAATCTATGATAAATAATAAAAAAACAAAAGAAATAAATAAAATTAGAATGAACAACGTTAATAACAAATATACATAATCAACTAAAAAATAAATAAAATTAAAACGAACAACATTAATAAAAAATATACATAATCAACTAAAAATATAAATATAAGAAGAAATGAAATAAAATACATCAAATAAAAAGAATAATAAAATAAATAATAAGAAGGAAAAAAATAGTAAACAACATTTATGTAGAATATACTACAAATATAAGAAGAAACGAAGCAAAATACATCAAATAACAAGAGAAATAAAGAAAGAGAAACAAACCAGAATAAAAATAAATAAATAAAAATTTACATAAAAAGAAATAGCCGTAGGCTAAATGTTCTATGAAACGACTATTTTTTCGGGGACATTTGTCCTAAATCCGGTGAGAAATTGTTAGATTCGTAGGTTTGAGTGATTATTTCTGTATAATCCGAGTGTCCTAAGGGTTTTTCAGCACGCTGAATCCATTTCTGCATTTATAAATGGATTTTGAACAACAAAAAATAGTGATTCATGTAAATTTATATCGCCGGATTCCGGTGAAAAAAGCCATTTCGTAGAACAGCTAGACAATCCCCAAAAAATATAATTACTACAATTGAAAAAAGGTAAAAACTCTTCTCATATATATAACACTCTTCTTTTATATATAGTTTTATTTTAAGTTATTTAATTTTAAAATATTTTATTTTTAAGAGGAGATTTTATTCTTTGTTTTGTCATATATATATATATATATATATATATATGCGTGTGTGTGTTTATTTTTCTTATTGTTGCTTATTTCTCTTCTTTTATTTTTATTTTTTTTTACAGAAATTGTAGAAGATTGTATTAATAAAAAGGCACGACCAAGGTCGTTAAATACATAGGAAGAGGCTGGTAAGAAGGGTAGACCAGCAACACAATTCTTAAAAAAACTTACAAAACTGAGTCTAGAAAATTTTCAAGTAGCACTGATTACATACTATGATGTTCTTGTCCTAAGTAAGTTGAAAAAATATATATTTATGCCATTTTACAAAACTAAGAACTTTCTTGCTGGTCTTCTTAAACTTTATCTTCTTCCGTAGGGGGTTCTAGTGCCACATTCAAGTCTGCAAGTGTGGAATCTGGTATGCTACCAACTTCCTCATTCTGACTTTCGACTGAAGAGCTTGGAGATCTTGTGTCCAACCGAGCTTCTATTGTCTCCCCTTGACAATGAAGGAAGTCGACTTCATCTTGCAGTTGACCGATTAATGTTCGGTGTTGAGCTAACTTTTCCAGCATGAAAGAAAGAGTAGAGCCGTGGGAATTGATTTAGAGAGATAATCGATGAGAGGTGGTGAAATTATGATCCACCAACTCGTCCTCCGCATTCTCTCGGGCTTGCTGCTAAACGTTCTCTTGAGCCATGCCTCTAACACTAAATAAATCAATTTGGTCAGGGACAATACCTCCAACCCATCTCCCATTGAGAATACCTCTGACACGAATGCTTTCAAAATGGCCAGGGGCAATACCTCCAACGTTGTTCTAGTTGTGATTACCCGAGGGGCTTTGCCTTCCAAAATTCTTCTTGAAAGACATGATTCGCCAAGATTCCTCTTCCTCAGCTAGAATCAAGTCTGCGAGATCCCTGAGAGGCTGACTGGAATGGTGAAACATGGGCATGCCTTCAATTTTATTGCGATGTAGAAATACCTTGGTGCATGAATACAACTAGCTTCGAGCAAGCCCACAGATGAAGTGTCTTTTAGACGTTGAGGTGGCCTATACTGGGTGATTTTCCTTGCTGAAGCTCATGATGATTGTCTTTTCACTTATCCTCACTGCTCGTGAAGAATTGGTTGGCCTGATGCAGCAGGGTACTTTGCACCATGGAGTCCCACGAAGGAGGATCGTAGGGTGGTCGATCCTTGCCATGAAATCGATTATGGCTCATTTCCTATGATTTCCCATGAACCAGGTGATATGGGGGTACGACTCTTCCCTTTTTATGACATTTCCCATACTACATGAGCCCTCAAGGTGTTGAGCCATGGGGATTCCGTAGCCAGGTGGAGCTGAGGTGGCAAGGGGCTTAAAAATTAGGGAGGTGCTGAGAATAGGACCCTCCCCTGAGTGATCATATGACTAGGGGCCATGCCAATTGTTTGGTTTGCATTGATGTCAACTTCTTCATTGTTTGTGTGGGGGACGTGGATGAAGTTTTCTTGAATTGGGGACAAAAGCAATTTTATCCTCTCTATAATTCTCCGCAGCTTGGTATTCTTTGGAGTGGTCCTTGTTGTAAAATGTCGAATTATGTTTTTTGAGCCCCCTACTATTGTGACACTGTTGAAATTTCGTTCCTGAACTAAAAACAGTCCTTGGTACATCACGTAAGCCTCTACCATATTGTTGGTATTTATGCCCAAGTTCTAAGAGAAATGTAGTAGCCTTTTTCCTCGAGGGCTATATAGCACCCCTCCCGCACATGCCTCCCCTATCTTCCTTTATTTCTATTACCCCTTTTTATTTGATATATATATATATATATATATATATATTATTTGTATTTTGTTTTGTTTCTTTTTGTATTTGTAGTATGATTATATATATATAAATTATTATTTTTATTCTTCTTTGTTTCTCTTTCTTTATTACTTTTTTAATTTGACGTATTTTATTTTTTAATTTGATGTATTTTATTTTGTTTCTTTTTATTATTTTAGTATGATTATATAATAATAATAATAATAATAATAATCTTATTTTAAGGTCACAACCAAGCCAGACACCAAATTAGTGTATGCGAACCCCTTGTTTGTGGGATAAGGGATCCCCTTTGCCCAACGATTTGACTGGTAAAGTCTACAAAGGTATACATACCCTAACCCCCTCTGGATTTGAACTTGTGACCTCTTAGGAGGAAACACATGTTCTTAACCATCATGCCCACTCAGGCTATATATATTATTATTAATTTTGCTAGTTTTGATTTTTAATTTTAATTTTTTTTAATTATTATATATTTAAACTTTTAATTTTAACTTAATTAGTTTATATATATTTATTTTGTACTTCTTATTGCATTTTCTATTTATTTTATTGGTCATTTTATTGTTTTTTTTATTAGTTCCCGCTGAAGGCTTGGGACTATAGTAATTGTTTTTGTATTGATCGTGATTTTGTTTTTGCGTTGGCCAAAATTTTCTCGTTTTTTTGCATAGTTTAATTTTTTTGTCTTCTGATTGGTCCTTTAAAACAAGATCTTATTGTCGCGTCAGCAATGAGAATTTAATAAGCAATTTAATTATGTGGATGTAGCAGATGGTTGGAATGAGTGCATATACGAGTGTCAAAGTTCCGAGATGATCTCGGTTTCCGAAGCTTGCCACTATGTCGGTTGTTGAATGGGGATATTGAAATTTATGGGAAAAACAATATGCAAATGTATTTACTATACAATATATAGACATATTTTAATAAATATATATAGATTATTCAATCGTGGTTCTTCTTTAAATTTAGTACGATCCATAAATTTTGAAGGGATTTCTATGTACTATATGACATGATTTTGTGCGGGGGCTTTTATGGATTGCAAGGAGTTTTAATTGAGTTCTTTTGTTCTAAGTAATTGTTGAGTTCTTTGCATTTGATGATCATATAATGTGCTACAAGCCAAAAAGACGAGGTTCTTTAGAAGTTGCAAGTGTTGCAACTAGTAACTTGCAATACATGAATTTTGGCTTCTATAAATCTGTGCCAGAGGGTAAGAAATCTTGTGCATCTACTATCTTGCTTTGAACCAATTTGCTTGCATATTAATTTATGTTTTTTTAGACAAATGCAAGTAGTTTCTCTCATGCATAGTGCAAATACCTGTGTTCTATTACTGGCTGGAACAATGGGTTGTAATTTTTTTTGGGTGTGTTGTATATGCGAAAGAGAATTGTGAGCTAGTTACTGTTTTGTTTTTTTGAAAGAAAGTTAAGATGATCAGGGGTTGTTGCAAAAACAGTGTAGGATGAAAACAATAAAAGATATACAAGAAAAAACCCTCATGCATATTGCAGTTACTTCTGGTATGTTTCTTACTGGAATGGTGAAGTGGAATATTGTTTTTGAAGTGTTTTATATGCAAGATAGAAATGGGGGCTGATTATTGTTTTGTTTTTTTTAGAGGCAATTTAAGTAGATTAGGGGTTGTTACAGAAAGTGTGTAGGCCAAAAACAATTAAATGTTAACAAGAAAAAAAAATGCATGTTGGTTTGAGGTTGTGTTGCTTACTTTATCTTTGGGTTGCAGAATGCATTTATCCACATTGTATTATGTTATAGTTCAGAAAGATGAATCTCTTGTCAATTTTCAAGTGTTGTGGCTTGCGAGTTGCAGGACTTGTGGTGTTGGGCTTCTGCAAATCTATGTCAGAGGGTAAGAAATCCTATGCATTGCGTGATATATGCCAATGAAGATTAGAAATTGATTCTTATTTTGTGTTCCCAGAATTAAGTTAAGTCAGTCGAGGGATATCTTCAGAGACTGCATGGGTCAGGAAGAATCAAAGCTGCTATGGGCCTATATTGTTCTTTTTATTTTGCAATTGCTTGATGCTATAGAGATAGCCTAAATTAGTGGACAAATTTTCCTGTGAGTTATGGTTACAAAGTATCTGCTATAAGAAAGCGAGGGTATCCATTTGTTACCTTGCCTTTGACTAATTTTCTGGGATATTCACTTATGATTCTTGGGCAGATGCAATTAGTTTGTGTGTTTTTTGTCTAATAGTGTATGCTTTATGCATAATGCAGGTATTGTGTTTTATTGGAGTTTGCTCTAGTGTTTTGTTTAACCATTTTGTCATTCATCGTATGCAAAATTGTATGTGTTGATAGTTCTCTTTCATTTTTATTTACATTTGAAGATGCAGATAGCTGCTTTTTTCGAAAGATATGTTTTAATGTCAGGAATTTGATGCAATTATTGCAAGAAATAGGATCCTAGTCCATATTGATATGATTGCAATGCATCTATATCTTTGTTGTCTAGACTAACCAAGAAATGATGTATTGATCCATTCTGCAATTCAATGGAAGAGTAACGAAAATGCAAGGGGGACGTGGAATGCATCAAACAAAGAGAGTGCAAGAGTATATGAAAAAAACCATCCAATTTAAAAACATGATTTCGCTGTAGTGGATGGTCAATATTGCGATGTGCAATGTGCTGCTACTTATGTGCGAAGACTTTTGTTTTGATGATTTGTTCGCATCCTGCATAGATAAATCCTTAGTGCTTTGTACGAGTTTTTTCCTGGCACAATGAACATTTGGTCTATTTTCAATTCATGTGCGGAGAATTGATACTAATTCTTCGACATCCCTGCATTGCGGTGCTTTTGAACGTTGGTACTTGCAATAGTTATGGACCATGGATTTCTCCCATTTTGTCCAGAGGCATTTGCTATGAACATATGTTGATACTCGATGCAGTTATGTCTTCCGCACGTCTTCTCTGTGTAGAGGCATATCGCTAGTGCGACCCAGACTTGTGTATTTTCCAATACTTGTGAGGTGAATTTATACCATTTATCGTGGTGCACTTGGGCAGCCTCGTAGTTCCAATAGTTGGGCACCACAAACCAAATAAATTCACCTTGGTAGTGTATTGATATTTGGAAAATCTCCTAGCCAAAAATCCTTTTTTATAAGGGCATTTTTTTTAGGTTGTCGAAAGGATTTTTCTATGAACATATGTTCAGACTCAGTGTAGTTATGTGTTGTGCACCTTCACATTTCGTAGAGGTAAAAGGCTAGCATAGTCACCACTTGTGTATTTTCAATGCTTGTCCATCGTATGAGAAAATGTATGTGTTGATAGTTCTCTTTCATTTTCATTTAAATTTGAAGATGAAAATAACTGTATTTTTGAAATATATGTCTTTATGTCAGGAATCTAATGAAATTCTTGCAAGAAATAGGATCATAGTTCATACTGATAGGATTGCAATGTGTTTATATCTTTGTTGTCTAGACAAAGCAAGCAATGATGTATTGATGCACTCCATGATTCAATGGAAGAGTAATGGAAATGCAAAGGGGAGGTGGAATGCATCAAACAAATAATGTGCAAGAGTGTATGAAAAAATGCATCCAATCTAAAAAGACGGTTTCTCTATAATAGATGGTCAATATTGTGTTGTACATTGCATTGTTGATTATGTGTGGAGGCTTTTTCTTTGATCATCTATGTGCATTCTGCATAATTATACCTTCTGTGATTTGTACACTTTTTTGCTTGCTACAATGAACATTCGGTCTATTTCCAATTCATGTGCAAAAAACAGATACCAATTATCCGAGATCCCTGCATTGCAGTGATTTCACATGTTGGCACTCTCAATAGTTTTGCACTATGAATTGTGGGAAGGCATGTGGTTTCCATGGTGGCTGGGTCATTTATGGCAGGTTGAGTTTCTCACATTTACAAGGAGAGGGAATGGATTTAGAACTAGTGCAGATAAAGTGTCCCGCTTTTCCATGTGTTAGCCAATGGTTTCTATTTATGATTGGGCATATTTCAGAGGTGATTCTAGTGTGTGTAAAGACCATTTTAGTAAACATAGAACTTGCATTTTTCCTTGAAGCAATTGGAGTTGAGAAATGTATTTATGTTTGAAAAATTTCCTATCCAAAAGCCTTTTCTTTTTAGGGATTTTTCCTAGGTTGTTAAGAGGCTTTTGCTATGGACATATGTTTGCACTCAGTGCAGTTATGTCTTTTACACCTCTGCTCTCTGTAGAGGCATATGACCAACACAATCAACACTTGTGTATTTTCAATGCTTGTGACGTGACTTTATACCATTTATTGTCATGCACTTGCATCGGTCTGCAGTTCAAATAGTTGGGCTTTGTGAATCAAAGAAATTCACCTTGGTACAATATTGATATTTGGAAAATATCATAGCCAAAAAGCGTTTTTTATAGGGGAATTTTTTTTAGGTTGTGGGAAGGATTTTTCTATATAAATATGTCCACACTTGGTGCAATTATGTATTGCACACCTACGTACATTGTAGAGGCATATGGATAACACAAGTAGCACTTGTGTATTTTCAATGCTTGTGCGGAGATTTTATGTCAGTTATCATAGTGCAATTCCGCACCTCTACAGTTGTGCGGAGGATTTTGCTATGACCATGTCTTTGAAGTCCACATAGGTATTTGTTATGTGCGTCTACATTGGGTGCAACTCTGTCGCATGCATAGGATGTGATGTGCAACTTTATTATTTATTACTATATTGAACGACCATGTGCCATTAAGAATATCTGCCTTGTTGAATTTGTCACCAAGTACAAAAAATATGGTACACACATATTGAAAAGGAAAAAACCAAATGTGATATGATTCGTCAAATAAAACAAGTACATTGATTATGACTTTTTTTGTAGAGAGAAACTATTGCTATATGTCCCATTGAAAAAAAATGAATATACATTAAAACATAACTGGCCTACATGGGAAGCTGCTCATTGTTCTCACAAAACTAGCATACAAGCCAATGAAGCTAAGTTTACATATAATGTCAATCCAACGTGGGGAGATATGAAAAGTGCGATTCAAAAAGTAGACAATGATCTTCTCGACGTTGATGGTGCATTGAACCAACGAGGAACAAGCATAGTTGACTGTGAATAGTGCAATTTGAAATTTGACCTACAATGTGTTGGAGGGAAAAGTAGCAAAAGAACAAATAATCTTGGATTCCAAGTTGCAGGCCACCTATTTTTGCTTGAGAATAGTGAATATTACAGACTTAGAAGAATGTTGAACAGAGAACAACAAACAATCATCAGAGACGTTACCCTAAAGAAATTAAGGGACATGCAAACACCATTGTACTTGTTTCGTATGGGTGGTGTTGTTCCAGAGTCTGTACTTAAGGCTTAGGAGTACAGTGTCTAGGCATCCGAAAGTGGGTAGAGGATAGAAAAGAGAGAAACGTCAACCTTCGGCAAGGGAAACTAGGGATGATTTCTGTGTTGGCGTTGTCTAGCTTCCAACTGTTCCTGGATGTTTATATCCTGTTCAATCGCTGCCCATGAACGTTCGAGTTCAACCCGGGTAGTGGTTGTTTTAATAATAGTATCGAAAAGGTTTAAGGCAATGTGAGTTTGATTTGATAATCCGGGTTCAATATTGGGCCATGTTGGTATAGGGACAGTCATGGAGGAACAGTAAAATAAGAAAACCTCAAGGGGAGTTTGAGTGTTGTCTCAATTCGGTCATATAAAAGAGAGTTTACGGTTTTAGGAATGCAAAATGAATGCAAATCAAAGGCTCTTTCCCGTAACTGGGTTATATTTTAATAAAATGTATGAGGTGGGAGAAAACATTTAGTTGTCTATTGAGTAAGGCTCCTATCAAGGGAAAATCTCACATATAAACAGAAGAAGAAAAATGTAAAGAAATAACCCGATGAAGCATAAAGTATATATAGAATTCTGAAAGTGTTGACTAGTCTTATACCTGCTGATAGCTGGTACAGAGGAAAAACAGTAAACAATATAGAAAACCAAAATTCATTCACTATAGTAGAGGTTGCACTAAATTATAGCGAAGCATTCATCGGATACGAATATGAAATGAAACAAAATATGAGAAAAAAGAAAACAAACTCATAACACAGTCGTGACGCAATTGAGAATCTTCGGATTTGCTTTATATTAACTCTCAAAATGTAAAACCTCTGTTACAATCGACACAAAAAGGTCCAACCTCTTTTCTTTCTTTCTATGGTATATTTATACAGTTTTACAATAAGATGGAATCTCAATCGTTGCAAAATTTTCAGTTATGATAAGGAGGAGATCAATCATTCCATTTCTTTCTCTGTGTCTTTATTTGGTGCCAGAAGCTTGTCCTCGCACATGTTCGGTACAAGTGACACACCTTTCCACCAACCAAGATATCAGCCTTGACGGTTATGCTTGACAATTGGCTTCAAAAGAGTAACAATCTTGGGCTAATTGCGGCAACCTGTCTTCCATCTGTCTGTCTATGATGTCGATAGCGCACAATTGCACACTTGGTTTAATCATACATTTATCTATTTGGACTATGTCTGCCATAGTCACTTGCGAGATCTCGACCGAATCTCTTTCTTCTTTTTCATTTAAATCAAGTGAGATTTTTGCCATATTCATTTGAATCAATGCCTCGACATTACCTCCGCTATCAATGCCCAGCAGATTACCATCTATAGAACTGAAAGCCTCTTCTAAGGATTTCGTTACCCTCTTGTCTTGCATCTTATCTTCCGAGATGATGTGTTCCCATTATTTTAATAGAATATTTCCTCTGGTCTGCTCCGAAATGGTAAACCTGGGAGTACTTCCCGATTCCCTGTTGTTTGTAGCTATCACAGCCTCTTGAAAGGCGACCCATGTTGCTCCAGTTTCTCTTTCTCTAACAGATAAATTTTCCAAAACTTGATTAACTACCAAGTAGTTGTCCCGAATCACCTCTACCTTGGCGAGTAAATTTTGCTGGGCCGCAGAAACTCTGCTCCGAATCTCCATCGCTTGGGACTGGAACATCCCGACATTTATCACTTTACTTTCGGCGATTTCCACTCTAGCCTGTAGTTGTTCGATCAAATATTTTTGCTGGACTGCTTGCATCTGACCATTCCGAACCACCAATTGTGCTTGTTCGAGCTTAGTCTTGAGCAGCTCTATCTCACTTTTATCGGCCAACCTTGCTTGCTCTATTCCTACACTCGCCTGGTCTTTGGCAGCCTCCGCTGTTATGGCTAGTTTGGCTTCTAGGGTTTTGATGAGGCGATTTTTTCGTTTCATCTGGTTTTTCAAAACCCCAACTGGAAATTTGTTCGCTGTGGCATATGCCTCTAATGTCCCAGCTATTTCCGTCACGAACTGTTCATTCTTCTTATCCTTCCCATCAGTCATAAATTTGTATTTCTTGACTGTCGATTCCCCTTCCTAATAGAATTCTCTCTTTACCACTGCCTTTCTCTTCTTATAAAAAAAGAACTCATTTGGAGGGAGCTCTTCCACCCTTATAGGCCTCAATTCTTCATTTAAGATCCATCCTGCGTCAATATTGTTGGATCATGTTGTTATTGATGCCAATAGTTTGATTGATTGATGTCAAAGGATTGATTGACTGATGATTTATGTAATATAATATGTATTGTCCTTGATGAGAATGCATAGATGAAGATGGATCAATGAGTTGTCATTGATACATGATGAAGATGGATCGATGTGGTTCCAT
>ML777306.1:392944-410839 GCA_009831015.1 Picea engelmannii | reverse complement strand
GCCGAAATGCTGAGGAAAGTGAAGAAAAGAAGGCCGAAATGCAAGGAAGGATAAATTCTTTTGATGGTGCTTTCTAAGGTATGTTATTTACAGGTCATCTCACCATTTTCGCTATAACTTTTTTCTATAATGATTCAGATCCTAAAATTGCTATGCAAGTGAGAAAACATAGCCAAGTATCTATGGTTAAAAATTCAGCTTGTGGGTCATTGTAGTTTGGGAGTTACACTCCGTGGAAAATATGGTTTGTGGCTAGTCTTGAAACTAGTAAAAATCAGGTGTTTCGAGTAAAAACGTCATAACTTCTTCATAACAGAGCCAAATTCAGTGAGACAAATTGTGTTGGTTAGAGTACAGTCTTTAGTATTCTCTATAATAGTTTTATATCTATTCATCAAATATTTTGTGCGGGGAACGCTCTACAAGGTCGCTCTCTATAATAAGCCAGAATTCAGCAAGGTATGTCATTTTTGCTATAACTCCTTTTCTGGAAGGTTCTAAGTAGTGCCACTTGGAGGAATGGCATAAAACACACTGAAAAACATTGTGTATCAGTTTCATATCTTTATTCAATACAGGTACAACGTTATGATTATTTCAAGTTAGGGTTGTTGACTAATCCAAAACTAGTCATGGTTGAGACAAGTAGTTGATGAGTTGGCACATACATGAGGTGTATAGTTGATGATGTTGGTACATATTGATGAGTCATTGTTGATGAGTAGTTGACACATGATTGGTATATACTTGGTACATGGTTGGATGTACTTTTTTATGGTATAGGTTGATTACAGGTTGTTTGGCACAGGTTGGTGCATGGTTGATGCTCTTGTTTATGGTACAGATTAATATCTGTTGAGGATTGTTGCCTCATCTCAGTTGGTGCTAAGAATGCAAGCTGAGTATTGCATATAGAGCTAGTGCTCTTGTAGATTTGTACTCTATTCAATTGTTGCTGATAAACCCCAAGGATTGTAGTCCGTAATAAAAAGAAATTTGTACATACATCTTGTGTTCTTTGTGTTCATTGTGGTGATGACTTATTGATGATATATTGCTAATATATGTTGTTGATATGTGCTCACATATAACTGGTTATAAATGACAACAATGGGTAATGAATAAATGTTGAATGCTAAATTGATGAGTTTTTGTGCAAGAGGGAAGTTTTGGGAAAAAGAGCCCCACACTCATTCACCCCCCTCTAAGTGTGGTAGGTGTGTCCAACAAATATTTCCCTGAGTTGACTGCAAGGGAGTAACTGATGCGATAGGATCTCCGATTTGCTTCGCTGATTGTTCCGGAGTAGTAACCGGAGTTTGCTTCTTTGGTGGGTCAGGAGTCTTTATCTTTGCTTTCAGACTCTTAGTTTGTTCTTCCCCATCTTGGTGTTTTTCTTGATCGGGAGTCGCATCCTTGGAGCCTTCGACATCTTTTTGTTTCACCTCCATTGTACTTGGATTCTCACCCCGTAATACTAAGGGAAGACAACTGCGTCGATGTTCTTGGAATTTCAGAACATCGGCCCTCTCTTCAGGTGCCAAGGTTTGTATCCGAGCTAAAATCTCGGCATAAGATCTTGCACCTCGAAAAATGTCATCCGAAGGTTAATTTTCGTGTTCAAATCTGTTGAGTCCGCAACTGGCCAAATGATTACTCATGACCCTTTGTGTATCATGCTTCTTGAATTCAATAAGGGCCAATTTTAGGTCTTCCAGGGCTGCTGCCTCAGCTTTAGCATGCCCGAAATCTAACAAAGAATATGAATTTAAATGAACAGGAAAAGGTGGCCATACCTTTTTTGAGTATCCCTTAAGCTCCTTGCTTATACCACCGATTACTATTTGTCTAGCAACCTCACGACAAGACGGCTTGTCGGGGATGAATAATGGCAATGCATGCGAGGGAACAAAAGCCCCAAAAACTCTGAGATATGAGAATTCGACTTTTACATACCAGTCAACTATGCTGCTCAAATTCATCACTATATTGTCTGAGATCCTGGGTGGCGAGTGGCCGAAAATAGTGACATGCAGAGGTACCATCACCCAGTTGAAAATTTCATATACGAAATCTGCTCCTTTGTTTTCCCACAATTTCAAATGATAGACGTGGATGGGCTCGGCCTCTGCTGGAGTCCAACTCCAGCTCATTAAGGGAAATGGTGTTAGAAAGCACACGACGTCCATAATGTATGCAAACATAAAAAATGAAGAAATCTTTCCGCTCTCTTTCTGCGCCCGATACTCTGTAACCCGACTGGTCAAGCTATTAGACAACATTTTCACCCAATCGAAAGAACAGCCTTCGACGACTTGATGTATTAGAGGCACCCATTGAAGAAAGAAATGTGAGGTGTCCTCTCTCCAGTATAATATGCATGTCATCATAGCTACATACTTGAACTATGGTTCTAAGGAAGCTATTGAATATATACCGTTACTGTCTGCCCTGAACTTCGCAGGGTGCGAAACCTAATCTCTTATTAAGCTAGACATGGTCTTGTCATACTGCACACATTCCTTCTGTTTGAACTTTTCCAAGAATTTGGCATCATATGTAAGGTCGGACGCTGTGGGAAATTTGTACATAGCTTGCAGATGTTCAGGTCTGAAAGTCCCGATGGTGACCTTCTGCTCATTGATGATGGTTCTGGTTGGTATGTCCACATGGTCTAATGCCCATCGGACCATATAATAGTAGGGGAGCAGTCGTGGCCTGGCCGCTACTTTATGCATTCTCGATTGAATGACGATCTTATATTTAGTGGTTATGTTGTCTTTTTCATTGTCGCTGGAATCATCAGAATAATCCACTAATTTGGCCTACAGAACATCAGAAACGAACGACCAGTTCGGGACAAAGTCGACACTTCAAGGTGAAGTATCAACGACGTTGTCCGAACCTTGTCCTGAAACCTCAACGCTGGCTTTAGATGCTTTTCGTGGGGCCATGATGGGAGATCCTGCTTTAGCTCTTCTTCAATAAAATATGTATACATATAGAAGTTAGCTCGCTGAGAAAGTGTGCTCTGCATAATATAGAAATGAATTTGTTATAATGAATAACAACGCTATATATTCGAAGACTCGATACTTTTTTAGAACAGATCTGTCAAATCATGTTTAGAAATAAATTTAGCAATAAAAACCCAATCTTTATTTGTGGATTCGCCTTATTTCTAATTAATGCCATAAATTTTTGGCGGTTCGAAATGTCAGTTGGCGTAAGGAAGAATTAAGACTGCTTCGTAAACTGTGCAAGCATCAAAACACGGAAGATACTGATTTAGGCTAATTAATCCAGTTTTACCAAAGTTAATTAATCTTTCGGTACTCGTTGTATCGAGAATTTTTGCTTTAACCCTTTGAACCTCTAACACCCAAAATTGCGATGATTGACTTTGTTTAATAGAAACGTAATTGTGATTAGGCGCTTAATTAATTACGTAATTATTTATATCGCCATATTGCGACTCGGAGCTTCGAAGGTATAACTTCCGGGAAGTTTGCATGCCGAGTCGCGAAATCGCGAGATCGCGATGATACGTTTTAATTAAAAGGGAGGATAAAATCGGATTAAGTGTTTAATTAATTATGTTCATATCTTTATCACGAGTTAACGACTCGGGGCTTAGACAGTGTAGCTTTTTAAAAGAGAACACGCCGAGTGGCGAATTGCCGACAGAACTTAACCATGGCTTAGTTTTTACCTTTAACCTTGACACGGATTAATAAAATAAGGACTTCGTGGTTTCAACTATCGAGGTTACGACAATAAGACTTTTGGATTTAGTGAACTCCGAGGCGCGAAAACCCGATGATGTTAATCGTGATTTAGGAAAATTGTACTCCCGTTACTGCCCTGGGTAAAATTTTAAAGCGATTTCTCCGTTTCGTTGCTCAGGACTTGTGAACTACGTGATCTATAGCATCCAACATGAGAAATCCCGAGGTAGAACAAAGGGAAGAAAAAAAAAATTGACGAAAAGTAGAACTCACCTCGAGAGTACAATAATTATCGCTGCTTGCGTGATAAGGCTTCAGAGATTTTGAAACCAAAGATGGAAAATATGAAAACCATCTTTCGATTTCGAGCATTAAGACATGAAATTCGAGATGGGCTAGAAAAACAAAGGTGGCTCCAACAGGTGGAGTAGGAACAAAAAAACCCTTTACAAAAAAAATTATATTCCAAATGCTTATACTAATACACGATGCAAATAACACAGCAAATCCTTTGAAACCAAAGGGATTGATAGTCGCATACACAGGTAAAATTGCTTACAATGCAGGTGGAACAACAATCCATTTTTCATTTCTAATGCCTTTCAACAAGTCCCAGTTCATTCCACTTAGCAGAGAAATGTTAGACACATTATCAAAGATTTATCAGGAACTAGAACTTGTCCTCATTGATGAAGCTTCTGTGGTTGGAAGTCGATTCCTATTTTTGATTGATAGTCGATTAAGAAGCATACAACATATACAACAAAGTACTTTGGAAACATAGATATGGTATTTTGTGGTGATCATTATAAAGCACAACGCGTACATGATTCCCTGATATTTGAGCACCCTACCATGAACATGCAAAGAATAACATATGAATTTTGGACATATAGTGTGAAGTGTTATGAATTTCATACTACACTGTGACAAACAAATGAAAAGTTTATTGCAATTCTTAATGGGATGCAAACAAATAGTCAAACAAGAGACAATTTAGAATATATCAACATGAATTGCATCTGACCTGCTACAAATCACACAACATTCCCTTATCTGTTTTACAAAAAAAAGATGTTGAATTGCATAACATGTTTATGTTATTGCTTATGTAGAACTTTTAATCAATGAAATTGATGAAGAGGAAGATGACCGTGGTGGTGTGCGACAACATGAACATACAACAACTTTGCCTTCACAACTTGCTCTGAAATTAGATATGCTTGTTGAAATATATGCATGTAACTACGATTCACAAGATGGTTTAGTGAATGGTGCAAATGGAATAGTAAACCCATACAACAAAACATATAAGGCTGATGTTTTATGGATAAAGTTCTATGATTCACATATTGGACATCGTTGGGCTACGAGGTTAGCTCATTTATATAACATATACATTTTCCCTGATTGGAAACCAATATTGACAAAAGTGATGACAGGTCATTCGAAAATCCGTAAACAATTCTCAGTTCAACTTGCATGTGCACATACAATACACAAATTTCAGGGGATAACGCTGGACAATGTTGCATTTGATCCTGCTGGGGTGAAATACATGGATTGGTTTATACAACGTTGTCACATGTAAGGAGCATAGAGTCTTTGTATCTTCTAAGTCCTTTGATAATGAATAACTTCAATGCTAAACAAAAGATCGTTGCTGAGATGCAAAGTTCGCAGTGGTGTAAATTGGAGTCTAGAATATGATTGGCGCTCTATGCAATCAGTGTCATGTTCTCAATTTTTTCACCAAACACTCATATTTTGCATGCGCATATCAATGACATAGCTAGTCACTATGATACACTGCAATCTGATATTTTGTGCATTCAAGAATTATATATGACACTGCCGATGTAAAGTGAATAGTTTCCAGGTTTCAATTGCGTCTCGAATTGCAATAAACATGGTGTGATGATACTAGTCAGATAACATCTACCAATATTGGAACACATGCATTTTGAAGAACTATATGTAGATGTACTTGTAGCAAGACTAACAGTCAAAGGATTGCATATTTCCATAATGAATATCTATGCAACACCATCTGCAATTCTGGCCATCATAGTGAATGCGATTGCAAAAAAATTATGCAATTTTCATTCCAACGAAATCATAGTCATTCGAGGAGACTGCAATATTGACACGTGTCAGTACAACGAGGGATAAATTTTTTTGCAAAATGACATGCACGATCAAAATCTTCATTTCTTCTTGGACAAAAAAAACACGTACAAAGAACGTTAATTGATCATGTATGGTCAAATGTGAACGACGAACAATCCAATTTTTTTTTATATTAAATACATATTGGAGTGATAATGATACAATTTGTTTTCTACTTTCAATTTGAAATGCATGTAAATCATAGTAAACATTGACATATTGGATTACATTGACATTAGAATACATATTGGCATATGTCCATATTTTTTAACATATTCACAAATTTTTATTTCCTTCCTACTGAACCAAAACATGTTTTATATTCTTGTTACATATTTAGAAACTTCTTGTCTCTGTGTTGGATCAAGAAATTGTGTTGAACATGATAAGCAACTTCCCTAGAACAGATTAAGATGGCAGAGAAAATAAAACATGAACAATTCCCATTGTGTTTTCATTTCGGTAACGTCCGCTTGCTTCTCTATTTGCATTGTTGGTTGTGCAATAAATTGAAACTATCACCAGTCATTAATAAAAAGAAAATAGGGAAAACAGGAGACATGGAACAAGAATTGAGAAGCTACATATTTCTAATTTTATCTTAATAGTATTTATTTTCTTTTCACTTGTTATTTGTTAGTATTGTATATTTCATGCCATTTTGACATAGCAGTTTACTTGCATGTTCATTTCATTTTGTGCACTGCTTTGACATCAAAATGAAATAAAAGAGATGCAAGAAAGAAAGTAGTTCAAGAATTACAACATACAAAACTGATGTACAATGTCCGAACATTAGGTATGCTGATGACAATAACGAAACAAACAATTTTTTGTTTCTGTAAATTATGTACATGTAGTAATATATATTCACAGTGTAAATGTGTTGAACCTACACAAAATAGATCTAGCTAGAAAATACTACACACATTTGCAGAGAGAAATTGAGAAAGAAGAAGAAGGAGAGAAATAATGGAAGAATTTTCATTAACCGTGATGAATAATGAATAATTTACACATGATATACTTTGTATAACTCAATGAATGTGCACTGGAGGAGAACCAATGTGCCATAGTGGTGGTATAGAGTGATCTAGACACACACCAATAGTTATGGGAGTGAACTGCCACCTAGTCTAGTCTCTCAGGCATTTACGGGAGTGAACTGCCACCTAGTCTAGTCTCTCAGGCAGTTACAGGAGTGAACTGCCACCTAGTTGAGTTAACTAGTCAACCAGTCTTTAGTTAACTAATTGAATAGAGTGTAGTGAGGAATAGATCAAGGAATCAAGGGTAATGCGCCAGTCTGGTGATGATCCCAAGGCAAGTGCGCATTAGCATGGTGATGATCCTGTTAGCACAAGATTGGTTAAGGTGCCAAGCGTTAAGAAAAAATAATGAAAACACTCTCACAAGGTTCCAAGCATAAAAAATGCCCACAGATTTACACTATCGAATTGCATGCAGACACACAGGCGGACGCTACCTAAAGGTGCTACCGAAATTCTGGCAGAGGCTGAATTGTGTAGAGTTATTCTGCCAGTTTTGAGTCACTAATTTAAAACTTGGATTGTGAATAATTAAGAAGGTATTTTTGAAAACTGGAGGTGGTTTTTTTTTATAACATTCCAAATCAAAAAAACCTCTCTCATTTTTTCAAAATGTGTTATGGTTTGAGAAATATTAGACATAGAAGTGGTGCTACCAACTGTTTTACAGTGGCGCTACCTAATTTCCTATAGCGGTCACAATTTTGATATTCACCTTGTTGGGAGGTTGCCACTTGTCAAGGAGGATTCGAATGGATTCTAAAGGATCAGTTAGATGTCAAGGGATACCTGCACCTAAGATTTATCTCCAACAAAGGCCTCATGCAATGAGGTAGAGACATTTTATTAATGTCTTCCAACAAATTCCTGAAAATTAGCAGTTTGTTGGATTTTTGTCTCTTTGATTGTTTCCACCTATCCCCAAGGTTTAGAATCCAATGGAGAAGATGAGATTCGACCGAGATTCGACCTCCTAAGGTTATGAGGATGCTATTTTATATTTAAGGAAGGAAAGATCTCTTGGAGAGGGGATTTCATGAGCCAAGGGAGGCCAAGAGGCTCTGTTTTTGTACCTTGACAGATTAATTTGAAGATAGCCTATGTTATCATTTTCTGTGTTAAGAATTCATTTGCAGAAGGAAGTGATGTTTAGCTATGTTTTTTCTTTTTTTTGACTCTTAAGCTTTGTTCTTATTCAACAACAAGTGTTAGAGGGTTGCTTAGGAGGATCCTTTGAGATCTTCTACCTTGTGTGTTGCTAAATCTCTTATGACAAGGATCTTCAGATTATGATTCTTCTTCTACTGTATCAATAGTATTCTTGAAAAGGATTTTCACATATTTCTGTTTGCAGTTCTATGTTTTCTTATAAAAGTCTTCCACCTGAAAGCCTTGAAAGGCTAAACATTGCATTTGGATGATCTGTTTTGTTGCATATGGAAGATAATTTGCAGGGATAAATTCATATGATTTGTCAAGTCAAGCATATAGCTTCAGCCCTACCTCTCTCATAACTTCAAAATCAAATTTATTTTTGTATTTCTTGATGTGTAAGGCTTACCCCTATGCAGTCATGGGGTGACTCCTTGCGATAACATTTTTGGCGCCGTTGCCGGGGACGGATTTGAGTAGATTGAAAAGCTCACGGGGAAGAACGACATTGCACAAATCTAGCTTTAGATGGTGACTGAAGTTGGACACCTTCAAGATTGCAAATTCACCATGGTGACTCCATTGTTAAGAATCTATTGGTGACTCCACTGGAATGAGACCAATTAAATGGCTATGAAGGCTATCCTGGCCAGGAGGTTTTCCCCACTCAATTTCTCAGCCATAGATGATTATCCACATCCTACGCCTCTTATTGATCAATGGAAAGATGTGCTGCCTAGATTTTATGAAGGTGATGATGACAACCCTGTTGAGCATGTTCAAGAATTTCATGCTTTGATGCAACAACTTGACATCCATCATTAAGATATATTGATGAAAATGTTCATGTATTCATTGGATGGGGATGCACGTAAATGGTATTTCTCGTTACCCCCTTCTAGCATTTCATCCTTGAAGGATTTCCATAGAGTATTCAATGAAAACTACAAAAGGTTTTATCCCTCTGAAAGTATTTGTCATAACTATTGTGAGGGATATGTAGAATGTGCTCAAGATTTGTTAGACTGCTTTGCTGAATATAAAGATGAAAACGATTTTATTGACTGTCCAAATGAAAGCATAAATAATACTCCTATATTCAGAGAGGACAACATTCATAACTTTGTTTCAAATGAAAATCATGTGTATGAACAACTAGAAGCAACAATTACTGTTGTTCCTGAAATGGATATTTTTAACAATTATATTCTTGATGAAATTATTGTTTTAGAGGTTGATCATAGGTATGAAGGGTAGCCTGTTTTTTATAAATATTCTAGTGATGATGAGAAGCAAGCTTATCCTATATTTGATCACTATGAAGACATGGAGTATGATGCAGAGGTTGGCCTTGCCACATAAGACATAACCCGAAGATTTGACCAGGAGCAACCCTTAGTTGAGGCACATGAAGAGATCATTTATACACAACCATAAGTAAATCAACAGTGATCAGTGGATCAACATCCACCTATGTCAATCCTTCTTCCACTTGTACCCACAGTTTATAGTAAGCAACTTGAAGTGGAAAAAGAAATATGATATCAGTCCCATGCATTTTGTCACTATTTTTATGACCCTGTAGGGGTGTATATGGAGTTGTATTTCTCAAATGTTTTGGAACCTGTAAACTTTATTGTGTTAGCATCAGTAAGAGGAGATATAGGAAATGTTTTCAAACCATTGTCATATTCCTCTTGTCTGCTATCAATCATTGGCATTATAAAGACTCACGTTAGCAAGTTGCTTGAATGACTTTGGTGGAAGTTTGGCTTCACCTAGCCCATTGTAAAAGTCAGTTAGCTTAGGTTTTGTACATAAATAAACTCCATCAAGAGCAGGTGTGTTTTCTTTCTGTTTGAAAGTAGAGTAATATAAGTTGTCAGTATGTTGTCTTCAACACGATGCATCAGAGCATGACTCCACAAGCCCAATGGATAAGGCACTGAAACTACAAGAGTTCTTAGAGCCTCAGAGGGAGGACTCTATCCCCCATGGAGCCTATGCTAGCACAAGATTGGTTAAGGTGCCAAGCGTCAAGAAAAAGCATTGAAAACACTCTCACAAGGTTCCAAGCATCAAAAGTGCCCATGGATTTACGCTATCAAATTGCATGCAGAAACACAGGCGGGCGCTACTGAAATTCTGGCAGGGGCTGAATTGTGCAGAGTTATTCTGCCAGTTTTGAGTCACTAATTTAAAACTTGGATTGTGAACAATTGAGAAGGTATTTTTGAAAATTGGAGGAGGTTTTTGTTTATAACATCCCAAATAAAAAAAACCTCTCTCATTTTTTCAAAATGTGTTATGGTTTGAGAGATATTAGACATAGAAGTGGCACTACCAACTGTTTTACAACAATGCTACCTAATTTCCTGTAGTGGTCACGGTTTTGATATTCACCTTGTTGGGAGTAGGAGGTTGCCACCTGTCAAGGATGATTCAAATGGATTATAAAGAATCAGTTAGATGTCAAGGGACACCTACACCTGATAGGAAAGGAGTCGGAGCAGACTTACAGTCTGTTATGTGAAATCTCTCAAGGATATCTCGTGCATTCTTAGCCTGAGACAGTTTGATGCCTGATGTATCCTTACTGATCTCGAGTCCAAGGAAGAAGTGTAGAAGACCCATGTCTGTCATCAAAAACCTGTCATGTAGAATCCTCTTGACTGCAGCAATTGCTGAAGTCAAGCAACCAATGATCAACAAATCATCAACATATAGAACTAAGAGTAGAAGTGAATCAACTGTCCTAAGCATGTAGACATTCAAGTCTGATTTACAATGTACAAAGTTATGTGACAACAAGTAGGATTCCATCTTGGCATACCATGCCCTTGGACCCTGCTTGAGGCCATAAAGGGACTTCTTCAGTCGACAAACCAAAGATGAGTCCTGCATAAATCCTTGGGGCTGCCCCATATAGATCTCCTCAGAGAGATCACCATGAAGAAATGCATTCTTCACATCCCTCTAATGGAATTCCCATCCATTGGTTGCCGCAATGGCAAGTAGCAATCATATGGAATCCATCTTCACTACTGGAGTGAAGGTCTCATCATAGTCAATACCATGCACCTGCTGAAATCCTTTGGCAACAGGCCTGGCTTTTTATATGCTAATCTGTCCATCCGCTGTGCTCTTGGTCCTATAGACCCATCTACATCTGACAAGTTTCCTCCTATAAGGAAGGGGAACTAGATCCCAAGTCTGGTTCTCGAGAAGGGAGTTGTACTCCTCCTGGATGGTGGATTCCCAAAAGGGATTTCCAACAACCTCACCATAAGACTGTGGATATGAAGGCTGAACCAAGAAAAGATGCATGGAGGGCAATGGCTTAGTGGAAGTGAGTGCAACATGAGGCTCGTCGAAATTAGATTGAGTCCTCCTAGTATCGGCTAGATCACCAACGAGATCCCCTGCATGCTGAAGAGTAGTCTGTGCCCACTTGGGCCTCTGCTCTGGCTCCACAACTAAATATGGATGCTTTGACTCTGCATCTGACTGCACTGGCTCTGTATGTGAATCATCTGAGTCATCTGAATCAAAACTGTCATCTGAAGAAGAGTCGGCATGTGCATGCTCATCATCTCGGACAGGTGGAAGAATGAAGGTGTCTGCATGTGGCTGTTGAGGTACATGCGAGACACTTTCCTCGAATTGGACACTTCACTCAATGATGAGCCGGTCTGAGAAAATATCAATAAGTCTTTATCCCTTCACACCGTCGGGGTACCCAACACAAATACACTCAGTGCTATGTGGATAAAGTGCCTTCCTCTTTTTAGAGGGAATTCAGGCCCATGCACGTGAACCGAAAATATGAAAGTGGGTCACTTCTAGTTTGAGGCTGCTCCAAGCCTCGTACAGGGTCTTATCCTTGACAGATCTATGGGGAGATATGTTTTGGATGTACATCATTGATAAAAACCTTGGAGTTGGTTTGCATGTCATAGATGTCCATTGCATTTGGTGTGAATATGAATTTATTTTCGGTTCCAAAATTCGTCATCTGATACATCGAGAAAAGGTTGATGGAACGTTTGGGAACGTGCAACACATTCATACTTGTCTTGACTTGCTGTCTCTTTCTATCTGTTCTTTCTCTGTCCTTCTCATGCTTTTTGATATGTGCACATCTGCTCTCTTCCCCTTTTCTCTTCTGTTCAACTTCTGTTCCTTATCTCTGAGCTTTCTTCACACTATGCATACCTTTCTACAGTTCAACTCATTTTTTAGTCAGAACAACCAACTTTGCATAGTCGTCTCATATCTTCTTTTATTCACACACCCTCAGCAATTAAATCACCAACCGATCAAGAATCATGAATAAGTTTTGCTAACTGAATCGTAACTGATCAATTAACTGTGAGGTGAAACAATAGCCCTCTGATCATATTCAAATTCACCTGCACCATTGGATTACAAGGAACAAAAAGTCTTTCACATTTCGTATTTCGACAATTTGCGATTTCGCATGTCGCGAATTCCTATTGCGAAGCATCTCGACTCTCTAAGTTTTGATCCCTGAAATGGATCCAGATCAATGGTCCACAAAACTTCATAATCTGATCCCTTCTTTTCCCAATCGAACGACTGACGGGATTTCGACGTTTTTCCCTTTGAGTCTTCGAGACTCACAATAGTCCCTTTCGGCATTTCACGATTTCGCATGTTGCGAATTCTTGAAACTCCATGGTGCGATCCCCGAAACTCCATGTTGCAATTTTGCATTTCGGCATTTTGTGATTTCGACAATTCTTGTGATGAGATATCTTGATGCTCCATGTCACAATCCCTGAAAATCCAAAGAAAGAGATTAGCTGGACTAGCTTCGATCATTTCGACATTTCTCATTTCGACATTTCTCATTTCGACATTTCGCGATTTCACATTTCCACATTTCATGATTTCGCATGTCGCAATTTCGAGAGGTTAGGGAATCCCGTTCCTTTGACTTTCCAGTCAGCGAAATGACGATCTTTCGCCACGTGTCCTATGGCCCCAATGGTCCAGATATTATCGTGATTCAAAACTTCACGGGTCTTCGTCATGTCTGATCAATGGTCCAGATCAATCCTTGATCCGACGATTAGGATTATTTCATGAATTCACTGATTCAGGATTTCGGCGTTTCACATTTCGCGACTTCGGGACTCCTGTGGTGAAGTGTTTCTACACTTCCAACTCCCGGTATCCGAAACTCCGATTTTCCGGTTTGCGAAACTCCGAAATGGAGTGTGCCTGTTTTGGGATTTCAGCGTTTCACATTTCGCGACTTGGGGACTCCTGTGGTGAAGTGTTTCTACACTTCCAACTCTCAGTATCCGAAACTCCGATTTTTCGTTCTGCGAAACTCCGAAATGGAGTGTGCTTTTTTCAGGATCTAGGCGTTTTGCATTTTGCGACTTCGGGACTCCTGTGGTGAAGTGTTTCTACACTTCCAATTCCCAGTATTTGAAACTACGATTTCCCGGTCTGCGAAACTCCGAAATGGAGTCTTTGACATGCTCTGATCTTTTGTATTTCGGGATTTTCTGCCATGCGATCATCGTTGCACTGCTGGTCTTGCCACTTTCTCTTGTTCATCATTGTTGGCCCGAGCTTGCCATCAATGAAAAACAAATACTCTACCTTCTGTCTGCCCGTAATAAATATGCCAACAATCTCCCCCTTTGTCATTGATGACAACCTTGAAGAACATCCAACTATACCATTGTAACATCCTTGAAATTACTGAAGAACACCCAACTATACCACTGTAGCATCCTTGATTGTAGCATCCTTGAAATTACTACACTTTCTCCCCCTTTGACATCAATGTCAAAGAAGAAACACGCTCCCCTGAGCTGTTGCAGTACATACTCCCCCTGTCAACTATGAACATCTTAGAAATACAACAGATATTCAATAAGTACTCCCCCTAACCAGGTGAACAGATTAGACGAAAGAAGTTATAACCCCCAAATTTTGAAGAAGATATCCAAAAAGGGTCGGTTCTAACGGTTTAGTAAAGATATCAACTATCTGTTATGTGGAAGGGATATAATTTAGCTGAACAAATCTGTTTGTAACTTATTCTCTGAGAAAATGGTATTTTATTGGGATATGCTTAGTCTTGGAATGAAGAATAGGATTCTTGGAGACACTAATGGCACTGGTGTTATCACAGTGAAGTGGAATGGGATTAGTGTAAGTTACCTTCAAATCTGCAAGAGTTTGTATCATCCATAAAATCTGAGTGCAACAAGTAGCAACAACAATGTACTCTGCTTATGTAGTTGATAAGGAAATAGATCCTTGCTTTTTACTAAGCCATGCTACTAATGAGTCACCCAAGAATAATGCTCCTCCATTGGTGCTTTTTCTCTCATCAACACAATTTGCCCAATCTGCATCTGAATAAGCGGTTAACTGAAAATTTTGATTTCTGGGATACCACAGACCATAAGTCATTGTTCTCTTCAAGTATTTGAATATCCTTGTGATAGTTACCAAATGATTTTGTTTAGGAGAAAACTGATAACGACCTACCATTACAACAACTTGCATTATATCAGGACGAGATGCTGTGATGTACAAAAGACTGCCTATCATAAAGCGATATGTCCTTTGATCAACATTCGATGAAACATCATTTTTACTGAGTTTGCAACCAACTACCATAGGTGTGCTAACAGGAGAGGAATCCTCCATCTGAAATTTCTTCAACATCTCTTTCAAATATTTTTCTTGAGAGATAAATATTCCTGTAGAACTCTGTTTTACTTGTAAGCCAAGAAAATATGACGATTCTCCTATCATGGACATCTCAAATTCTGTTTGCATAGAGTTAGCAAACCATTGGACAAATGATTCATTAGTACAACCAAAAATAATATCATCTACATAAACCAAAACAACTAGTAAATTATCACCTTCAGATTTAATGTAGAGATCACTGTCAACAATACCTTTCTTGAACCCTTTGCCTTGTAAAAAATTGTCCAATCTATAATACCAAGCTCGTGGTGCTTGTTTCAGTCCATATAAGGCCTTCTTCAACTTGCAAACATAATTATGATTATCTGTCAATGAGAATCCTTCAGGTTGCTCCATATATACTTCTTCCTCTAGATCGCCATTAATAAATGTTGACTTAACATCCATCCGATAAACTTTAAAGTTCTTATGACATGAATAAGCAAGAAACATTCTGATGGCTTCCAATCCTTCCATTGGTGAAAAATTTTCATCAAAGTCCTGACCTTCAACTTGTGCATACTCTTTACAGACCAATCTGACTTTATTTCTAACAACTTGTCATTTTTCATTCATTTTATTCTTGAGCACCCATTTGGAACCTATTACATTCTTATCTTCAGGTCTAGGGACAAGCTCCCAAGTGTTGTTCTTCTCAATCTGATCAAGATTTTCATTCATTGCTCTAACCCAATCATCATGCTGGATGACTTCATCAAAATTTTTAGTTTTAGTCATAGATAAAAAAACAACATGAGATTGTTCTGAGTCTTTAATCAATTTCCTTCTTGTCTGAACTCCTTTATTTATATCTCTAATTATCTGATTTTCAGGATGATTCTTTCTAACAATTCTGAGAGGTGATTTTGCTTCTTTCTGCTGATTTGTGTCAGCCTGAGTATTCATATCTTCATCTGATTTATATTCTTCCCTTTCTGATCCTTGGACCCGTTCATCTTCATCTTCAACTATATTTTATGTGCTTGATTCAACACTGCTTACATTTCTGATCGAGATTTCTTCATCAACTTTTATGTCTATACAATCAACTAGTTTATGCAGTCTCTTATTGTAACATCTGTACCCTTTACTATTTGTAGCATAACCCAAGAATATACCTTCATCAGCCCTACCATCATATTTGCTAATATTTTCATCATTGTTCTTGATATAACATTTACTCCCAAAGACTTTAAAATGCTTGATTGAAGCAGGTCTTCCAAACCATAGTTCAGAAGGAGTCTTGTCACTGTGTGGCCTGAGATGAGCTTTGTTAAGGATATGAATAGCTGTATGAATTGCTTCTACCCAATATGTTTGAGGTATGTTCCTTTGATTCATCATTGATCTTACCATTTGCTGTCCTGATCTATTCTGCCTCTCAACAACTCCATTTTGCTGTGGAGTCCTTGGAATTGTGTGCTCTCTTCTGATCCCATGTTTATCACAAAACTCTTTGAAGTTCCATGAACTAAACTCTCCTCCTCTATTAGACCTTACTGCCTTTAATATTTTTCCCGTTTGATTCTCAATCAGAGCTCTAAACACTTTGAATTTTTCAAATGCTTAAGATTTTTCCTTCAAAAAGGCAACCCATGTTAGTTTAGAATAATCATCAATAATCAACATAAAATAATTTTCTTTTCTTGTACCTTCTTTCCTTGATGGTCCACATAAATCCATATGTACTAACTGGAGAGGTTGTTCTGTTGAAGGAACGTTTTTAGATTTGAATTGAGTGCGAGTAAGCTTTCCTATCTGATAGGGTTTACAAACAGAGTCGTATGGCTTTGATATCTTTGGAGGATCTTTTACTGCCCCATTGTTTCTGAGCTTGATTATATGATCAAAATTTAGGTGTCCAAGTCTCCTATGCCACAACCAACTTCCATCATACTTGCTTAAGTGGCATTCTTTTTTCTTCTTCTTTTAACACATAGACATTGTTTTCTGTTCTTATCCCTTTTGCAACTAGCTGTCCTGAATTCACAGATTTTATTCTACAGTCTTTAGAGGTAAAAATGACTTCACATCCTCAGTCACAGACTTGACTGACACTAAGCAGATTATGTTTCATACCTTCTACAAACAACACATCTTGAGCTTTTCCTTTGCCATTACTCAAACTTACCATTCCTTTACCTTTTATTTTTCCTGGTGCATCATTTCCAAAAGTTACATTCCCTGATTTGCTTTCACTTAGAGTTAGAAACTTACTTTTTTCTCCAGTCATATGTTTGGAACATCCACTGTCAATATACCAGAGATTCTTTTGTCTTTGGGCTGATAACACTAGTCCACACTTGTCATCTGCTTTCTTCTTCCAAACCTTGACATTTTCAAAAGTGGGGATCAAATCTGGCTTGTAATTCCTTAAGCGACAATCTGTAGCTTTATGTCCATAATTATGGCAGTTGTAACATTTTGGTTCACTGAATAATAGATCATAACGATTGTTATGCTCATAACTGTTGTTGTGTTTCACCTGTGTCCTTCTCCCAGTCATCACATGATTTATAGTCTGTGATTGTTTGTTGCTTGGCTGTCTCAATCTTTGTAGTGGTATATAATTATTCCTTGAAAAACTTGATTGCTCATATCTAAATCTTAAAGAACAGTTTATAGCATTGTGACCAAAATTAGAGCAGAAAAAACAATAACCATAGAAAAAATATTTGTACCTTGAAAAATTCTGTCTTCTTTGAGGAGGTTGATTTCTTTCATGTCGATAATCTCTCTGATCTACAGATCGGTTCTGGTACTTTTTCTTTCATTCCTTCTTGGTGGCTGATTTTCTTTCTTTGTTTTTGCAGAGTGACTGTTTTCAATGTTCGAGGATTTGACAAACTTGATAGGTTCTGTATTACTTGGATGATTACTACTTGATCCTTCTTCATACCCCAATCCAACTTTCAACTTTGGGTTTCTTTGCTGATTTAGAATGGAGGTTAATCCTTCTGAGGCTTTAATACTTGACAGATTTTGGTGATACAATCCCTTAAACTTCTCCATTTCTTTTCTGGTTTTTACTATCTCTTCTTCTAAGGCTTCAC
>ML777306.1:299144-358313 GCA_009831015.1 Picea engelmannii | reverse complement strand
GAATACAATATTCTATACTCAGCTACAGATGTTAGAGACATATGAACATTTCTTTGCTGCATTGGAACAACAATATGCAGAAAACAAAATTTCCCATTTTGCCACTTAAAAATATAACCAACACAAGACATGCATAAGAAAACATATTTCGCACAATATAATCGACATTTATGACGCAACTGACAAGAGAAGCAGTAAAAATTATGGAAAAACCAATCACCTCAACAAAATTTGTAAGCATATATTCACAACTCTATCTACAAATTTCGTATACAATATTATTTAAACACACACACACACACACACACACACACACACACACACACACAGACTTTAAATTATTGAATTTTGTATTGTGTAAACAGGTTCAAGGTACATTGATAACAACAAATGCATATTCCTCTTCATTTCAACTTGTCTGTGCAATCTGCAGTTCTTTTGCACGCAATTTGCTTTCTGGCTTTAGAGAAATGCCATATGAAATATGTTTGCAAAAAAAATCCAAGTGTTGCTTATATGCTATGTGATTTTCGAGTGTATGGCAAGTTTACGTTGAAGAGTACATTGTCTCCTTGCATGTTGCATAGACAATAAATGAAAACAATGTGGTGTTTCATCTATGATGAGTTCTATTTATTATTTTGCATTTCTTTGTGCAGAAAGTAGAACCATAATTTAATTGTTTCTTGAATTGATCTAAATGTTGATGCATAACAATATATACATGTTATCTATATAGTTTTCGTAGCAACAATAACATCTGGATTATATATGCATTTTGGGTCCAAAGTATTTATTGGCTATTGTTAACATTGCATTGTCCTTATATTGATTTTTTACAATTAAATTGTCTGAACATTTAAATGCACATTGAACTAGGTGTTTATATATTGTTATTGTCGTTGGTTTTCACTAATAATAATATTCTAATTTGCCTACATAAAAGAAAATGCAATCAAACTTCAATAACAAATACAATGTTTAATTGCCGCATTAAGTGAAATGTGTCTTATTCAATAACATCTTGTATACATATATGTACAAAAGATTCCAAATGACAAGTTATTTGTTTGACATATATGCATATTCATATAGAATTTAAATATAAAACCCAAAACATAGTCAATTGGGTTGTTTCTGTAACATCCCCACTATAATCCCCAGTTTAATTAATGCTTAATGTAGATATAATATGTGGCTACGGCCAAATGATGTAATATGCAAATTGTATTTCTATGTTTTAATAAGAAAATGTGATGCCAGCGGCTAAGGGGACATGGACATAGATGGGGGATGAATTAATCCTCAAGAGAGGGGAGAGTATATGATAATGGTCAAGAGGGGTCCAAGGGGGAAATTACGCATGTATATTAATTGAACCCATTTTCCTAAATTTGTTATTGGTATATGATCCTTCTAATTTCTGATTGGGTGTTCTCAAAGCCAATCATTGAATGCATGTAAGAGGATGGGTGTGAGTGGTCACATCCCATATTTAAGCATGGGGGGGTGAGTACAATCAGCTTGGGGAAGTGTGTGAGTCAAGCAAGAATCCAAATGAGAGGAAATTCGTATGGGTAGCTACAACAGTTTGACACATTGAGTTTTTATGCATGAGCAACAAGTAGAGAGAAAGAAAGAGAGCTTGGAGCTGGAACAACAATGGAGGACAAATTCTAGAGCATGCTGGAGCATTTTTGGAGCGTTTTGGAGCTAAAGATTGAAGAGATAGGTTTTCAGGCCCGAAGAGTGAACTCCTATGTGAGTTACACTATAACATCAAGTGTTTGTTGTTGTTTGTTGGTAGTTTTTCTTAGCAGCAAGTTCCCTTGAGTTCCCAGCTGAGAGATTCTTAGTTACGTGTGCCAGAGAGACCCTAATAAACAAATGGGATGCTCAAGGAACTGAGATAAGTGAAGGGGTACATTCCACGGGTTGGGAAGGTCAAGAGGAAGAGAGCTGGTGGAAAATTGAAATAACTATAGGATAATGCCAATGCATTGTGGGAATTTTGAGATATGAATGGACAGTGAGAGACCACCCTCTTTTGTGGATTATTAGCCTCAACTAGGGGGTGACTTGTTGTTGAGATTTGGAGTAGCAAGTTTATGGTTGGGTGGAACATCCATCCCAAGCAACTAGTTGCACAACTGTTTATAAAAGATATGTGTTTTATCTTACTTCTGTTGTATTATGAGTTTATTTGTTGTGCATGAACTCTGTGTATTTGGAAATGATTTATTTGTTGTTATAATTAAGTTTATTAGATGCATTTCATGTCTATTTTAAATGGTTTTAGATGCATGTAATTAGTTATAACAGACAATGGCTAAATCTATTTTTTTAATTCGTCGTTGAAAGCTACAAGTATTTCATTAGCTAGTAGAATTTTGTTTTTATGAGTATTCCACACCGTAATGTTCCTTAGATGGGTTGGGGGACATTACATTATGGTATTAGAGTGTTTGGTTTAAACATCAGGCTTGTATGGGTTCGAACTAGTGAGAGTTTGAGTAATTTGTTGTTGCATACTTTTATCTGTGCAAGTTTGGGGGAAAATGGATAAAATTAGAGTGAAATATACAAATTCGTGAGCAAAATCTGAGTTTAAATGACTGAAGATTATCTAAGAGAAGTTTAATGGAATGGAGTAGATATGCAAATTTCCAAAGTTCAATTCAATCTGGAAGGTCGAAATTTGAGTTTTAATGGTCGCTGTAGTGTTTTACAGATTTCAGTGAATTGACGACTGAGATTTGTGTTTGATATCGAGATCAATGGTAGAGATTCACTTTGATAAATTTAAGAATCCATAAGGTTTCAGTCATTTGGAAGGTTGAGGAAATTAATGACTAGGATTCGTTTTCAGCCATTTGGAAGGTTGAGGGAATCAATGACGAGGATTCATTTCCATCCATTTGGAAAATAGATTAGATCAATGGTCTAGATTGGTTTCAACTATTTGGGAGTTGGATTCGATCGAAGGTCAAGATCATCTTGGCTCAAAGATTGACGGTCCAAAATCATCGGGGATTTGGTCGAAATTTTCTAAGTGTTGGAAATTTTCCAAGAGAATCAATCGATGGCTTATGGTCAGGTGTTGATAGAGTTGGATGAGGTTCGGTAGATCAACATCCAAGATCATTTTCAATAGGAGATCGACGACCTAGATTTTTTGGAGTTTGATCAAATTTTTTTGAAGTGTTGAAGTTGGCCAAGGAAAATCGTCGATGGGCCGATGGTCGTTCATCAACTAGATTCGACGAAGTGTTTTCAGTTGCCAATGAAAATCACCGATGGCTGATGGGATAATGGTCAGGTGCCGACCGAATCAGTGAGGTGATCATTTTTTTTGATGGGACAATGGTCATATGTCGACCAATTTGGTGAGGTGTTTAGGTCATCCAAGAGAAACGGTCGATGGTCGATGTATAAAACTGGGTGATGACATGTCATGCCAAGTCAACATCCAAGTGTCATGCCACATCAACATAGTTGAAACATCAGGATGATGTGTCATGCCATGTCAACATCCACGTGTCATGACACACCAACATTTTCCACGTCAGCCAACAGAGATGGTCGATGGTCGACCATCAGGTCAGCTGAATTGAGGAAGTGTTTTTGACATTCAACGAGGATGCCTCATGGTCAATAGGCTGATAGTTGGGCATCAACCAGATTAGTGGAGTTTCATTTTCCAATGGAAATCACAGATGACCGATGGTCGGGTTGATCGATTTAACATTGTGTGTGAATCAGTTGTCAAGGAATGGGTCAATGACCGACGATCAGGTCAGTAGGTTGGGAAAAGTGTTGTGCACGCCCAAAGGAGATCGCCGATGAACGATAGAGTTAGACAAACGACTCATATTTAACCCAAATTTGAGATCAACAAATTAGATTTAAAAGGTTGTTACAACAGTAAAACAATCACTTTTATATGAAATTTTCTAATTTTTTTTTGATATTTTTCAAGGTCATTAACTTGTAGAGGGGTTTTGATAGATTGGTTTTACCTTTGAGTTTTTTTTTTGGGTGGAGCTAGGGTTTGACAGTTAAGGTGATCTAGGGTTTGACAGTCATGGCCACAACAAAAAGTAGCATGAGCACCAAAAGGGGGGGTAAGGGGACCCCCTCATACAAACAAGTAGTGGTGGACAGAGGGAAAGGTCCAAGAGGCGTAGTTTTGAAGGCACCAACGTCAGGAACCTTGGGATCAGACCCAGGGAAATGACAAAAAAGAAACTAGGAAAAAAACGAGAGCACAGGAGAAGAAGCTAAGGAAACTCAGAGTGATGCACAAGAGACCGCGAAGGCCAACGGGACAGAAGGGGACAACCCTTGTAAGCCCAAAACAACAATGATACCTAAGGTGATACTGGAGGACCCACAAACAAAACTCTACATGGACCAGATGAAGACACATGCGCTCATATGCAAGTTCATGGGGTTATGGCCCACAGAGAGAACTCTACGCAACTGAATCAAATATCACTAGAATCCAAATGGAGAAGTGGAGCTCCACCTGGGCTCGAAATGTTTCCTCACAACAGTCTTCATGAATCTGGAGGACAGGGATAGAGTATTTGAGGGAGGTCCATACTTCCACGCCTCAACTGGACTGTACATGCAACCCTGGAAATAAAACTTCTCCTTGGAAAAAGAGACGTTCAAAAAGGTACCGGTCTGGCTGAGATTCTATTCCTTACCCTTAGAGTACTAGTTTACCTCCACTTTTGAAGCAATAAGAAAAAAACTGGGGAAATATGTGAAGACTTTAGAAGCCACCCTAAAAGGAAGATACACATCGTATGCAAGAATCTGCATAGATATGGACGTTTTTGGAGCACTCCCAGAAGCCATAAGTCTGGAATTCAGGAATGAGGAATGGATCCAAAACATAGATTACAAACATATCCCCTTTAGATGCATAAGATGTCATGAACATGACCACCTGATTAGAGAATGCCCGTTTAATAAAAAGCAGGAAGCGACAAACCCCAAAACACAGTAGGATGAGGAAGGGTTTATAACACCGAACCTCATAAACAAAGCAAATAAAAAGTAGAATAAAACCTCAGTAGGAAATAACCAGTAGTCCTAGAATAAAATGGACGGAAGGGACCAAACAAATAAATGGGCAGAAGATGAAAGTGACTCGGTAAAATCTCAATAGGTCAGAGAACAAGCAACAAAATATCCTACTGACCGACCAAGTAACAAGACGACACAGGGGAGTTGCGCAACCCCGATGGATGGAGAAATGAAAGATTACAACACCGCCATGCAAGATGTAGAGGGAGATGCGAATATGACCCTGAGTGAAGTAGGCACAGAAGACCCTGATCTCAGGGATCTGGTGGAAAGAAAAGGGATAGACCTTCCGAACATATTGGAGTAATGGAAAAGGCAAGGAGTCGACAACGTACCAACAGAGCAACTTGACCCATCCAATACCTGTTTCTCCTACGGGAGGAAGCCAAAGCCAGAGGACAAAAATGCACAGATGGGGAGATAGGACACCTAGGAGTCAAAGCTGTCGAGGGACAACCACAACTATCACCCAAGCAGATGAGGAGGAAAAAAGGTAGGAAATCAAACAGTGTAGCCCTACAGGAGCTGGGAGCGCTACTGATAAATTCAGGTAAGATCAAGAAACTCTTTGCCAACTCCCCCCCACATGTTTAAATGAAGGTCATAACTTGGAATATAAGAGGCCTAAACAACCCAATAAAGCAAATAATCCTTAGGAATAAACTAAAGCAGGAACAACCGGATCTCTGTTTCATTCAAGAGATGAAATGCACTACAGACAAAATGGAGGCAATCAGTAAAAAACAATGGCGCAAGTACAAGATGGTAGCCATTGAAGACCACCAAATGGCAGGCGACATTCTCACTTTATGGAACCCACAAATTCTAAATCTAATAGCAGCCGAAGAAACCAGCCACACCCTAACGATACACATGCAAATCATTGGAAACATAGAGGAGATTCTCTGCACTAATGTGTATGGGCCCCAAGGGTCCGAGGAAAAAAGAGGAATGATCCGAGACCTAGAAGATATAAAATCTTGATCCACCAACCTCCACTGGATCCTGACAGGGGAATTCATCATCATCACCTTCGTTGCGGAAAAGAAAGGAGGTACAAGAAGATTGGATTAGGATGCAGATGATTTCTCAAAGTTCACTGACATATCGGAGATGGTAGATCTCAAAACTAAGAATGACCAGTTCACCTGGAACAATAAACAAATGAACCAGTTTCAAGTAGCAATAAGACTCAACAAATTCCTTATATCAGAGTCAATCATTATGTAGGGGATAAACTTAGATTGCAACATCCTTCCCTAGGGGGGATCTGATCATTGGCCAGTGCAACTGGAAGTAGGTTTCCAAACAACACCAAAGAACAAACCGTTCAGATTTGAGAAATTCTGGATTGAACACCCGACTTTCAAGGAAAGAATCAAACAGTGGTGGCAGGAGGAGAAACCAGAGAAAGGGACCAGGATGTTCCAACTTTATAAGAAACTTAAGTACATCAAAAATAATCTCAAAGAGTGGAACATGGATACCTTTGGGAATATAAACCAAGAGAAAAACAACTTAGAAGAAAAAATGAAAAAACTCCAAGAAACCTGCATGCCGGAAGGATATACGGAGGACCAAAAAAAGGAAGAGATCCATATGACCCAATATTGGGAGGCGCGATGCTAGCAGGAAGAAACACTTTGGCATCAAAAGTCCTGTATCTAATGGCTAAAGGAAGGAGAACGAAACACCAAGTTTTTCCATAGAACAACCATGGACAGAAGAGCCCATAACAAAATCTTGAAGATCAAGGATCAGGATGGAATCGAGCGTGAATCACATCAGGAGATTGAAACCACTCTGGTTAAACACTTCCACGGGATAGCCCAAGAACCCAACCAAGACAGAACGAAGGCCATTCAAAGGATAACCCAACATATTCCATGCCTGGTCACAGAGGAACAAAACTTCTTCCTAAACAAACCTATTACCACAGAAGAAGTGGACTAGGTGCTCCAGGAAATGCCCAATGGGAAAGCCCCATGTCCAGATGGCTTCACACTGGAATTCTTCAAATCCTGTTGAGAAATCATCAAACATGACGTTTATAAGGTAGTAGAAGACTCTAGAGGGTCAGGATCCATCCTTAAATCCCTAAATGCCACAATGATCACACTAATCCCCAAATAAAATGAAGCCAAAACGCCTGACCGATACAGACCTATAGCGCTATGCAATGTGGTTTACAAGAAAATATCCAATGTCATAACAACTAGACTGAAACCCCTCCTACCTACATTGGTCTCACAAGAATAGGTAGGCTTTATGGAAGGAAGACAAATAATGGACAACATCATCCAGGCCCACGAGATCATTCACACCTTGAAGCTTCAGAAGAGAGGGGGAATGATAATACAACTGTACCTAGCAAAAGCTTATGACAAAATTAGCTGGCAATATATGGTCAAGACCTTGGAAGCCTTTGGTTTCACCCAACACTGGATCAACTAGATTTTCAGTTTCGTATCCACAACAAGCCACTCGCTACTAATCAATGGAGCCTCTGCCAAACCTTTATGGCCCATGAGAGGTATCAGACAAGGAGACCCGCTGTCCCCCTTCTTGTTCATTCTGATGATGGAAGGCCTCATCCGGAGCATAAAGAGCACAACCGCAACAGGGGAAATAACAGGTCTCAAACCCTTCGAAAATTTCCTTACTTCAACACACCAAAAGTTTGTGGATGATACCTTACTCCATGGCATACCCATGGTCAAGGAAGCTAAAGCCTACAAACAAATCCTAGAATATTTTGGGGAAGCCTCGTGCGTTGAGATCAACCATTCCAAGTCGATGATCTTCTTCTTCAATACCAACCTAGCTATCCAAATAAATTTGACCAATATTCTAGGATTTGAACGGAAGAAACTCCCAACCAAGTACTTGGGGGTTCCACTGATAGACAAAGTGTACAAAATACCAACTTGGGAAGGAGTAATAAACAAGTTACAGGAGTGGGTAAAAAAATGGACGTATAGATCCCTCAATCTAGCCGGAAGACTGATCCTAACCAAGTCTATTTTACAAGCAATCCCAACCTCTATGATGTCTGTCTTCCCAACTCCATAGGGGATTCTAAAAAAAATAAGAGCCATCCAAAGGGACTTCCTATGGCAAGGCACGAAAACAAAGAAAAAATGGGCCTTGGTGGCTTGGGAGAAAGTCTACAAGCCAAAAAGAAAAGGAGGCTGGGGCTACAAGACCCACAAGTGACCAATAATGCCTATGGGGCGGAAATCAGGTGGCACTAGGTCAAATAAACTACTACACCTTGGGTAAACCTATGGAAGGCAAATTATGCCTGGACATTCGCGACTAGGACAAAATTCGCTTCAAAGGAACCAGGGAAGGTTAAGCCATTTGGAACATAGCCTGGTGCAACAAAGCCTGGATTCAGACACACAACTTCTGGGAAATCAAGAATGGCAGAACTGCCAGATTCTGGGAGGACACTTGGAAACAAGAACTAAAAATGGAGAACCTGGACAAAGGGTACTCAACCAGGAGCTAATAGTGCAAGGTAAAATTAACGTCTACCAATACTGGAAACAAGAAACATACCACAACAAATGGAGAATCTGGGACAAGATCACTCTGCAGAACAATGATCCACCCGCAACAATAGTAAAAGAGGTGGAGAAGGAACTGGGAAGACGGAAAATAACAGTCACGTAAGGAGAGGACCAGCTGAGGTGGTGACAAAAAGACGGCGGGGAATTCAAACTGAAAGGAGTTCGACACTATATAGTGGACTTGGACCAAGAAGACCCAACACAACATTGGTATAAGCTATGGAACAACTCCCAATGGCCAAAGATCAAAATTTTCCAATGGTTAATACTTCACAACCGCATTCTAACTTGGGAAAACCTAAGGAAAAGGGGATTCATAGGTCGATCAAGATGTCATCTATGTCAAGCCCAGGAAGAAACAACAAACCATCTCCTTGATGAATGTGCCTACACTGTAGAACTCTGGGACTGGGCGACAAGTATCTTCTACCAGTCCAACAAGATCTAAGGTAACATTGCTGCAACCATCAATCTCTGGAAAGAGAACTACAACGAATAGGAAGAGGTGAACCTCTGTTGGATACTCACCCCAGTAATGATCATATGGTCGATATGGAAGGAAAGGAAATGACACATTTTTAGAAACCAAAGCTGGCCCAAAGGGAAGATCAAGGAAACAATAATATCCATGACACGAGATACGGTGCAGAGCCGCAAGTTCCAGGTAGGTAGAGCGCAACCCACTAACCAGGATTCTCGAGTCCTAGAGGCCTTCCACCTGAACAATGGCCGCAACCCCATTTAGTTCAGACGGTCACCGCAACTCCAAGTAGGTGGGCGCAACTGGAAGCCACCACCTTCAAGATCCCTCAAGTTGAATTTTGATGGTGCGACGAAAGGCAACCCAAGGCGAACAGGTTTGGGAGGAGTAATCAGGGACAATAAAGGAAACATCATCTGACTATACACTAGGAGTCTGGGCAACTCAACCAACAACTCCATGGAATTCAGAGCCCTGGAGACTAGCATGGAGATTCTAAGTCGGGAGGGGATGAAAAATGCCATAGTGGAAGGAGATTCCACGTTGGTGATCAACACAGTAAGAAAACTTCAAAACGGTACCAGAATGGGCAAAATCCAGAGACACTGGTGATTGGCACGCCTACTACAAAAAATCCAGGAGCACTTGCGGACAGGGATCACAATGGAGTTGCATTGGGTTCAGAGGTTAGAAAATGGACTGGCGGTCGGAATAGCGAATGAAGGGGTGCATAACGAAGGTCCATAACTGGACACAATCTGCAACAACATCCCACAAGGTCAATTCCGAACAAATTGCACTCAAATTGCGGCAAAAGACTATGAAAATAATACTAGTACGGAAGATCACTTCAAGAATGGAGGCATAGAAGGAATTGAAGGGCATGTAGGTTCTAGGAAGAATCTGTTAGCCCACCAATCAAACAAGGTTACAAATGCAGGTACATATCACACATCAGGCGAAGGCATGACACCACGGTCCTGTCAATAGAAATAAGTACAGGGGTTACTCGTGGGAAAGAAGAATAAATAACCAACAAGCGGCGAAGGACGAAGGACAAAAAGGTTCACCAGGGTCAAGTCTGGGCACACCTCATCCAAGTACCATTAAGGGGCGGGGAAATGACTGGCGCACAGTGTACAAGGCAAAGCATTAGCGCAGGGATTACAACAAGGCCATCAAGTGCACACGCTCTGGAACAGAGGATACAGACCAGAAGGGCGACCTTGATGAGAAGGCCATGATTTCAAGGACGGGATCGTAGCCAGGTTGGCTCCATAAAAGAAGGTATAATAGAAAGAGCAACAAATCAAAGCAAAGCAATTAAAGGGGCCACGTTACATACCGGAAAGGGGTGAAGCTAAATAGGAGAAGAACCCAATGTAAAAAGTACCATATGCAAGCGAATATGGTACGCATGAAGAAAACTAGTAGTAAGAGAGGCCCCCAGGGGACAGAACCTCCGCCAAGCGCCTGGAGGATGAAAATAATCAAACAAGTGGCTAGGGAAGCAAAGAGTTGCTTCCTCACGCAGGCCGATACAAAGGTAAAGACGATCCTCAAAATATGTGAGAGAGAAATCAACAACGCTCGCAGGGGCAAAGCCTGGACAAAACTAACTCAGGAAGCGTGGGGGATAAGGGACCCAAGAGCCACACAACCCAAAACAACCCTCTACCACAGGACGATGGAGGAAGCCTGGAGAACAAAACTGCTGATAGGTAAGATGTGTGTGGACCGGAAGGAGACCAACAAGACAGAAACCATGGACCAAAAGAAGGTGCTCACAGGTATTCTGAACTGCCTCAACAACCTGGAGGTGAGTGCAAAAATACTTTCCGAGGACCAACGAAGCCAACAGGAAAAAATGGAGTGACTGACAAGGCAATTCGATATTTATCTACGCTATGTCCATCATATAGACATTACTCCAGTCGACAGAAATGGAACCCCAACGTGCATCATAAAGATACGCCTAGTGGATCAGAGGGAGGAGAACGAGGCAATGAAGGATGGATATGAAGGATGGATATGAAGAGCACCCCATCAACCTGGACTAGCGCAGGACCAGCCTTGGTCAAGTTTCTCAGTGTAGGAGCAAACCCCACTATGCTTATGCTTTCTTTGTTTTCGTTATGCTATCGTTTTTCAAATTGGATTGTGGAGGTTTTGGTCGGTTTCCCATGGTGGTGGCCCAGTCCTCTCCTGCTATATTAGACATTAATCCCGTGAGATCCCAGATCTGGTTTTTGTTATAGATTCTCACACTCATTTACCAAAAAAAAAAAACAAAACTTGTAGAGGGGTTTTGAGGCCCTAAACAACATTTTTTTATCCAATAAAACCCCAAAAGAATAAAGTGTACCAAGTTACTCTCTGTATTTTTATCTCAAATAAAATATCTCGAGCAGAGCTTTCCAACAAGCTAATCTGTTCACAAAACAAAGCTGGTATGAGAAAGTTAAAACCGAAATAGTAAGGGTAAAATTTTAGCATTTGCTTAATTCTAGAGGGCATAACTCCTTTCTTAGAAGTCCATTTGGGGCACAGGAGTAGTCTATTGAAATATTTTGAACCATAAAAGACAACCATGGAGCCAAAATTAGGATTTGGGCATGTAAAAAAGTGTTGGGAGAGAAAGAAGGCACATGTAGCCTACATGGATAAAATGGGTAAAACAATCAAAACTTCTTTGGACCATAAATTTAAGCTCATACCTCAGATTTGAGGAAATGAATAGTTGTTGGAAAGGTATTGAAAAGTAGAAGTCTCTTGTCAATGCAAAATTTCGATTTAGGCAATAAAATTTTCCAGAAATTAATAAAGAGATTTCTGTAATAGTTACAAAAGAGTGGAAATTGCAGCATGTAAATGTTGTAACTTTTCGCTTAGAACTCATATTGAGGCATGAGTACACTCCTTGGCAAGTTGTTTTAGAGAGGAATGCATCTAAGGAATCAGATTTTTATTTGGTGCATTGCGTCGTTCATAAATTGGGATAAAGAGTAACATGCATTCTAATTGATGAAATGTTTTATGTTATGCATGTTCTAATAGTCACTATTACATGCACATTTCTTGCAGAATTAGAGGTACATAAAACAAATTTGGTTCTTATATGAAGACTGGAGTTATGGATTATGCTCATGGATATTACATCCATTAGGAAGAGATCATAGGTCTGCATGTCAACATGGAAAATGCTAAGACATAGTCCAATGGAAGAAGAGGAAGGAAAGAGCCTGTAACTATGAGAAGCCTGCATAGGGAAGCACAAAGTTATAGAGTTGATAATGAAAGGATTATGAAGGCTTAGGAAGAGATACTTCAGAGGTTAAACATGTTTCATAAGAAATTCAACAAAGTCTCTATCACTAGGAAAGTGGCTAGTGCTAGACAAATGACAACATCTAGATCCCAAAGCAAGATGGATGATCATGGAAATGATAGGCAGTCTAAAAACATGAGCATGCACCATCATTCTCCAAGGAAATCCACCAGAACAACTTATGCAAATTTAGGACCAGGGAGAAGCCCAAGCGTGTCTTCTGTTAGGAGGCAAAGAAGAAGACCCGAGGTAGACATCTTGCAAGGTGAACTCAGGAAGATCAAGCCACCAATTTTCAATGGTGAGCATAAGAAAGGAGAAGAGGATGAGGCCTAGTTATTGGAAATTGCAATGTCCCTGATCCAGAACCTTTCTAATTTTACATATAGGGTGGTGATCCGTTGGTACCAATTGAAAGTGTAAGGTATATATATAGGAAGGTGAGCCATTGACACTAAGTTTTGGTGTTGCGCGCACCCGAGTACTGCACAAAAGATTGTTATCAAAGAGAAGGTGCACACATTTCATAGTGTTATGTGCACCTGGGTAAGTGCACACATTTCACAGTGTTGCACGCAGTTGGGTAAGTGCGTGGGAATGACCTGGGAGTGCGCGCAAAGATGAGTTATATATATGACTGTATATGTATTGAGGCTGGAGAGCGTGTGTGATTATGAGGCTGGTGAGCCGGGACATCACTGCACACAGATAGACTCAAACGAAAAGAGATGGGGGGATAAATCCATCGAAAAAAGGAAAAGGGGGGTGAGATTTAAGTCTTAGGGAATATTTTATAATATTTCTCAAACAAGTATATGTTATGAATAATTATTTTATCCTAAGTTCTCGAGGGTAGGGAATGAGTCATCGAGTGGCCGAAGCTACTTCTGAAGGTTCCAGATGTCGAGTTTAAGGAAAGCAATATATATTGTTGGCCTTATTGTATTTTTTGGGGACTTCATTCATTATTGTATGTAGAAGGGGTCATACCATCTAAGAGAGGATGACTATTACCTTATCTACATAGAGAAGCTTGTAAGGGTTTTTTGTACTGTAATCTGAGTTTTACTGTTGAAGAGGCGGGTTATCAGGCCCATGAGTAGTCTATCTGGGTGAGAGATTTGTTGATGAAGAAGCAGGTTGTCAGGCCTATGAGCATACTCTCCAGGTGAGATTTTTTCTGGAAATTGTTCCCTAGTGCACTAGGAATTAGTTGCAGGGCTCGAAGACTTCCTGTCTGACTTGTTGATGGTAACCCTAGAAGGGAAGTAGAGAAGTCGAAGGACTATTGAGTAGAGAAGGGGCACACTTCCTTGGGTGTGATAGGTGCATGGGGAATGAAGGACTGTATGCTAGTTGCAGCAACGAGAACCTTGGATTGACCAATTCTGTTGAGTATCAGACTTTATCATGTCACTAGGAACCCTTTTTTCCTGGTAGAGTTAAGCCCCAACTCGGGGGTGACCTGTTGTTGAAAGCTTATGAGAAACATAGTATATGGCTGGGAGAAATATCTGAGTTATGTGCACAGTTGGTGAATTTCATAATAGATAAGTGTTCTTTATGTGCTTGTCCTTTTACTGTGTGCTTATTTATCTATGTTTGACATGGGGAAATTCTTGTATGTTGTCGCATATAAGTAATTGTTGTTATGTTGTTTAATGTTGCTTGCACATTTGAGTATGGTGCTTATACTCTGTATTGTAGTTGTGCATGAGTATGGAAAATGTTTTTAGTTTTTCCTATTAAGTTATCCTTTAATATTGGTCACGAGTCTTCAAGAAGAGGTTTAAATGGCCGAGTGTGCAAGAAAGTAGTCTGTGTGCATAGTGTTGTGGCTCTCCCCACAATTTCCCATTTTACCTAAAATGGGCTTCCCCCCTCCTTGGTTCTAAATGATTTTTTTATACAATGAATTTCCCCTTCACTTCATAGAGAAGGTATGATTAGTGAAGTAAATTTTACATTTTCTCATACAGTCTTGACTCTTCGTTAGTTTGAAACTAAATCGTCCTAGTTAGAAAACATTTTCTCCTTCAAAACACTCTTCGACCTTCGAACATAGATTGTTTCGCCTTTATTCTCCAATGTAGAAACCAATTACCCATTTTTACTCAACCAACACGAGGAGCCTCACTCTTACATCCTCCAGTTCGAGTCATGGAAAAATCAGGACAATTCACACATTACCTTACATCCCAACAAAGACATGTCCAATGATTATCATCGGAAAAGGGATCCGTTGGGATCATCTTTGTCGGGGTGCTTATCTACATACACTTTCCAAATCTTTGACCCTCTCTCTCCGATGACCCAACCACAAAAAGTTACCTCACACATGTTAGTCCCACAGACGAACATGAAGGAACCCAATGTGTACTCCTTTCCATTTAATCATCGTAACTTTCTCAATCACGACCCCCACGTGGCATTTTAGAATTGGATTTACCACCCGCCTTCAGATTTCAAAAGGCTCACCTTTTCCTCTTTTTCTTGAAACCTGTCACTGCTTATGGTATCGAGGGAATATTCCTTCTATACCGCTTCCATTGAAGTCCAAACATTTCCTTATCCTGTGGAACTACGAAGGATGAATTCTGATGGCGCCTTTCCATAGTTCTCGCAAATGTTTGTGCCCGATGCACCTTTTTATGCAAAATAAATATCTTTTCGGTACCTTGTCCATCGAAGTCCAAATAGTTCTCTATCTTGTGAAACCCTTAAGATCAAAATCCAACAACTTTTCTTCGAAGTCTTGCAAATATTATGCTCAACATACCTTTTCAGAAAATGGAATATTCCCTTGATGCCTCGTCTTCAGACTTTGTTAGAAACCTTACCTCAACAACCTTCGATGCCTCGACTCCGGATGGTCCCACCTTTCCCACTAAGTCACACCCACGACAAGAGAACACATGAACCTAGGTTTAAGGAGGGTATATTATTTTGATACCTCTCCCATCAAAGCTTGGATTAGTCTGTGACCTTTCCCTCTTCGAATGCATGACTCTGATGACAGTCTTTTCAAACCTCGACCTTTCGCCACCTCAGACATATGAATTTGAGAAATCACCACCCTTAATGAGCATTAATGGCAAGGATTGAGGCTAGATTTATAAACATTTCTTGTACACAAATGAGTTATGGCACATTTATGGTTGTTTAATGTGCGTTAAGAGTTGTAAACCCCCTCTTCAGACATATCTTCCTCCATAATTTTGTGAAACATCTGTTCTGTATTGATTTTTTTGACTGAGGGTTACTACACAGTTACTGTCGCCACCTAATCATAGGTAACCTATTTCCCTTTTAAATACTTTGTTGTTACAGTTGACACATTATGTTTATTGGACTAATACTCATTTCAACGTGATAATGCAATACTAACTAATAATCAATCATGACAAGCTAGAATCCCAAAATACCAAAGGGCTCGATTTACTTCTAGTCAGTTGTTGTACCTGAATAATCATCTCGACCAGTTGAAGTTTTGGTGATGGATACTAATCACCACACTAGTGAAGACCACTTCCTTGGTTATGAAGAACTCTACAAGATATTCAATTATGCAGATTTCCCCTCGAATGAAAAGAATTTGGAAGTTTACTAGAACATCCTAAAAAAAGGTATCCATCTAGTAGCTCCCTGACCACCTCTTTTCCCATACAACGAGGCAACACAATAGTTCTTCAAACAATTTGATATAAACACAACTGTTAGCATTCCAAGAGTCACTCCCAGGCTGCAAATGAGAGTAAGCTTGGTAAGATAAAAATAAAAATGCTTGATTGGTTTTGTGGATTAAGAAGAAGAAAACAAGGAAGGGGAAGGACAGTAAGTTGCTGTAAATAAATGATGGACCATTGGGCTATGGAGTCAAGCAAACACCCTGCTCATTAAATGCAATCAATATGCATATCAGATAAAGGTTTATTGAATAGAGGAAGAAAAATATAACACAAAGAAGAACATCCATAAGGCATAGATCCTCTCTGCATAAATGAATTCAAGGTACTTGAATATAAATTGTGACTAATAGGAAAAATACATCAGATCCTCAGATGCTCAAGAATCCACTAATCAAAGGAAACCATGATCCTCAAGGTGTACAATTCATTTAAGTAAGAAGACAAATTGGGAAAGAAAACAAGAGATACAATCTGATAACACATATATCATGAACCTTCAATAATAGAAATGTTTACAAAAAAAAATCCCCTCAGGGTTACAATGATCACAAGCAAAGTGCCTCCTACAGCTCTCTCATCTCTCTTCCTCATGAATCCAACCCTTCTCCAAGATATATCTCCTTCCTTAAATAGAAAATAACATCCAAATAACCTAAGGAGGTAGAATCCCATCTCCTCCATTGGATTCTAAACCTTGGAGATAGGTGGAAACAATCAAAGAGACAAAAATCCAACAAACTGCTGATTTTCAGGAATTTGTTGGAAGTCATTAATAAATTGTTTCCACCTCATGCATGAGGCCTTTGTTGGAGATAAATCTTAGGTGCAGGTGTCCATTGATATCTAACTGATCTGTGAGAATCCATTCAAACTCTCCTTGAATGTGGCAACCTCCCAACAAGGTGAATATCAAAACCGTGACCGCTACAGGAAATTAGTACGCAACGCCACTATGCAGAGTACGCAACACCTACTTCTATATCCAATATCTCTCAAACCAAAACACATTTTGAAAAACTGAGAGAGGTTTTTGTTATTTGGCATATTATGAACAAAAACCTCCTCCATTTTTCAAAAATACATTTTCAATTGTTCATAATTTAAGTTTCAAGTTAATGACTCAAAACCGGTAAAATAACTCTATGCAATTTGTATTCTGCCAGAATAATACGCAGGGCCTGTAGGTAGTGCCACTTACACTCCGTTTGTGTGCAAATTAGGTAGCATTGCCAAAAATTCAGCGCCTTCAATCTTGAAAGTGTGTAGAGCAATTTGTAGTCTTTCATGATGACAAAACTATTTCAATTAAGTTCCTTGACTGTACCATAGGTAGTGCCTTTTACCACTGGGTGAAGCTAGCACTTAGCAAAAACTCAAAATCCATATAGGCACCTTAACCAATCTTGTGCTAACAACAATGACCATCGTGAGAAAACAAGGGAGGTGTGTAGAGTCCCTCAGACTTGAAGACATCAACTTGAGATACCATCTTCTCACTTTGACATGTTCTCTCAATGAACCGTTCTTAAAAGGGTTTGACCAAGCAAGAAAAGGACCAACTAATCAAATGAAACATTGGTGGGATGATGAGTATAAGACCCTCAAACAAGGCCAGGAGTTAATTCCCAACCACAGGCTTAAGATTCCCTACAAAATGTTGGTAGACATGCTTTTCCGACTATATGGAGAAGAGAAAAGCACAGATTTTCAAACCGATTGGCTGCCTCTGGCACACACCATCGTCAAAAAAAGACAAGTGTTCAACTGGGCATACATCCTAGCTTTCAACATATGTCTACACATGAATAATATCCTAGGTATGAAAATGCTTTGTTTTTATATGTCAGCCTACATGACCGATGCCATTTTCTCCTTTGTACAATTTGTTGACTTGGGGTGGAAATTGGACCAAAACCAACCCCCTATCCATGTGTACTACTCTGAGTTATGGAGCATTAATCACAAAAAAAACTTTTATGACATCTACAATCTCTTCCTAGCCCCTATACACTCTATTCTGTTTGGTTTCCCAAGACACAAGATTTCCTTCGAATCCAGGAATGGGATGAAAGGGGTAGTTGACTGGTTCCTATATAAATATTATTCATATATCAAGGTATATGGAACCACTACAACCCCACACCTTTTACCCTACTTTTCCCTAGACCATTTGTTGATGAGGGAGATTTCATACTAAACCATGGGGTCAGGGGTCACTGCACTATTGGAAATTAGCAGCAAAAATCTTTGGCCTGTTTTCCCTATCCACATTGGAAGTTACACTATTTCCAACAACAAACATGCAAGGAAAGAAGTAGAGGCCCTACAAGAGTTAATCATATTCCTAGGAGAGCCTAAAGGCCATGACCCTCAGAATCTTGTAATCAACCATGTCATATATGTTGGTCTCACCCATTCCAATATCCATGTGGTTGATTTTGAAGAGGACAAGTTTAAGGGAATCCTCTTTTATGATGAAATCCTGCATAAGTCACCCCATGATGCTACCAATCAGGAACTTGAACATGAACAAGAAGAGATGAAGAGGGTAAATCTAAACTAGTTCAAGAGATTACTTCAACAAGAGTAGGACACTGACATCACCAGAGAGCAAGAGAAATCTAGGAAGGAGGAAAAGTTAGAACAAAAAAGACTCCAACATGAGCAAGATTATTAGAGAAGGAAAGTTGAGGAGGAAAGGATTAGAAAAGAAGATTAGTGCAAGGTGCAATAGGTTGTGCTACAAAATAAGAAAGAAGAAGAAGTCAAAGCCAAGAAATTGGCTGATGAGATGAAGGCCAAGAGATTGGTTGATGAAGCATAAGCCAAGAGATCAACTGATGAGGCAGAGGAAAAACAGGTAGCTAATGAAGTTAAAGCTAAGAAGAAGGTGAATGAGATGTTGAAGCAACAACAATTGCATAATTTAAGCCAGACCCCTAGCTCTCCATCAATGCCCAATCTCGACATTGTGAACATACCCGCTCAAGACTACACTCTCATATGTACTATTCCAGGAGATTTCTCTTTCTCCTCTCAAGCCCTGAATTTTGAGGGCTCTGTAGTAGCCATTGGGGACTACTATTATGATAATAGGACAAGAAGTATCGAGAATAGATCGACCGAGAGGAAAATAGGAGAAGAAACGATGTCTTAATTGTTTGCAGGGAGGGTAGTAGAATGGAAAATATGGCCTGATCCTGAAGAAAACATGGTTCAAGCGACCTTTGCAGTCCACGCTTTTGCAGGACTAAATGCCTCATATTTCCTTGAGGTAACCAACGCCCTCAACACTACAAAAAAAAGGGTCATTGAACTGGAGAAAGAGTTGAGAGATGTGAAATATAAGCTTTCCATATATTTCTAGAAATCTACAAAAGCAACTGACATTCTCAATACAGAAAAGATGAACAGAGCTCCGAAAGCACAAGCAGATTAGATGAATGAAAAATTTGAGAAAAGGATGAAAATCCAATGAGACACCCATAACAACGAGTTAGAAGAAAAAAAACATAAACTCAAGGCAACCATAGAAGAGACCAGGGCATCAACATGTACTTTAGAATCTATCAAGGCATAAGCATTAGTACTGAGGGAAGAACTTGTGGTATGAAATAATTAACTCGTCGATTTACTAAATAACATATGGGTTGAGTGAGAGGAACAACTTAGTCTACATAGCACATTGGTAGAATATCAAGAAAGGCATCAGGAAGCAAGCAAAGTCTTAGAGGAAATGCTCAGTTGGCAGGATATGTACAAATCTCCCCCTACCATGATGCTAGTGTATTCCAAAAGGGAATGATCCAGATGGATGTTGGTGGCCTCCTACCTATTCCACCTGGTTCATTTTGGAAGTTTTCCAGTTTGGCAGTTTTTTCCTAGTGTTCGGGTCCCTGACTTGCAGAGTCGTTTTGAGGCCCTAAACAACGTTTTAAGGGCTCGCCACAGTTAGAAATGACCTGTAATAGATAGCAACAAAATGTGTAGTCTTCGGATAGAATTTTCCAATGAGCTATCGTGCGCCTAAATGACCGTATGCAAAAGTTACGACCCTGAGAAGTTGATGTACTAACTTACCCAAATGGGGCCCACATGAATTTTGGCGCTTCATCTCCTAGGGTTAGGTTTTTGGATGTCTGCCTTAAGAGCCTCATTGTAATCATCTTCTTGTGAATGAGCATAGCCATCACATCTCTTCTCAGAGATAAGCCGCCACCATTCCAACAAGCTTGTTTTCCGTTGCATTTTACAGTTTCAACTTATTTCCTTATTGAATAGAAAACCAATTTTACTGTATCTCTGTTATTCTGTGTTAAGCATCTTTTAATAATCTGTATTCATTTCGTTCTACTCATAAAATCTAGATCATTGGTATCAGAGCAGTCTGCTCCTTGTTGTCTTAATGCATGTCCCCAACGAGGTCAGGGTACAAAGAATTGGGTCTCGAGCTTGTTTCTCTTGAGGACAAAAGCTCTTGCATGCCCAAATGACCTCTCACGGCAGGAGAAAATAAAGATGAGGTGACATGAGATCCTTTCAAAATGTTGCTTGAGGAAGTCCTCACACAAAAGAGGAATGAGATGATGGATAGTTTCATGCAAATCCTTCGACGACTACCAACATGCGACACATCTTCCTCGAGTGGAGGCGCCGCCCCCTTGAAGGTACAATTAAACTTCAATATTCCTATATTTGAAGGTTAGATAGATGCATATGTTGTAGACAATTGGTTGAATCTACTAGAAGGATATTTTTTTATTCATAACTTTTCAAATAGAGAAAAAATCACTTTTGCGCTCCTAAAAGCCATTCCCCATGTCAAATATTGGTGGGAAACTTTTTGTGAGGAAAAGGAAACAGAGGAACCCTCATTATTTATAGTCACGACCACCTAGGAATCCTTCAAGGATGTTATTAAGGAAAAATACTACCCTGTCAAAAGTTATGACGACTTGTATACCAAATTGACCACACTGCGGCAAGAAAGAGACCAAGCAGTGCATGATTTCACAAATATCTTCCATACCCTGCGCACCAAGCTGGGTATCAAAGATTCAGAGGGACATCTGATGCTCAAGTATCACAATGCTCTACATAGATATATCCAGAACGAAATGGAATTTATGGACATATTGTCCTTGGGCGCGACCTATCGATATGCCGTCAAAATTGAGCAGAAGCTCAAACAAAATACGCAACAATTTGGGCATGGGAACTCCTCGCAGCAAAAACTAGGAAAGGGCAGCCCCAACCTACAGAACAAAGGACAAAGAAAAGATGGATGATAGTAGGAAAACCAGACCAAGCCACAAGAAAATAAGGACACCGGAAAGACAAAGAAGGATACTGGGAAGTGGTGTGACTTCCATAAGAGTGCTTGGCATAACACTGCTGATTGTCACTGAAAGCAATCGTTGGTGGTCGAAGTGAAAGCATTTGAATCAGATGCGAGTTCTGACTCTAATTCAGAGCCAAAAAGGGGAAGACAAATCATTGATGCGGAACCTAGTGCCACTGTTTCTACCACCAAGCTCCATCCTGGTGAACCAGATGAGCCAGAAGAAGGCGAGCACCTTTTCCATTCACAGATGTGGGTAAAAGGCACCCCACTGCACTTCATCATTTATAGTAGTATCCAGAAGAACCTCAGATCAGCAGAGGTCATCAAGCGACTAGCCCTACCGACAATGACACACCTGCAACCCTACACCATTGGATGGGTCTGACAAGGAAGCAGTCTCCGTGTCAGCCAACAATGTCGAATGTTGTACGACATCAAGCCCTTCAAAGATGAGGTATTGTGTGATGTTTCTCCTCTCAAAGTTTGTAATGTTATTTTGGGGCAACCTTATTTATGGAAACATCATGTTGTATATCAGTCTACGCCTCATGGTGTTATTATTACTTTGAACATGAAATTGTACAGGGTACCCAAGGTGGTCCCTCCTAGTGATATTTCCTTGATCTCTGCCAAGCAATGTAGGAAGGTCATCTCTCAGACCGATAAATTTGTCTTCTTCGTGATTCTCTCTCAGAGTAAGTGAAAGATCGCAACCACATCCAGGGCCTCCGTGATTGATCTCCCCACACAACAAAAGCAAGTGGATAAGGTCGTGGAAGAATACTTATATATCTTCTCCTCTCCTACCAAGGTACCTCTGCACTTCCAGGTCAAGCATCCCATCGATCTGACCCCAGGCGCAATGCTACCCAATGGGCCGGTCTACCGTTTCTCTCTGTTAGAAAATGAGGAGATCAAGAGGTAGATCCAAGAACTTCTCCACAAGGGGAACATCCATCCCATATCATCACCTTGTGGGAACCCAATCATACTGGTGCAGAAGAAAGACGAGACCTGGTGACTCTGCATTGATTACCAAGCCCTGAATAAAATCGCAGTCCATAATTGATATCTGATTCCCCAAATTGAAGACCTCCTTGATCAAGTCATGGGGGCCAAATAATTCAGTAAGATTGATCTGAAGTCTGGCTACCACCAAGTCCCAATAGAAAATACAAATGTATGGAAGACCGCCTTCAAGTTAAAAGAAGGTCTTTTTGAATGGTTGGTCATGCTCTTTGGTTTGACAAATGCTCCAACAAATTTTATGAGGATGATGGACGATATCCTGCAACCTTTCACTAGTACATTTTTAGTGGTGTATTTGGATGACATCCTCATCTACATCAAGACTTGGGCGAAACACTTGAAGCATATTCAACAGGTTTTGCACACACTACGACAACACAAACTATATGAAAACTTGGAAAAATGATCCTTCAGCATGGACAAGGTCCTTTACTTAGGCTACATCGTTGATCAACATTGTGTGCATATGGATCCAACCAAGATCCAGGTCATCCATGACTGGAGAGCCCCAACCATACTCACTGAGCTTCGGAGATTCTTGGGCCTTGCTAATTTCTATCGCAGGTTCGTGTTGGGATTCTCTCATATCGCATGGGCCCTCAGCCAAGTAACTAGGGGTGGCGGTAAGACAAAATTTGTGTAGGGCCTATCCCAACAACAAGCCTTCAATGACTTGAAGCAGTGTTTGTGCTCATCCCCAATAATTTCATTACCGAACCTGCATCATCCCTTTGAGATCGAGACAGATGCTTCAGACTATGCTGTGGGTGTTGTTCTCACTCAACATGACCACCCTGTGGCGTATCATACTGAGACACTATCAGATGTTGTCCATAAGTACCCTACATATGACAAAGAAATGTACTCAATTGTGCAAGCTTTCCACTAGTGGAGATATTACATTCTGGGGAAGGAGACAATGATCCACACTAATCACAAACCACTATAGTTCATGTACAACCAAGGTAAATTGCAGAATGAACGCCATCAAAAGTGGTCCATATACTTACAACAGTTCCACCTCAACATCAAGTATAAAACAAGAAGTACCAATTGAGTTGCTGATTGCCTCAGTCGACCTCCAGTCGCGACACTCACCACAGTGCTAGACTCTTGCGACCATGAGACCTCCGGATGGCCCCATCTTCTATGAGACAGACCCTGACTTCTCCACCACCTACCAAATGTTGGGAGAAAACTTAGTGGTCATTGCATTCCATCAAGTGGGCGTGCAAAACTGATTTGGGAAGCTCACTATAGTCAGGTGGCAGGACACTTTGGCATAAAAAAGACAATAACAGTGCTGCAACAACATTTCTACTGTCTGAAACTTTGACAGGATTTCGGCAAGTATATCAGGTCCAACATTGCCTGCGCTATTGCCAAACCGACCACTAAGAAACATGGCCTGCACACCCCTCTTCCTACTCCTAACAAGCCGTGGGAATCCATCTCAATGGACTACATGTCGGGTCTCTCATCCACCAAGAGGGGAAATGACTGTGTTTTTTTAGTTGTTTATCACTTTTCCAAGATGGCGATTCTGGATGCCTGCAAGAAGAACATAACTGCAGAGGCCACTACCAAGATCTTCTTTGAATGTGTTTGGGTACACTTTGGGATCCCACAAACCATTGTCTCAGACTGGGACAATCAGCTCCTCAACTTCTGGTCGAGCCTCTGGTCACTGCTGGATACCAAGCTCACCAAATCCACTACCTTCCACCCATAGACAGATGGCCAAACTGAGGTCGTTAATCGTATGATCGTACATACCCTACACACATACAATTCCAAGAACCCCTGCATATGGGATGAGAGTCTTCCCTATGTTCAACATAGCTACAACCGAGCCCTGCATAGCTCAACTGGACACAACCCCTTTTAGGTGGGGTTGGGATTCCAACCATTGGGCCCCATGGATGTTGCACTACCCTTGGAGACCACCTTAGCCGACTCATCCCCTGCTCCACCAGAAGCTGAAAAAGACACCCGGTTCATTGAGCGGATCCAACACATTCACCAACAGGTTCAGGATATTTTACAGAAGTTCAATGCCAAGTACAAGCAGTGCCATGATCAACACTGGGTGCCACATAAATTTCAAGTGGGAGAAAATTTTTGGTTGAACTGGTAGAAAGAACGCCTTACAGGGCCCCATCAAAATCTTATCCCACACTGGTATGGGCCATACACCATCACCAAGGTTGTGGGTGACAATGCTTTTGCACTCAACATTCCCCCTTTCCTTGGCCTGCACCCAGTCTTCAATGTGGCTCTCCTTCGACCATATTTCCCACCTGTCTTCTTGAGTGCACATGTCACCCAAAGGACAACAACTGATAATTACGTGAAGCTCTGGAGTAGTTCAAGCGACCTCTTGAAAGAAGCAGGGATTGGACCAATGTTGTCCATTGACGAAAAAACATATGCCAACAAAATAATTGATGAGGTGGAGGAACACAATAAAACTAGCCAGACGAACATTCAAAATCTATGTCAGTTTGAGAAAGAATCAATTGAAGAACACTTGTTGAGACCCGCCTGACTCACCCATAAAATCCAATTCTTTATAAAGAATGCAACATAACAATTATATCAAGAAGTACCCACCAACGTTTGCAACAGAGAATTAGTCTTGGAAAGATTAAAATAAATAAAACTCGAAGGCATAATGAGAGATCATTCTCTCTGGAAAGAATATCAAGATCAAATACAGTGACATGGAAACTCATGATTGCAAATTTCACAACTTCTTCTAGATTTTGCATTCTTAAGTTATTGTAATCTTATTTTTGGATTCAGAATATGAAGAGTCATTTTGTAAAACTGCCCCGATTTCATGATTGCAAAGATGATGATGTAAACAATCACTCCTCATTATAAAAGGGACGATTGTCCATAAGAAGAGGCTTTTGGCTTTCGATGTAACTGGACAATATTTATACTGTGTGTGAATTTGAAATAGAAGACACTTTTGGGATATTGTGGTGTTTATGTATATGGACACGATTATTCTTTTCATTTGTGTTTATCTCTATTATGTATGGATGTTATTCTATGAATTTCTACTAAATTGACTTTCGTATATTAACAGTTGCCATGGTTTCCAATACAAGTGAAACAAAAATGTGATTCTGGTTATTTAAGCAATTCTTTGTGCCTAACCATTCATGTTGTTAAATTTCCATGTTACTCGTTGAATGAATTATTTCTCAGCAGGTAATACAAATATTTCACTGTTCTTATTTCTTAGTATGCTCTTGATTAGGATAGGTTAATTTAGAATAGATTAAATCTACATCTTAGGAATTTATTCCATCCTCTTAGTTTAGAAGTAGTTCAAAGGATTTTTAGTATTTATTTTAATTCATCTGAGAACCTTCGGTTCTCAGATTCATATTTAGTTATCACTTTAGCTAGATTGGCAAATAGGAAAAAAATATGGTCAGAAACACTATGTCCAACGAGAGTGGATCTAATTGGGACCTGCCATTAGGTGTTTTCCCTCATCTGATTGATCGGGTCATTTTGTCCCATCAACACATAGGAGGTTGGAACTCATGTGTGTGTACATGGAAATAGATTCCGCACACAAGGAAATCACAATTGGCACATGACGCTGGAATGGTTACGCGCACAATAGTGTTGTGTGATCAATATGATGGTGCACACAGTTGTTTTTGGTTACTTTCATAGCTCAAAGTTTTGTTAAAAGGAGAAATTTAGTGTGGCACGACTCAGTTTGAGGTTGAACGCACTAATTCAAGTGAAATTACACATACTAGCTTTTAGAATAGAATCTGCACAGTGGATTTTTGGAGTAGTATTGTTAAGTAGTATTCTAGGTGACATTACGGATTGGTTTCAAAGCATAATTCAGGAGAAGTGTGTGGCATAGCCCAGTTGGAGAGGATGGGAATGTTACATTGTGGTATCATAGCAATGTTAGAGCATTTTTGGAGTAGCATAGCCCAACTTGGGTGGCTGGGGATGTTATAGATTGGTATTAGAGCTATTGGTTGAACACTAGACTTGTATGGGCTAGAGGTCAACAAGAAGCATCATAGCTCCAGTCTCAACATTGAGCCTGGATGAGATGAGTTCTATTTAAGACAAAATTCGGATTGGTAAGTGAATGAATTTGTAATTTTAGCATGGCCATGGCGCACATTAAATAGGAATGCGTAGATGTGTGCGCTACATATGTGATGTTGCAGAATGCAACACTGGAACTGCACAATAAACAATGGTGCATGGGTGTGTGCACTAAAGGTTTGGTACTACGCAGAACAAATTTGTGGCGCATATGCACTATTGATACATGATGCACATGTTAAAAATTAACATCATGCATTGGTGTGTGTTGAATACCCATGCACACATGGGTTTTAGAAGAAATGATTCTGACAAGATGATGCAGAGTTTTCATGAAGTTGTCTCATGAATTCATTTAACAAATCTTATTGCTTGCACATTTTGTGTTGGGTATGTGTTATATTTTTTGCACGCAGGGGGGTAAGAGGGGGGTCACAGGGGGGTAGGAGAACCCTTGCGCGAGGGTTTGGGGGTGTTTTCTTCCAAAAAAAAAAAATTTGGTTGTTTTTTGCATCTGTTTTTGAATGGTTTTTCGGCACATGGTTTTCGCTGATGATTTTCTAGACCGGTTAAGGAATTAGGGTTGTTGACTAATCTAGGTTAGTGGATCAGGTTTTTGGATGCTATGGAATCCTATATGTATATTGTATTGTAAAAAATGTATGATGAGATGAATAATGGAAGATGTTGGTTTTCTCGGTTTGGGTTTCGAGGGGAAAATTTTATGAATGTGTGTATTTGCCATTGTATCTTTTCCGTTATTTTATTGAAAATATGTTTGCAGTGAATAATTGTACAAGGTTAAAATCTACATTTGGTATCAGAGAAATTATTAGCTTCAGGGGGATGCCTTTGTGGTTGGAGGTTTGGCTCAGGACTGTGATAAGCCTTTTTACAGTGGGAGATCTGCGGTATTGATTCTTCAAGTGAAAAGAAATGGCAAGATGTTCGAAAATAGAGATAGAGAAATTTAATGGGCAAAGTTTTGATCTGTGGAAGCTCAATATGGAAGATATATTGATAGACAAAGATTAATGGATCACGGCGGATCCAGGTACTGCACCTACAAGAACATCAACAGATGACCGAAAAAAGTTGGATCGAAAGGTGAAGAGCACAATCCGATTATGTCTCTTAGATTCAATATTATTGAATGTGTCAAGGGAAGCTACATCCAAAGATTTATGGAATAAGTTGGGGAACTTATATCAATCTAATTCCTTGGTAAATAAAGTGTTCCTACGGAAGAATCTGTATAACCCGAGGATGAGAGATGGAGACTCTGTGATAGAGCATATGAACACTTTCAATACTATTGTAAGTCAACTATTATCTGTGGAGATTAAAATTTTAGATGAATAAAACTGTATCAGTTTACAATGCTCTTTACCAGACTCATGGGATATTTTGGTTGTGGCCATGGGTAGTAATACAACTACCTTGAGTTTTGATGATGTGGTCTCATCCTTGTTGTGGGAGGAGATAAGACAAAAGAACATGGAAGGATAGGGCACAAATGAATTATTTGCAAGAGGACGCTCCCAAGAAATAAATAGATCTATGAACTCAAGTGGGAGATCTAAATCTCCCAGAAAGTGTGTAAGGGTATGATGGAGATGTGGAAAATAAGGGCACTTCAAGAAGCAATGTAGATTAAAAAACGTTGAGAGAGTGAAGGGACTTGAAGGTGCTCCCTCTATAGAAGAAAATACCTTCAAGGAAGAAGGAGGGGATGCATGCTTGGCTTCTTCAAGAACATATGCAGATCATGAGGCATGGTTGGTTGACTCAGGTGCATCCTTTCATATGACTCCCCACAGGCAGTGATTCTCTGAATATGAAAGGTTTGATGGAGGTAATGTTTTCCTAGGTGATGAATCAACAACCAAAATAATAGGACGAGGAAGAGAAGAGTTGAGGCTCATAGATGGAAGGATTATAACACTTCCTGCTATTTTTCACATCCCAGGATTAGCCAGAAATTTGATTTCAGTAAGAAAAATGGATGATGCAAGGGTAAAAGCAATATTTGAAAAGGAAACCTGCAGGATGGTTCAAGGAGAAATGGTGTTGCTGAAGGTAGTTCGGATTGGAACTTTGTATAAGCTGCAAGAAAGCACTATTAGTGATGGGTGTAATATTTCCATTGTTCCTAATATTGGAGATGAAGAAAAAAAAACTCCTATAGTCTCTGGAGAAAAGGTTATGCTGTGGCATCAAAGACTGGGGCATATCAGAGAGAAGGGTATTTGACTACTACACCATAAAGGTATGGTTGAAGGTATGTCTAACTTCTCTCTAGATTTTGATTTCTGTGAACATTGTGTATATGGGAAGCAAAATCGGGTAAGATTCCCCTCTGGTGCAACGAGGACAAAAAGAATTTTACAGCTAGTGCACAATGATGTGTTTGGACTTGTGTCGGTTCCATCATTGGGAAAATCTGTGTACTATGTCTCATTTATAGATGAATTCTTGAGGAATACTTCGATATATTTCCTCAGGAAGAAATTTGAAGTCTTTGACATGTTTAAAGAGTTCAAGGCTCTTATTGAGAATCAAACAGAGAAAATAATTAAGGTGTTGAGGACGGATAATGGTGGAGACTTCTGCGAGAATGAATTTGAAGAATTCTGTAAGAAATGTGGTATAGAAAGGCATAAGACTACTCCTTATACACCTCATCAGAATGGAGTTACAAAAAGGATAAACATGCCACTGATGGACAAATCAAGGTGCATGTTGAGTGGTGTTGAGTTAGGGAAAGAATTTTGGGCAGAGGCCGTGGGTATTGCATTTTACCTGGTCAATTGATCACCCTCATCAACACTAGATGACAAGAATCCACATGAGGTATGGAATGGTAAGAAACCCTCTCTCACACATCTCAAGGTATTTGGATATGAGGCCTATGTTCATGTTCCAAAGGAAAACATGAGTAAGCTAGATAAGAAGTTTGAAAAGTGTATATTTATTGGGTATAAATATGGTCTCAAAGGTTGTAAGTTTTGGAACTCAAAAACTAAGAAGGTTGTGTATAGCCAAGATGTGGTATTTAGAGAAATGAAATATGTTGTCAAACATGAAGTCCTACCAAGTAAGGAAGAACCAAAGAAGAAAGAGTTTGACTTAAAGGATGATGAATTATACTCTATTGAAGAACAATAATAATAATAAGAAGATCCTCATACTCCAGTATTGAGGAGATCGGTTTGGGAGAAAAGGCTACCAGAAAGGTATACTCCACCCGATTTCCGTTCAAATTTTGCTTTGTCTATTATTGATGATGATCCTAGAACTGTTAGGGATGCAATGGTTTCATAGGATGGAAAACTATGGAAAAAGGCCATGGTTGAAGAACTGACAACCTTGGATAAGAATGAGGCTTGGGATCTACTGGAGTTTTCAACTGGAAGAAATCCCATTGGAAACAAATGGGTATTTAAAAGGAAGCTGAATGCATAAGGAAAAGTGGAGAAATACAACGCTCGGTTAGTAGCAAAGGGTTATTCCCAGGTTGAGGGAATTGATTTTGGTGAGATTTTTTCTCCTGTTACCAAGTTAAATTCTATTAGGTTTTTGTTATCTGTTGCTGTTGCGTTTGATTTTGAAGTAGAATAGATGGATGTGAAGACAACATTATTACATGTGGATCTGGAAGAAGAAATATACATGAAGTAGCCAAAAGGATTTGCTGTGAAGGGAAAGAAGGAGCTGGTATGCAAGTTGAAAAAGTCCATGTATGGTTTAAAACAATCACCAAGGATATGGTATAAAAAATTTGATACTTATATGTTGGGACTTGGCTGCACAAGAAGCAAAGAGGATCACTGTGTGTATTTTAAATTAATTGGTGATTATTTGATTTATTTGGTCTTGTATGTGGATGACATGTTGCTGATAGGAAACAACAAGGAGATTATCCAAGATTTGAAAACTCGGTTGTCCTCTAAATTTGAGATCAAGGCTCTTGGTCCTGCAAATTTCATTTTGGGCATGAAAGTTCAAAGAGATTAGAAAAATAGGAAACTTTGGTTAAATCAGAGAAAATATGTTGAGACAATATTGCACAGGTTTAATATGCAGGAATGTAAACCGCCCAGGGTCCCTATTCCTGTAGGTATAAAGTTATCCGTGGATCAATGTCCCAAGACACATGAAGAGGAGGAGGACATTTCTTGTGTTCCATATGTGAGTGCAGTTAGTAGTTTGATGTATGCAATGGTCTATACTAGACCGGACATTGCACATGCAGTGGAAGTTTTGAGCAGGTATATGTCAAAACTAGGGAAGGAACATTGGACAACAATAAAAAAAGTTTTCAGGTATTTGCATGGAACTGCTAGTTATGGATTGTGCTACCAAGGAAGACCAGGTTTGGATAGAGTGTTGGACATACATGGCTTTGTGGATGCAGACTAGGATGGAGATCTGGATCGTAGAATCTCTACAAGCGGGTATGTTTTTAACATTTTTGGAGGAGCAATCAGTTGGATGAGAAAAAGACAATATGTAGTGGCACTTTAAACTACAGAAGCTGAATACATGGTAACCACTCATGCAAAAAATGAAATAGTATGGTTAAAAATATTGTGTTCAGGTATTGGGTTGGTACAACAAGATGTAAGGATAGATTGTGATAGTCAGAGTGCAATTTTTCTGGTGAAGAACCCAACTTATGATTCAAAGACCAAGCATACTGATGTTCAATATCACTTTGTGAGAGATATAACTGAAGAAAATAAGGTGTTGCTGATGAAGGTGGACACTTTGAAGATTTTTTTAGATTCATTAACAAAATTTGTGAGCACTGAGAAATTCTCTTGGTGTAGAGGATATATGGGCATTGCTGCCCTGGATTGTTGACCATGTAACCTTGTAACCCCAGTATGCAAAGAAAAAAACAAGTGGGAGAATGCTGGGTATGTGTTATATTCTTTGCATGACTAGAAAATTCTTGGGGAATTAGGGGAAGCGCCCCACAAAAAATTGTTTTTGGTGGTTTTTTGCGTCCATTTTTTGGAGGTTTTCAACACATGGTTTTCGCAATGGTTTTCTATTTTTGGTTAAGGAATTAGGGTTGTTAACTAATCCAGGTTATTGGATTAGGGTTTTGGATGCTACGATATCCTATATGTATATTGTATTGTAAACAATGTATGATGAGATGAATAATAGAAGATGTTGGTTTTCCCAGTTTGGGTTTCCAAGGGAAAAATCTCTGTATAATGTGTGAATTTGCCATTGTATCTTTTCTGTTTATTTTGCTGAAAATCTGTTTGCAGTAAATAATTGTACAAGGTTAAAATCTACATTTTGCAGAATTATCAACGATTAGAGTAGGAATTAATCAGTGCAGAAGGTCAAAAGCATGGAATATTCACAGAGGACTTAGAGTCCCGATGATGAATTCAGGGATTTGTATGTTGGTTTGGGTGTTGATGGTACATAACCCAAGGAAGAGGGCATAAAATTGGTAGAAACCATAAAAGGACTGCAAAAATATGTCTAGATATATAAGGTTGATAATGAGAGGCTTATGAAAGATAAGGAGTAGCAATATGACTTCAATGTCAAGCTTGTGCAAAGCTTGGACAAAATAGAAAATAAAATGGATAAAGAGACAAAGTCAAGTAGGTCAAGAAGTCGCAGGTCTCATGATGAGAAAATAAGAGAAGAAATAAGTGATGATTGACATTATCACCACTCACCAAAGCATTCTTTTAGGAAAACATGCAGTATCTAAATTCCATCTCCTGTCAAAAAACATAAGAGAAGGATTGCAATATATGAGCTACAGGGAGAAATGAATAAGATCAAACCTCCTACCTTTGATGGTGAGCACAAGCAGGATGAAGATCCAGAGACTTGGTTGCTCGGTATGAGGAAGTACTTCGAGTTGCATAATTATTCTGTGCAAGAAGAAGGGAGAATTTCCATCTATCAACTAAAAGGAAAAGCATCAATGTGGTGGGATTAGTTTGTGCAAGTGAAACACATTGATGAAAAGAAGGTTACTTGGAGGGATTTTAAGAGGTATTTCCAAAAGAAATACTTAACCAAGAGGTACAATGAAAAGAAAATGAAGGAGTTATTCAGACTCATGTTTGGGAGTATGCCGATAGATGAGTATGAAAGTAGATTCTTAGAGTCGCTGAAATATGTTGCATTAAAAAAGAATGAGAAAGTTAAAATTTAGAGGTACTTGAGTGGGTTTCCCTCATTTATTAGTGACAAGATACAATACGATGATCCCAAGACATTGGAGGAAAGAATAAGGCATGCTAAATGTCTTTATGATCAACAAAGGGGAATACCCACTTTCCAAAAGGATTGGGAAGATAAGATGAAAAACAAGGTGGATAAGAGGAAGTAGGTGGATGGGCCACCATTTTTTCAGAAATACTGCACAAGGAAAACCAACTACTAAGGAGTCCAAAATGACAGAGACAGTGGAGAAAAATCCAAGACAAAAGCCTATTCAATGTTGGGGTTGTGATGGGGATCATATGTGCAGAGATTTCCCTCAAAGAGGTGATAAAGCGAGGACTGAATACTGTGTACAAGTTGCGGAAATTGAGGACATTGACATAAATGTACCTAGGATTTATGCAACATTGGATAACAAACAAGCCGAGATTCAGTCGCACATGATTGAAGTGGAAGGTAAGATTAAAGATAAACCCATTGCTATTTTAATTGACTCAGGAGATAGTCATAGTTATCTATATCCTAATATGGTGGAAAGATTCATTTTGTCGAGGAGCAATCTTGGAAAACCTTGGTTGGTGTAGTTAGCTATAGGGGAAAAAAGTAAAATTAATGAGATGGTCAAGGCATGCCCAATGGAGATGAATGGTCTACGCATAAATATTGATTTGAATATCATGCCTTTGGGCTCATATGATTGCCTCATTGGTATGGATTGGAACTTGAGAACAATTCAAGGAATTCCAAGGGATGTAACTATTAGAGGAATTTCAGCCTCGCAATTGAAGAAAAGCTACAAGAAAGGATGTCAAGTTTTTGCAGTGCACATGGAAGATGAACCTAAGGCTAAAGTGCCAAGTATTAAAGACTGCGTAGTACTAAAATAATTTGAGGATGTCTTTAAAGAGATAACAGGGTTGCCTCAGAAAAGAGATATCAATTTCTCTATAAATATGATGCCGAGAGAAACTCTTGTATCCAAGACTCCTTATAGGATGAGTATGCCAGAATTGAAGGAGCTGTAGATGCAACTTGAAGAGCTTCTGAAGAAAGGGTATATATGCCCAAGTGTGTCACCTTGGGGTGCGCCAATATTGTTTGTTAAGAAGAAGGATGGTATGTTGAGACTTCGTATCGATTTCAAGTAGTTGAACAAAGTAGCAGTAAAGAACGAATAGCTTTTTCCAAGGATAGATGACCTCTTTGATTAGTTGTAGGGCATGCAAATATTTTCAAAGATTGATCCCATATTTGGCTATCACCAAGTGAGAATAAAAGAGGAAGACATCAACAACATTTCCTTCAGAACAAGGTATGGTCACTACGAGTTCACAGTGTTGCCATTTGGGTGGTCTAATGCACCCACTGTTTTCATGTGTTTGATGAATGGAGTTTTCAGAAGTTATTTAGATAAGTTTGTCATTGTATTTTTGGATGACATACTTATTTACTAAAAGTTTGAAGAGGAGCACGAGCAACACTTGAGGATGGCACTGCAAGTATTTAAGGAACACCAACTTTATTCAAAGTTGAGCAAGTGCCCATTTTATTAGCCACATATTTGTTATTTGGGTCATATCATTTCCAAGGAATGAATAGTTGTGGATCCGAAAAAGATAAAAGCCATTGAGGAATGGACGACACCAAGAAATGTCATAAGATAAGGTGCTTTATGTGACTTGTGTGTTATTATAGAAGGTTTATTGAAGGATTTTCATAGATTGCACATCCAATTACATCTTTGCAAAAGAAAGGTGCATGATTTGAATGGACTCTGGATTGTGCAAGAAGTTTTCGACACTTGAAAAGTTTGTTTACAAGTGCACCAATTTTGAGAATTGTTGAACTTGATGCAGACTTAGTTGTGTGCACAAATGCATGCAAGGAAGGGCTCAGAGGAGTCCTTAGTTAGAATGGGCATGTGGTATGTTACGAGTCAAGAAATTTAAAAGAGCACGAAAGTCTCTATGCTACTCATGACTTAGAGTTGGTAGCCATAGTGCATGCTTTGAAGATGTGGCAACATTATCTTATGGGTAAAAGTTTTGAGCTGAGAATAGACCATAGTGTTCTGAAGTATCTATTTGGACAAATAAGTTTAAATTCCGGAAAAAGTAGGTGGTTAGAATTCGTTAGCGAGTATGAATTTGACATAAAGCATATAAGAGGAAAGGAGAATAAGGTGGTTGATGCACTCGGTAGGAGGGTGCATGAGATGCATGCTACAACCATTAGCATGTACAAATCCAATTTGTGCAACATAATTTTAGAAGTTTCCAAATCAGATCAACGCTATGTGGACATAAAGGCAAACTTACAACAAGGTATGTCACAACATAAATTCAAAGGTTATGAGCTGAAAGAGGATGGAATCATCATGTATATACATATAGTATATGTGCCAAATAATCGAGAGTTGAAAAGTATGATATTGTCAGAGATGCATACGTTTCCTTATGCTGGGCATACATGTTACCATAAGATAATTTTTGTAGTGAAAAATCAATACTATTGGCCAGGTATGAAAAAGGAAGTCGTTGATTTCTTGAATGTCAAAAGGTTAAGGCTGAGCACAAACATCCTGCTAGTTTTCTACAACCTTTTCCCATTCCTGAGTGGAAGTGGGAATTTGTGAGGCTGGGGATGTTACATTGTGGTATTTGAGCATTTTCAGAGCATTTTTGGAGTAACATAGCCTAGCCTGGTTGGCTGGGGATGTTACATAAATGAAGAAATATTTCCAGCTGCATGATTACCCCTCTCCGGTAGAAGCTAGAATTTCCACCTACCAGTTGCAAGGAAAGGTATCCATGTGGTGGTATCAGCTTAATCAAGCCAAGAACTTGGATGAGAAGAGGATCTCATGGAGACAGTTCAAAGGATATTTTGAAGAGAAATATTTTTCTGAGCATTACTATGAAAGGAATAGAGTTCTTTGAACTCAAGTTGGGAAGAATGACAATGGATTAATATGAAAAGAGGTTTGTTGGATTGTTGAAGTATGTTGACTTCATTAAGGATGAGAAGGTCAAATTCCAAAAGTTTCTAAGTTGGTTACCCTCCTTCTACAATGACAAGATTCAATATGATAACCCAAAAACCTTGGAGGAAACCATAAGGAGAGAAAGACATCTTTATGAGCAAAGTAGAGGAAGGCGTTACACACCAAAATCCCACACTACTAAGTGTCACACTTACATGTCATATGCACCTTACTAAGTGTCGCATGCACTTTATCAAGTGTTGTATGCACCTTAATAAGTGTTGCATGCACTTTATTAAGTGTCGTGTCCTTGAAACCATGGAAGAACATTTTCCATAATCCCTAATCAATGTGGAGGAGAGAAACTCATCATGAGAAGGTAGAAAAACCGCTTTTCACATTGATATTTTAACCATTTTTTAAAGGTCAACACTCCCCTTCCCATGTATAGGGAGCATTGAAATCTTATCAAATTTCCCTTGCCCATGTATAGGGAGTGTTGACAACGCTCTATGCTCAATACTGGGGGAGCGTTGAAGTGGTTAAGGAAGTTACAACTATCCCTCCATTTTCTAAGGGTTAGCTCCAAGATGCTCTTAAGTGGGTTTGGTTGAGGGGTTGAGTCATGAGTCAAGTCACCCATATTCCATCCATTTTGGGTAATCAAATCCTAACCTAAGGAGCTAAAATCTCAACTATCCCCTTAATTGGTTATGGTCATTAAACCTCCCAAATCTTATATAATGAGTGCATTTCAAGGTGAAATAGGGAGAAATGATTTCAGAGTGTCCAACCTTTGATCTTGTGAGGAGAATCCATCAAAGCGTCATCATTATGATATTGAGATATTCAGGCAAGGGCTGGATTGAAGATCTTGGAGGATCTATTGCAACATCAACGTTGGTTTGTAAGTACTTCACCATGTTTCTCCACTAATATAACTTGGCCTATTTCCTTCATACTGTTGTTTATAAATGTATGTATATATAGATAGATATGCTCTTGTCTAATGATATATTGTAGGAGTAGAAGGTGTTGTTTTGTTCCTTGTAGACTTTATTCACCGTGATAGAAGCTTGGAAAACAAGACCAAAGATTGAAGATCAATGAGGACAACCATCGAAAACGAGTAAGTCACACTTCTTTCTTCTATCTTCTCTACCTATAGACATAAAGAATAGATATAAAGGAATGCTAGTGGCCATTTGTTTGTTTTTTTGTCTTGTACAATAGGGGTCTAGATATCCAAGGGAGATTTCACCCATATGTAGGGAAAATATTTTGTAACAGAAGGCTAGTCTTCCAAAAATCTTGGAACGACAAGATGAAGGGGAAAAATGATAATAGACAAAAAGGTTTTAAGCTACCCTTTTTCAAGAACAACAACCAAACAAATCAATAAGGACAATCAACCCAAAATGAGCACAGGGATACATATTCATTTAGGAAAAGGCCAAGGCAAGAACCTGTAAAATGTTTGGGGTGTGAGGGGAATCACTTATATAGGGAATCTCCTCACAAAGGAGAAAGAATGCAGTCTGTCCACAACATTCAGGAGGCTGAAACAATGGAAGACATGGGAGGAAACATGCCAAGGATTTATGCATCCTGTTATCCCCTATCCTAGGGATAACTAAGGAGATCATGTCTCGAGGCCCATAGGTCCTAGACAAGGAGTGTCGAGAGCCAAATGACTTGAGAAGGGCCCCAGAGGGCCCCTCTTTTCTTCAATGCAGCCTATGTATAAACAACAACAATATCCATCCCACCAGCCTGGTCCTGAAGTACCAGTAAGTCTTGCTCCATGAGGTAATGAGACCGAGTATTATGGTATGTGTCACTCTGATTATTGAAGCACTTGATTATGTTGCACTGAATTCTCCTTCATTTCATAATGTTTGTTCGAAAATTATGCTCTTTAACTTGTTCATACCTGGAAGGGTAACATGATGCCCTAGTAAGTTGATCTCCCTTTAGGATGGGTTTCCACTGGGTGGGTCAATGAAATGTCATCGTCCATTCCCTCCATACTTACCACTTTCCATATTCATTCCTCTCATTTCCCCCCTACCTTTGTTTGGGCATTGCGATTTGCCACATTAGTAAGGGTTGTACCTTGCCTTGTGGGAAGAAGGGGCTAAAGGCCTAGGGGGTAAAAGTAGTTGGCAAGATTTAAAAGCCAAAATGAAACCTTTGAGATGATTCACCCAGGGATTCCCAAGAAAGCAATAAAATGCTTCTCAGTAAGAAAAGGGAACCTGTAAGATGAATAAACATTCAAGGTATTAGTTGGTGGATGGGAGGTCTCATCATGAGCTGACCTATTATGACCATGGGTATGTAGTGGTATGACACTACCATCTATATGGTCACTAAACCAAGGTAGTGGCTCTTGGTGGCATAGCCAAGAGAAAGGGGTTCTCATCACTAGCAAACCTTGCAATCTCCATGAAATGTTTATGGGTAACGCTGTCACCTCTGGTCACTAATCCAGGATAGTGTCCCTCAACTCTTCCCTTGAAGAATAAAAGAAAAATATAAAAAAGAATAAAACTAAGAACAAAAGGAAGTAAATGGGCTAGGAAATAATGGCATCTATGACAAGGTGCAACTCATCCTCTACAAAGGCACCCACATGTAAGATCTACATTTCCTGGTTATCACTGCACCCCATGCCCAAACACTTACCCCACGCCACCTCACACACACTTACATGACCTAGATTGGCTCTCACCTAGGAAACACCCTAGACTTAAAGAGGATTATCCCAATAGGACACCCTGAGACCTTCTCCAAACCTGACTTGTTAAACTGCATAATGTCTTTGAGCATTTGTCTGGGTAAAGGGGGGTTTGATGCACATGTTTGGGTAATTTGATTATTATATGTGATTGACATTGCTATGATTCCTGTGACTTATGAGGCCTTGGAGGGCGTAATTCTTATTCCTACAGGACTTTTCCCAATGGACATGTACATATGGGGGAATGATTAGGTCAGACCTCCATGGGGATGAAAGCCCAATGGATTGATGTTGTAACCCTACTAGGGGAAAAAGAGAAACCACAGGCTTGCATCAGGAATAAAGAAGGACGTTACACAAGGGACACTCTAGAAAACCTAGACGTAGGGAGGTATTTCCCTTCCTCTTGGACGTTGACCCTTGGAGGCCCATGACATCATCATTTTGACCCTAGACGTCATCCAGTCAGGGTTTGCATTTATGAGGACGATTGTGTGCTAGTTGGCACATGTGGCAACATTTGGGGCCTTTGGATGCCCAACGTTTTGCATCTAAGGCCTAACGTTCCACCCTAGGGGTAATGTCACCCTAGAAGGGCATGACATCACCCTTGAATTTGATTTTAGGGTTTAATTAATGACATTTATGTAAAAACTGGATTTTTGATGTAATTTGGCCATGTCAGCCTTTTGATGACCTAATTTTATTTAAAGGTCATTCATATTGTATAAATAAGAGAGAAAAACTCTCATTTTTTCATCATTCACTCATCACACAAGTGTGAGGTCTGAAATTTGCTCCCTTTTCAAGGTTTATTGGATGAAATTTTAGGCGCACTTCTTGGAGGAGGCTATTTTTGGTGTTTTCTTGGCTATTTTCATGGTGGAGGATCTTCAACTAGGGTTTAAGCTTGATTATTATTGGTGAAGTAAGTAGAAAATATGCATTTCTTTATTGTGAATGAATGCTTATGGTGAATTTGCTTGTTTCATATCAAAGATTATGAAATTACTTGCTTGAAACCCAAGGAGAAAGACATATGTTATTATCTTTTTCTCTATAATCTTCCACTTGTTTAAATTTCTCAATAAAGCACCTTATCAAAGAAGTAGATACTAGAACCCTACCATTGTAGCACTCTAGTAACCCTACTTCATTGCCTATTGCATATTTTATTTCAAATTTTTCTAAGGAAAAGAGAAATCGCTAGGGCCTAAGTTGTCTTACTTTCTAGCAATTATTTCTCTCTAGGAATTGGATGTTTGAGGCCTTAGGTTACTAACACCTCCCTCATCCTTCCCATATTCTTGACATAGTACTATCATTGTTATTTCCCTCTAAGAGTTTTTGTTGTTATCATTGACTCCATTACCGTAAAAGGCACTAATCTACTCACTACAAGTGATTGATTGATCAAACAACTTTCAAACCATCTTCCTTGGAGTATTTACTAACTTCTATTAACCCTAGATTATCCAAATTCATTGAATAACTTGCTGCTGTGGTAAAAGATTAATACAACCATATAACAACAACAAATTAACCCTAAAAGTGACATGTTATTCTAGCTAGACATTGCTAAAACTACTTGTGACTATCTAATATCAATTTTCCTATTTGAAGCTATTATTTCAAGTCTTTTATCAAGCATTTTGAAGCATAATTATTGTGGCTATTGCAAATTTATCATTGCTGTTATAAACTGTTATACTGCTGCAATTTTATATCATCTAGTCTATTTTTAAAGAGTTCATTGTCCTATTAAGCATTAATATCATTTTGGTAATTGGAAAGTGCCCTTTTTTCTCTTTCACAATATTACTCTTTTGCTTAATATCTAATAAGACACAAAGAACCTTTTGACTTGAGTGACCTGTGAGAGGGGAGGGACTTTATTGTATCATTTTCCTTAGCCTTCTCAAACCCTCAGGTTACTGGGGACGTCTCCCCTGGGGTACTGTGATATACTCCTAAATAGAAAGGGGTTTCCTATTAAGGTGACAGTGATAGGTTACTCCCAGTTACACCAATTTTGTATCCACTTTCCTTGGGATTTGGGCAAGTACAAATTGTGCGATAACATTTTGGTGCCGCTGCTAGGGAACACTGAGTCAATATTCCTCAATGACACTTTTTCAGTAAGCCTTTATCCAAAGCCTTCTTTTCACAAATCTTACCTGGTGACTCCAGTGAGGGTGATTCCCTCATCCCTTTGATAATCCTTAAGAGGATATCTGGAAACTCCACTAACCTTTTCCAAGGTGCCACCTTACTCTCAATTTTGTGATATTTCCATTTTATGGGATCATGGCGCCTTGGGAACAAGTGTATTCGACTATTGATTTCAAAAGTTTTCAAGGATACCCACATTATTTTGATGCAAAATTGTTAAACAACTCTCCAAGATTCAAAGGCCTCCCAATTACTCACATTGTAGAATTCTTGAAGTATATAAGTGAGATATAATTGGAAGGGGAGGATGTTCTGGTAAAATTGTTCATACTTTCTCTGCCATTTTTTTTGCAAGATTGGTTTAAGGGTTATTGCGAAGATAGGGGTATATCATCTTTCGTAGACCTCATGAATAAGTTTATTGAGTTTGTCAAACCACAATGCTAGACATATGAAGATGCCCTTAGAAATCTCATAGTAGCCCTAGAGGACGAAGGATTCACCATTGAGATTGTGGAATATCTTAGGGATGTGTACCATACTCAATACCAAGAACCCTCTAATATATAAGGAGAGATTTATGGAGAAAGTTTTCAACCCCTTGAAGAGGAACACTATTTTTCCCATGATTCGATAGAATGCAATAAAGGTTTAACTAAATAAGTGAATTACGAGGATAAATCATTAGTATCCACTCCTCTGTCTGATGAAGCTCTCCAAGATCCTATTTCTCCTGCACAAGATGAAGAGAATGAGGTGAGTCATTTTCCTTTCCAGTTTTTTGATGACACTTTGTTCTATGATTCAGAAGGTGAAGAAGTAAGGGAACCATTAGAAGAGCTAGGTCCTTCATTTTCTGATGAAGACATGATTAAAGAGATGAGTTTTGGGCATGATGTATTGGACCCTTTTCCATTTTATGAAGTCATCCAATACATTGACGCTCCTACACAACAAGAAGTGAATACAGTAAGTTATTTCCCTTTCAGAGATTTTGATGATGCTTTATTTTATGATTTGGAAAGTGAAGAAGTATTAGAGCCCTTGGATGCTTTAAATCCTTCATGTTATGACAAAGGTAGTGACATGGTTGATAATATTGATGAGTTCATACTTGTTGGAAGACGTAAGTGGGATGTGATTAGTTCATATGCGGATCCCATTTATGATATAGAAGGATATATTAGAATGTTTCCTTTACAACAATCATATGATCTTCCTAATAATTTTGACGTTCGACAACAAGATGATGATATAATTACAAAAGTTTTCCAAGCACACAAGGATGAACCAATGCAATATTCTCTTGATGATTTTCGGTCATACGTTTAGGATTTTGATGTGTGTTCCTTTGAGTAGTTAGATATATTCTATGAAGAATATTATCAACCATCATTGTGCTCAGATATTGATAAGGGTGAGGACATTGATTTCCCAAAGAAGGATCCTTGTGACAAGGTTTTTCAGCTCCCTTCAACTACCTTACCTCGCTATGTCACCAAAGGTGTAGTTGGGAAACATGTCCTTTGTTTTAAGTTTTCTCCAGGGAAAAGCCTACTTTTAGAATTCGAGGGTAGGTTGAATACTTTAAGAAGAAATTTATTATCAGTCTTTCAAACCTCTCTTAATAAAATGCCAATCATCCTTTAGGTTCTTACTAGTCCCTTACCAGACCTCAGGATGTGAAGATGTCCAAGGTAACCAACCTTTAGACTCTTTGAGTTAGTCTTTTGAACCTTTGATTTTTCAAAATCCCTTTCTGAGATGGATTGAGCACTTTCCTAAGAGTGTGACTTGGCATAATTTTTTCCCTCCCTCCCGCCTACATTAGCTAGACTTTACGATTTTCAATGATGCAATACATTTTCTAACTCATGTTATTTTCGTGCTTGATTTGTCATTGTTTTGGTCTATGATGAAGCACATAGGAAAGTATTATGAGATATTGCTAGGATGGTTTTACTGGTTATTTGACTACACCTAGCATTCAACCAATAGGTAAGTAGAGGTAAGTTAGGCATTTGCATCCATTGTATATACCATCTGCATATCATGCTAGTGTAGTGTAGTTTCATTTTCATGTTTATATTCCTTCATTATGTATATATATGCACACTTATTTTTTATATCATATATGAGTGAGGGGTGATATCACCACCCTGAAGATTACTTATGCATTTTGTTGAGATCTAGCAGGCATAGGTCATACCAGAGATGCTAAGGTTCTCATGTGCTCTACGGTGAGCACATGTCCCCGATTTGGAGCTAGATGTTATCCCTTATCCTAGGGATAACTAAGGAGATCATGTATCGAGGCCCACAGGTCCTAGACATGGAGTGCCAAGAGTCGGATGAATTGAGCATGGCCCCATAGGGCCCCTCTTTTCTTCAGTGCAACCCATGTATCAACAACAACAATATCCATCTGAACAGTCTGGTCCTGAAGTAGCAGTAAGTCTTGCTCCATGAGGTAATGAGTCCGGGTATCATGGTATGTGTCACTCTGATTGTTGAAGCACTTGAATATGTTGCACTGAATTCTCCTTCATTTCATAACGTTTGCTTGGAAATTAGGCTCTTTAACTTGTTCATACCTGGAAGGGTAACATGATGCCCTAGTAAGTTCATCTCCCTTTAGGATGGGTTGCAACTAGGTGGGTCTATGAAAGGTCATCGTCCATTCCCTCCATACTTACCACTTTCCATCTTCATTCCTCTGATTTTCTCCCTACCTTTGTTAGGGCATTGGGATTTTCCACACTAGTAGGGTTGTATCTTGCCTTGTGGGAAGAAGGGGATAAATGCCCAGGGGGTAAAAGTAGTTGGAAAGAGTTAAAATAAAAAAATGAAACCTTTGAGATGCTTCACCCAGGGATTCCCGAGAAAGCAGTAAAATGCTTCTTAGTAAGAAAAGGGAACCCGTAAGATAAATAAACATTCAAGGTATTAGTTGGTGGATGGGAGGTCTCATCATGAGCCAACCTATTATGACCATGGGTATGTAGCGGTGTGACACTACCATCTATCTGGTCACCAAAATAGGATAGTGGATCTTGGTGGCATAACCAAGAGAAAGGGGGTCTCATCATGAGCCAACCTTCTCATCTACATGAAATGATTGTGGGTAACTCTGTCACCTTTTGTCACCAAGCCAGGACAATGTCCCTCAGATCTTCCCTTGAAGCATAAAAGAAAAATATAAAAATAAATAAAACTAAGAACAAAAGGCATTAAATGGGATAGGAAAGAATGACATATATGGCAAGGTGAAACTCACCCTCTACAAAGGCACCCATATGTAATATATACATTTCCCTGTTATCATTGCATCGCATGCCCAAACACTTACCCCACACCACCTCACACACTTACATGACCTATATTGTCTCTCACCAGGGAAACACCCCAGACTTAAATAGGATTAGCCCAATAGGACACCCTGAGACCTTCTCCAAACCTGACTTGTTAAACTGCATAACGTCTTTGAGCATTTGTCTATGTAAAAGGGGGTTTGATACACATGTTTGGGTAATTTGATTATTATATTTGATTGACATTGCTATGATCCCTGTGACTTATGAACCCCTAGAGGGCATACTTGTTGTTCATGCAGGACTTTTCCTAATGGATAGGTACATATGGGGGAATGATTAGGTCGAACCTCCATGGGGCTGAAATCCCAACTGATTGATGTTGTAACCCCACCAGAAGGAAAATAAAAACAAAAGGCTTGCACCGAGAAGAAAGAAGGATGGTTCACCAGGGAAACTCCAACAGACCTAGACCCATGTGGGTCTTTCCCTTCCTCTTGGACGTTGACCCTTAGAGACCCATGATGTCATCATTTTGACCCTAGACATCATCCAATCGTGGTTTTCATTTATGAGGACGGTTGTGTGCTACCTGGTATGTGTGGCAACATTTGGGGCTTTTGGAGGCCCAACATTTTGCATATGAGACTTAGCGTTCCACCCTAGTGGGGTAAGGTCACCCTTGGATTTGATTTTAGGGTTTAATTAATGACATTTATGTAAAAAATGGATTTTTGATGTAATTTGGCCATGTAGGCCTTTTGATGACCTAATTTTAATTAAAGGTCATTCATATTGTATAAATAAGAGAGAAAAACTCTCATTTTTTCATCATTCACTCATCACACAAGTGTGAGGTTTGAAATTTGCGCCCTTTTCAAGGGTTATTGGCTGAAATTTTAGGCACACTTCTTGGAGGAGGCTATTTTCATGGTGGAGGATCTTCAACTAGGGTTTCAACTTGATTATTCTTGGTGAGATAGGTAAAAAATCTGAATTTCGTTATTGTGAATAAATGCTTATGGTGAATTTGTTTGTTTCATATCAAAGATTATGAAATTGCTTGCTTGAAACCCTAGGAGAAAGACATATGCTATTATCATTTTCTCTATAATCTTCCATTTGTTTAAATTTGTCAATAAAGCACCTTATCAAAGAGGTATATACTAGAGCCCTACCATTGTAGCACTCTAGTAACCCTACTTCATTGCCTATTGCATAATCTCTTTCAAATTTGTCTAAGGAAAAGAGAAATCGCTAGGGCCTAAGTTGTCTTACTTCCTAGCAATTATTTCTCTCTAGGACTTGGATGTTTGAGGCCTTAGGTTACTAACACCTCCCTCATCATTCCCATCTCCTTGAAATAGTACTATAATTTCTATTTTCCTCTAAGAGTTGTTGATGTTATCATTGACTCCGTTACTCTAAAAGGCACTAATCTACTCACTATAAGTGATTGATTGATCAAACAACTTTCAAACCATCTTCCTTGGAGTATTTACTAACTTCTACTAACCCTAGATTATCCAAATTCATTGACTAACTTGATGATGTTGCAAAATATTGATACAACCATCTAACAACAACAAATTAACCCTAAAAGTGACACGTTATGCTAGCTAGACATTGCTAAAACTGCTTGTGACTATCTAATATCAATTAGCCTATTTGAAGCTATTATTTCAAGTCTTTTATCAAGAATTTTGAAGCATAATTATTGTGGTTGTTGCAAATTTATCATTGTTGTTATAAACTATTATAATGTTTCAATTTTATATCAGCTAGTCTATTTTTAAAGAGTTTATTATCCTATGAAGCATTATTATCATTTTGGTACTTAGAAAGTGCCCGTTTTTCTCTTTGTTGTCTTGTTCTGGGCAGGTACACAATATTACTCTTTTGCTTCATGTATAATAAGACACAAATAAGCTTTTGTATTGAGTGACCTGTGAGAGGGGGGGGGGATTTCTTATATCATTTTCTTTAGCCTTCTCAAACCCTCAGGTTACTGGGGACATCTCCCCTTGGGTACTGTGATATACTCCTAAATAGACAAGGGTTTCTTATTAAGGTGACAGTGATAGGTTACTCCCAGTTACGCCAATTTTTTATCCACTTGACTTGGGCTTTGGGCAAGTACAAATTATGCGATAACACAACCTTGGACAAATATAAGCAAGAAAAGTATCAATCCCCCGTGATTGAAGTGGAAGGTAAGATTGATAACCATCCCATAGAAATTTTAATTGATTCTAGAGCTAGCCATAATTACATAAATGCTAACATTGCTAAACTATTTCACTTGCAAAGGAGTAAGCATAAGAAATATCGGTTAGTTCAATTGACGACAAGAGCTAAGAGGAAAATCAATGAGTTGGTTAAATATTGTCTCATAGACATGAATGGACTCAGTACGAGGGTTGATGTAAAAGTCACACCATTCGGTTCATATGATTGTCTAATTGGCATGGATTGGTTGGAAAAACATCATGCTATCCTAGACTGTTACAATAAGACAATCACATGTCCTGATGAAGAAGGGAAACAAGGCAAGATTCAAAGAATTCAAAGAGCTGTAGTTGTTAGAGAGATTTCAACTATGTAGTTGAAAAAGAGTTTTAGGAAGGGATGTCAAATTTTTGTGATGGAAGAGGCATCTAGAGATAAAGTGGCAAGCATTGAACACCATCCTGTCTTGAAGGATTTTGATCATGTTTTTAGATAAATCCTCGGCTTTCCGTTAAAGAGAGACATTGATTTCTCTATTGATTTGGTGCTAGTATTTTCCCTAGTGTCTAAGACACCATACAAAATGGGCACACCATAATTGAAAGAGTTGTTGATGCAACTTGAAGAATTGTTAAAGAAGGGTTATATATGCCTAATTGTGTCACCTTGGGGAGCCCCGATTATATTTGTGAAGAAGAAAGATGGAACATTAAGGATATGTATTGATTTCATACAACTGAATAAGGTCACCATAAAGAACAAATATCCTTTGCCGAGGATTGATGATTTGTTTGATCAGTTGAAAGGTGAAAGAATCTTTTCCAAGATTGACTTGAGATCAAACTATCATTAAGGAAGGATAAAGGAAGAAGATATCAACAAGACAATGTTCAAGACAATATATGGGCATTATGAAATCATGATAGTACCATTTGGACTATCGAATGCCCCAACTATTTTTATGTGCCTGATGAATAGAGTGTTAAGGGAGTGCCTGGACAAGTTTGTAATTGTGTTCCTAGATGATATAATCATCTACTCTAAGTTTGAAGAGGAACATGGGTAATATTTAAGAATGGCGTTGCAAGTTTTAAGAGATCATAAGTTATATGCTAAGTTAATTAAATGTATCTTTTATCAAAAGAAGATTCACTACTTGGGGCATATCATTTCAACATAAGGGATGCTAGTTGATCCTGAGAAGATAGCGACCATTAGAGGATGACCAACGCCAAAGAATGTGACAAAGGTCAGATCATTCATAGGTATTTCTGGTTATTATGGAAGATTCATAAAATGATTTTCAAAGATTGCAAGTCCAATCACTTCTTTGCAAAAGAAGGGAATGAAATTTGAATGGACTTCTAAGTGTGAAGAGATATTTCAACCGTTGAAGGAAATCTTGACAAGTGCACCAATATCGAAGATTGCAGATCCAGATGAAGACTTTGTAGTGTGCATGGATGCATGCAAGGAAGGGATCGGTGGAGTTCTAAAAAATGATCACGTGGAATGTTACGAGTCCATAAAATTAAAAGAGGATGAGAGGAATTACACTACCCATGATCTAGAATTAGCAACAATTTTACATGCATTAAAAATGTGGATACATTGCCTTATCGGGAATAAATTCGAGCTAAGAATAGATATCTGTGGTCTGAAGCATTTTTTTGGACAACCAACATTAAATGCTAGACAAACTAGATGGTTGTAATTTATGAGTGAATATGACTTTGAAATTAAGCATATAAAGAGAAGAAAAATCAAGTGGTTGATGCACTTAGTAGGAGAGCTCATGAAGTGCATATTGCAGCCATCAACATGTACATGACTAATATGAAAGACAAAATTATTGAAGTTGCAAATTCAGATCAATAGTATTTGAGCATAAACAAAAAATTACAACAAGGAAATTTTTAGTAGAAATAAAATTATTATCAGCTGAAAGAAGATGGAATTGTCATGTACAAAGGAGAAGTATATGTGTTGAATTTCAATGAGATGAAAATTGCAGTGTTAAAGATAATGCATAATGTGCCAAATGACGAGAACCCATGATATCAGAAGACAATTGTAGTTGTAAGAAGCCAATACTTTTAGCTGAGAATGAATAAAGAAGCGACTAATTACATAGCCAAATGTTTAGAGTGCCAAAAGGTGAAAACATAGCGTAGGCATCCAGTTGGGCTATTACAACCATTGTCGATTCCAGAATGGAAGTGGGAAGTTTTCATGACTGATTTTATTACAAAGATGCATATAAGAGGGAGGAAACATGATTCCATCATTGTGGTAGCAGATAAATTGAATACGGCAACACATTTTATTCCAGTGAAGACTACACACAAGACAACAAATATTGCAGAATTTTATATGAAAGAAGTTTCCAGGCTACATGGGGTGTGTATGAAAATAGTTTCATATGGAGATCCAAAGTTTACTTCCAATTTTTGGAAAGGTTTTTTCAAAGGCTTTGGGACAAATCTAAATCTTAGTACAACGTATCACCTAGAGTCAGATGGGAAAACAGAGAGGACCAACAAAATAATTGAGGACATGCTCATAATGCATGTGATGGATCAACTATCAAAGTCGGAGGATTATATCCATTTAGTTGAATTTTCTTACAATAATGGGTATCATGCCTCATTAAAGATGAGTCTATTTGAATCATTGTATGGCAGAAAATGTAACACACCAGTGAGTTGGGATAATCTAGCAGACAAAGCAATTGTTGGGCTAGATTTGTTAAAGGAAGTGGAAGAGAAGATGATAAAGATCAAACCAAATTTAAAAGATGCCCATGATCAGAAGAAAATTTATGCAGACAATAATACAATGTTTAGAGATTTCAAAGTGGGCGAATATGTGTTTTTGAAAGTGAATGCGAAAATAAATTCACTAAGATTAGGAAGTTTCCTGAAGTTGGCAACAAGATATTGTGGGCCTTTTGAAATATTCGAAAATATAGGGCTATTTGCATACATACTAGCATTTCCTACATCTATGAGAGTGCATAATGTATTTCACGTGTCATTATTAAAGAAATATGTGCCTGACCCTAACCAAATAATTGATTGGAATGTGATCTAGGTGGAGCATGAAGGGGATTTTCGGGTGGAACCAGTACACATCTTGGACCAGAAAGTCAAATTGCTCATGAACAAAGCCGTAGGGATGATAAAGGTTCAATGGACCTGCTACAGTCCTGAATATGCTACATGGGAGAATGAATAAAACACGTGGGAAGAATACCTACAAATTTTTGACAATTTTGAAGAAAAAAAAATGCAAAATTCCATTTTAAGCAGCTAGAGTTCCAAATCACATCTCAAAGTCCTAGAAAACTACACTAGCATCATTGATAAAAGAATGGCTCATTCCTTGGGTTATCCCTGATATACGGGTGGTACATACCTCGGGTTAGTCCTGATAAATGAATGGTGCATTACTTGGGTCAACGAGTTGAGAGGAACACGAGATTATGGTTGGAACTGCTGATGGAGTTATGAAATTGTAGAATTTTATTTTCTAAGTATTATGATGTAAATTTGAAAATATCGGCATAATGTGCATCGAGGATGACACACAATTGTAGGGGATTGGGAATGTAATATCCCCACTACAATCCCCATTTTAATTAATGCTTAATGTGGATATAATATGTCGCTATGAGCAAACGATGTGATATGCGAATTGTATTTCTATGTTTTAATAATAAAATGTGATGCCAACCACTAAGGGGACATGGATAGAGATGATGGATGAATTAATATACAAGAGAGGGGAGAGTCTAGGATAATGGTCAAGAGGGGTCCAAGGGGAAATTACCCATGTATATTAATTAAACCCATTTTCCTAAATTTTCTATTGCTATATGAACCTTCTAATTTTTTATTGAGTGTTCTCAAAGCCATTCATTGAATGCATGTAAGAGGGTGGGTGTGAGTGGTCACATCCCATAGTTATTGGCAGCATGGGGGGGATGAGTACAATCAACTTAGCGAAGTGTGTGAGTCAAGCAAGAATCCAAAGGAGAGGAAATTTGTATGGGTTTCTACAACAATTTGACACATTGACTTTTTGTGCATGAGAAACAAGTAGAGAGAAAGAAAGAGAGCTTGGATATGGAACAACAATGGAGGGCGAATATATGGTCATAGCAAAATGCTCCGCACAACTTGAAAAATGAATAAGTAAAATATTAAAATTAAAATTACGACCATTAATCAACAATGTGTTTTAAGTTAGACATATGCATAAAAACATTTTGTTCACTTTATATACTTTTTTTATTTATTTTTTATTTTTTATAATAGACATTGTTACTTAAAATAAATTCAACTCAACAATATTTTTTAAGTTAAACATATGCATAAAAACATTTTGTTCACTTCATATATTTATTCTTTATAATAAACATTGTTACTTAAAATAAATTCAATTAAGTATCGAGAGTTAGTGGTGGAATCTTAGAAAATGAAATTGCCATAAATCAATTTGTTATCATGCAAACTACATTGCTGGTCATAATCCGTGCTATGGAACTATTGAAAGTGCAGAGTTGCAAAGTGTGGGAGGATGAGTGTTTTGAATTATCCGCACAAGGGTTCAAATTAGACTAAGTGTTGGTTGTGCAGGGGGATATGCCTGCGTGGACGTGTATAAGATATATCTGTGTGGATGATATGTCTGTGCCGAAGATATATTTGTGTGGAAGATATATATGTTTAACAATATTTTTTTAGTTAAACATATGCATAAAACACATTTTGTTCACTTTATATACTTGTTTTTTACTATATGTATATACACAAATGCATTGAAATATCTAAAAAGTTAAAAGAATTTGGTGTTTATGTTGGCTGATTATCAACTTTTATGGGTAACTATTGGGGCGACATTCAACATCAACATCAACATCAAGGTTTTCTTACCTTTTCATTTAGTTATATTAAGTTTCACTATTTATCTCTTGTACCAAGAACTCTACCCACTTTTCTTCTCACAATTCTAACGTGCATATACTTTGCATTGGTTCTTGCCCATCCTAACCTCCAAACACTTTACATTGCTTCTCGCATATGCTAACCTCCCCATTGAACATTTCACTTATTTACATTGCTTCCCACGTATGCTAACTTTCGCATTGGACAATTCACTTATTTACTAAGTTTTATTCCACATTGAACACTTTACCTTTTTGCTTATTTTTAGAAAGTTTTATGCAAGTTGTTTTCACTGCAAACACTTTACATTCCTTCCCACATATGCTAACCTCTTCATTGAACATTTCACTTCTTTACTAATGTTGAGTGTAGAGGTGCATACGATATATCTGTGAAGAGCAGAGTGCGTGCAACACATATATGGTCATAGCAAAAGGCTTTGTACAACTTGAAAAATGGATAAGTAAAATATTAAAATCAAAATTATGGCCATTAATCAACAATATTTTTTAAGTTAAACATATGCATAAAGATATTTTTTCCACTTTATATACTATTTTTTTTTATAATAAACATTGTTACTTAAAATAAATTCAACTCAATAATATTTTTTTAGGTTAAACATATGCATAAAAACATTTTGTTCATTTTATATACTTATTTTTTTATAATAAGCATGGTTACTTAATATAAATTCAATTGAACAATATTTTTTAAGTTAAACATATTTATAAAAACATTTTGTTTACTTTATATACTTATTTTGTTATAATAAACAATATTAATTAAAATAAATTGAACTAAATATCAAGAGTTACTGGTGGAATCTTAGCAAATGAACTTGCCATAAATGAGTTGGTTATCATACAAATTACATCGCTTGTCAAAATCTATGTGGAAGATATATATGTTTAACAATATTTTTTAAGTTAAGCATACACATAAAAGAATTTTGTTCACTTTATACACTTATTCTTTAATATATGTATATATGTAAAAGCATTGAGATATCTAAAAAGTTACAAGACTTTTGTGTTAATGTTTGTTGGTTATCAACTTTTACAGGTTGTTGGGACCACATTCAATATAACATCAAGGTTATCTTACCTTTTTAGTTATATTAAGTTTCACTATTTATCTCTTGTGCTGAGATATCTACCCACTTTGCTTTTCACAATTCAACATGTAGATACTTTGCAATTGTTCCCGCTCATCCTAACCTCCCAACACTTTGCATTGCTTCCCGCATATGTTAATGCCCCCATTGAATAATCCACTTATTTACTAAGTTTTACTGCACATTCAACACTTTACCTTTTTGTTTGTTTTTACAAAGTTTTATGCTAAATGGATTTACTGTAAACACTTTGCATTGCTTCCCACATATGCTAATATTCCCATTGAACATTTCATTTATTTACTAAGTTTTACTCCACATTGAACACTTCATTTTTTTTCGCTTATTTTTACAAAGTTTTATGCTAAATGTTCTTACTTGTTTTTACTTTATTCTTATCATTGTCTTCTTTGCGTAAACGATAATGCTATTCTTCTTTATTATATGAATGACCTTTTGGCAAAGACTATTCATTTCCTATGCAGCCTGAAGTGTTGCAATTAGAAAAAGGAACCTTTCGTGCTAGTCATACATGTATTGGCCAACCTCAATATAATTCTTGTATAAAATTCTTCTGCCAATGCACTATTATTTGAAAATTTCTTAGTCAAAAGCATTTTTACTTACCCACTTTTCACATTGTGAGGAGTCTTTTTCCATTTCCATATCCTCAGACTCTACGCACATATATCCTCTGCATGTTCACACTCTGCACATGTATTACCCCCGCACAACCAGGACTTGAGTACTTTTATTTTCAACCCTTGTGCGCGCTATTCATCGTTGATGCTCGCATAGTTGCCAATTTTGCAATTTGCAATTTGAAATGGTTCTGCACCATCGATTCTAACAAGCCACATAATTTGCATGATAATCGAGTCATTTATGGCACATTGATTTGCTCCAATTTGGAAAAAATAAAAGTTATTTACTACTTGTGCGAAGTAAATGTCGCGCTTTTCTATGACACGCTTAATGGTTTTTATTTATGGTTCGTCATATTCTGTAACTAAATTACGCATGGAAACAAAATTTTAGTAAATGCACCAAATGCAATTTGTCTCAAAGAAATTGCACCTCGATATCTATGCTACCATCATATCTTCGCACTAAGCACAACCATACCTGTCATAATTCCCTCCCTCTGCACACACAATAGTTTTGTAGCCCAGATTCTGACAAGCCACATAATTTGCACTATAATCGAAGCATTTATGATAGGATGATTTTCTCTGATTTACCAAGAAAGGGTAGCGATTAGGAATCATGTGAAGTAAATGTTTCTCTTTTCTATGACGTAGATAATGGTTTCTATTAATGATTATGCATGTTTCAAAGATAGTTCATGTGTGTGGAAATGATTTTCTAGTGAATATGCGCCTTGTAGTTGGATTTAAATCAATTGGACCTCGCTAATATACTATTAATAAGGTTCACCTATACCAAAGTTCAATAAAAAATCAGTAGTATGGTAAATAGAAGAAGGAAAGAGCCCTTTGCGGTGAAACTGTTAATTCACTAGCCACAGAAGATAAGAATTTCCATTGGTCTACCTCGTACCAATGGTTCTTCAACAAGCCTCCAAAAGAAAAACAAAACGATAGACTCTAGACCACAAGCCTCGTCAATGCTAGTTGTATTCCTGAAGTATTCAACTTCAAAGAAATCGTAACCTGGTGTGCTCAAAGGTTCAATTCAAGGATAAGAATGATTAAAGTAACTACAAAAATAAATAATCCAGTTGTCCTTACTCCAAACATGTTCAGGAAAATGCTCTATCTTCCATCTGCAAATAAAACTCCTTAGCTTACCGATGCAAATGCCTTCCTGGCTTCTCAAGAAGGCGGTTCAAATGTATTGATATGAATTTGGATACCCTCTGCAAACATTTCGACTGTCCTTTCAACAATCGATATAACCTTGCTATAAGAACCATGTTGATACTTTTCATGGATGTTCGTGTATGCACACATACCCAAGTCAACTCTATATGAACTGTACTTTTACTTTCAGAAAGATGCCATCTTTGATTGGGCAGAGGTCATATCAAATGAACTTTTTTTTCTTCAATTAAGTAACTACTTTTAGCACTCATATTTTTCATGGCCGCATATTTAGTATTCACAATTGTCTTTTGCAATTTATTTTATGGTATCCCTCTCAAAGAAAGTGTAAATACACACAATGAACTAGTTCAATTCTGTCACTAAGTGCTATGCAAACATAAAGCACCATTCAATATTTACATTGTTCAAGATAAGTTTGTTAGAGAGTTCAGACACATCTTGGTTGGGGCAGAGACCAAGAGAATAACCCAGGAAGTTGAGGATTTTCTTAAGGGAAAGGGAATTTGCATTCAAGAGAAAAACAATACTTACATCCACTTGTATGGTTGTCAATAAAACTCGCTTCCACTCCCCCCCCCCTTTTTTTTTCCTTTCTGCAATAGATATTTTGTCGCGAAGGTTTACTGCTAGTATAATTTTTTTTTTCTTTCTACAATAGATATTTTGTCGCGAAGGTTTACTCCTAGTATATTTTTTTTCTTTTTTTTTCTTTCTGCAATAGATATTTTGTCGCGAAGGTTTACTGCTAGTATAATTCTTGGTGTATTCTATTTGATAGAAAGAGAAAAAATCAATTCATTACATTGCCTCTTCGAGTTGGGGGTACAATTGTCATTAATCTATCACATTTGAAAGAAGTCTCAAAGACACTTAATATTTTTAATCTAAAAGAAGCATATCCCCTAGGGGGTTTTGATCCTGAAGGTCTATTCTCGTGACATTTGGCATCGATAAGGTACAACCAAATTTTTACAATATTTGATGAAGAAACCGATGAGAATCTATAAAAAAAGGACAAGAATGCATGCAATAATGGCTTGTTGACAAAAATAAGTTCAAATACTAGAAGCCATGGAAAATCTAGATAAAGGGGGAGAATCAATACTAATGTCCAGTCTTGTTCCAATCACCAGCCACCTAAGAGATCCTCATCTGAGAAAATAATAGAATAACATGAGGTAAACAAAGAAGAGAGTAACAACGGGTCTGCTGGAGATGATGGTGGAGAGAAACCACCTCATCTGAATCTTGAATGGGCACATACAGTGTCCCAATAGAAAAGGAAACAAAACCCAAATAGATATAATTCACAAGATACATGAAGTCTATGAAATCTTGAAGATTTGGAAATTGAGAGTACAAAGCTACCAGACTAGGTATCCCAGAGAATTGCTAAAATAAATGAAATTACACAGGACCTTGCAATAGAGGAACCCTTGTTTTTTGACAACCAATCCTTAACACTACACAATACTCAATACAAAAGGAAATAAAATAAGTTGCAGATAGAGAGGGTCAAAGTCAAACACAAAAACGCCATTCAGAAATTAAGGTCAATAGTTGATGTGTCAGGAGTTTCACCATTTTAACTCATGCAACTACATCGTTCTACAGGTGATGCTCTTGCAGATTTAATTTCGAAAAAAGAGTTTCAAACCATTAAATTGAGGAAAAGAATATGTGAAATTGAGGAGGAACTCAGTCCCAAGCCACTTTTTTCATATCCACTGGCCATACTTTCAACATAACAGACTCTTCCAAGTACTCCAGGAACCTCAAAGTCAATTAGGAAAGCCCTTCAATTGTTGAATGGAGTCAGACTATATGTTGCTGATAAAATTAACAAAAGACTCAATATAACCAGACAAGCATGGGAGGTCAACACAAGTCTACATGATATTTCACAAAGGATTTCAAGTTTTGCTGGAGATTTGTAAAGAGACTTGCAACGTGACGAAGCCGACTGCAAAAACGAGCTAAACATTTTCATTAGACAACTCACTAGTATCAATTACCATTGAAGAAATCAATAGGGATTTCCCTCAAGTAGTAGAATGAATAAAATGAAGGCAGGTTGAGAACAACAAGTAAAACTACAACAATATGCAATTGCTACTTGCCAAAAAAACAATGAAAGGAGAGACAATGTTATTTTAAAAGCGTTTGATGTCATTAAAGAAATTCATGGTCCACAAATTTTCATAAATTCAGCCATGATCACGAAAGAGGAGCTTGATAGTCACTTGGTGACAATGAAGACTTCATTAGCTAACGAATTTGACAACCTCATGGATTTTCTTGAAGAAGAACTAAAACAATGCCTTGTTACATTTTTCAATGACAATGAAGAGCACTTGTCAACCATCGAGCAACTGCAAGTGGATTACAAAGAAGTAGAGGAGGACACTTTCTCTCTTCCAGTTAAGCAAGAAATCACCATCCCACTAATCAATAACTATATTGATCAGTGGGTCAAGAACGCCTTGGAATATATTATTAACCCATAATAGCCACCATAGGCAATTACTTCAACATAAGTCATAAGAAAGAAATGTTATGAAGACACATACACAACAACAAAACACAAACCAATGTAACGAAATATTTGCTTCTTGGTACATTGTCAATGATCCATGCATCTGCTTCTTCTATCCTTTTCTTTTGATGACATGGTAATTGGTCAGAATTATTTTTTTATGACCTTTGAAGACCTAACACTGGTTTCTAACTATCTTTCTTTCTTTCTTCCATGTCTCTCTTCTATTTATTGGTCCATGGGAGCCTCAATCCCATTCCATTTGGAAAAACACCTTTACCTTATATAGACATTATTTAAAACACAATTGTATATTTTTTTAGCTTGCCAAAGAGCTATTTAGGCATAGATGGTTTAGTTAGTGATTTTCCGAGCTTTGAGTTTAAAACTAAATTTTCAAGTTTGTCTTCACTCTTTATGATTTTTCAATGAAACATCATGTTAAGTTCTCTGCATATGTGGATCTTTACTTTCATTCTGCAAAATGTTATTTTGTATTTTATACCTTATTACAAACATTATTTAAAAGACAACTGCATATTTTTTTTCACTTTCCAAATAAATGTTTTGACATAGATGGCCACTAATTTTCCATGCTTAGAGTTTTAAACTAAATAATCAATTTTGTATTTCATTGTTTAATATTTTTCAATGAAATATTGTGTTCAGTTCTATGCATATGTGGATATTTACTTTCATTCTACAAAATGCTATTTTGACCTTTATGCTATCATTTGTAAATTTTGTAGCGTATTGTGAATATTGAATAAAATACAGCTTGGTCTTTTCTCAGACCTTGCTTTTTTTTGTGAATGTTTACTTAACAAACCAACTCCATTGTGAGGTTTCGTTTTAATTATCTACGACGACAATTTATGTTGCTCCATTTAATTGGTATAAAAAATGCAAGATGATTTGTCCTACTCAAGTTTTTTTTGAGACTTAAACATCCTTAGAAATCAACAATGGTGATTGAACATTGTCCAATAGACCAACACTTTCCTGCACACTCTTGTTTTCCATTCGTGTCATTTATAACACCAATTTTCCTATTAAGCTGGAACATTGATAATTCCTCTTCTTTTGCATCGTGTTTGATTTGTTAAGTTATCTACACATTGTCTTTTTTGAGCTTCGGTTGAAAAACCAAATTTTCTATTAAGGTGGAAGTTTGACAATTCATCTTCTTTTTGCACTCAGTTTCACGTCTTCTGTCTTCCATCATCTGCACATTGTATTTTCTAAACTTTGGAAATAAAAACAATGATACTAGCAACAACTTTTTGATACACTACTGAAAATTTCAAGCATCTGCAAAAGGAACATATGTTGTATAGGGAACTCCAACACATCTGCTTTCCACAAATCCTAAGTTGTACACACTTTACTTTGTTTTGCTCACATCCTAGATTCTGTTCACTTTACATTGCTTCTGGCACATCTTGAGGTCAATGCACTTTGCATTGCTTCTATGCATATTCATCTCCAAAATCTTTTCACAAAGTTTTACGGTAGATGTTTTTACTTTTTTTACATAGTTCTATACTAAATGCCAAGGATTTTGCGAACAACTACATGCCATTTTATTCTTTCACCTCCCGACCTATGCACACTTTATTTTACTAGATTTTTTGTTTGAGGCTTCAACAACTTCACAGTTCCCCTACTTCTACGCACACGCTCACTTTGGCACAAAACAAAGACCTAATCCAAACACTTAGTTATTTTATGATTTTTTTTCCAAACTTTTATTCCCCTCACCATGATTTCGCATGTTGCTATGAAGACACTGCGATCTTAACATAATTTTCCAAGTGGATACTCAACCAGTTAAATACAAATTAACAAAACATTTTCTTCTTGGTAAGTCAAGTGTTTATTACATATACTTTTTCTCTTCTTTCCCTTTGTTCACTTGGTAATTCCTTTGTCTTATTTTTTTTTCTGATCTGTGAAAAGATAATACCCATTGATAGATATATTTGTTTCTTTATTATGGGTCTTCTACTTAATGCTCCATTCTTCTCATTTAAAAAAATATTTTTCCTATGTAACTTAACCTGCACACACTTTACATTGTTTCCCACACATCCTATTCTCTGCACACTTTATATTGCTTCCAACAAATCCTAGCATCAACACACTTTACATTGTTTCCGACGCAGCCTCACCTTCACATACTCCTTTTTAATAAGTTTTATGCTACATGTCTCTGTTTTTTTTTACATAGTCCAATGCTAAATTTGATATTTTATGCAGATAAATTTACGTCCTTTGCTTCTCGCACAAGCTATCCTCCACATACTTTTCATTGACTTTTATGTGTGAAGCTCCGACAATTTCATAACTGTCCTTTATGTCCGCACAATAGAAAGAGTCAAACCAAATATTTAATTATTCTATTATTTCTTTTCGAAGCTCTTGTTCCCCT
>ML777306.1:258811-287177 GCA_009831015.1 Picea engelmannii | reverse complement strand
CAAAAGCTACATGGCAGCCCAAAGATTATTGTAAGTGACAGAGATCCCATTTTCACTGGACATTTTTGGACATAATTATTTTCTTGTTTGGGTACTCAATTGGCTCATAGCTCATCCTATCATCCTCAATCTGATGGACAAACTGAGATAGTGAACAGATGTCTGGAAGGCTACCTTTGTTTCTTTGTCTCTAATAAACAAACATAATGGTTCAAATGGTTACCCTTGGCAGAATGGTGGTATAACACTTCCTTTCATACTGCAAGAAAAATGACACCATTTATGGCACTTTATGGATACCACCCTCCTACCATCACTTCTTCTCTAAAAGAAAAATCTAAGGTTCAAGCAGTGGAAGATCACATTGAGAATCAACAAGAAGTTCTCCAAATCTTAAAGGACAACCTAACCATGGCACAAAATCACATGAAACAACAAGAAGATCAACATCGTAGTGAAAGAAGTTTTGAAGTAGGCGATTGGGTATTTTTAAGACTACAACCATACAAACAGATGTCCCTCAAGTAAGCCAAGAAGGATAATAAATTATCACCAAAGTCTAATGGCCCTTATAAGGTGTTGCAAAATATTGGTACTATGGCATACAAATTGGAGCTGCGTGCATCTTCATGAGTACACCCAATTTTCCATGTTTCATGCTTAAATAAGGTTATAGGCAACAAGATCCCAGTTCAAACTATATTGCCAAAACTTGACGAGGAAGGAAAAATCATATTGGAGCATGAAGCCATCACTAACACAAGAATTCACCAGTTGAGGAATAGATCCATTTCAGAGTATCTCATTAAATGGAGGAAACTATCGGCTAAAGATTCCACTTGGGAAGATGAGTCTTTTATACAGAAGCATCCAGAGTTACTCAAGCATTGCAGACAACACTTGTCTCAAGGGGAGGGGCATGTTAAGCCCTAATATTGGCTCATTACCCCTTAATTGGGGCATATTATATTAGTAATTTTATTTTATTTATGTCGGCTTAGGCCATTAGTTGCAATTATACCTCCTAGTCTCATATATATACCAATGAGAAATTTTCATTTTGAATCATCTTGTACTTGAACATTTAAGTGGGGTAAAAGGAGGTTGCCCCCTCGAAGGGGCTTATTATCTAAAATTATCTCTTTTTCAAGGCGTTGAGTACTTTTTCTGAGGTTTTCTATGCTATATTGATATTTGGTTCTTAACAAGAAGAGGGAGACCAAGTAGATAAATATGTAAAGAGCATAGACCAGGAACCCTAGAGAGCTACTAACGTCGGCTAAGAACCCTAAAAGTTATGAAAGTATATATAATTTTTTTTTTTTGTAAGTAATAATAAGGTCCTTTTATTAATATTGATTGTTATCTATACAATGCCAAGTGTTAGCCACCTATTCTGCCACAAAATGGAAACCAGAACAGGTGGCTTCCATTAAAGACTCATAGTTTGATGCGTCACTATGTGAGCTAAGACTGTAAGAACAAAACTATATGATAAAAACTGTATGACCAAACTATATGAACGAAATGGAATTGGTCCCGATGACCATCTGGTCTGTACCAGGAGCAATAAAAAAACATTAGCCTGCAACGAGAGAAAACAAAGAACAAAAACTTGGAGGCTTTACTCCACATGAGAGCTCGGGTGGCCATGGATGTTTTAGACAGGGGTGTACTTTTGGCCACACGTTGGGCATCGAGTCCGCGCAGGAGCGTTCGCTCATGCATCGAAAAAAATGTCCAGTCTTTGGCCAAGGATGCGCTGTGAGTGCAACTGATCATCTTGCTTTCATTGAATTTCAAAGATAAGTTGGAGGTGCTCCTCCGAGATTCGATTTTCATAGATCAGAGGTCGCTCCAATTCCTTTTCCTCGCTAGCGATCACCATGTGATCCTCCACCTTTCAGCTTGGGGGTATTTCCTCCTCCACCATGCAACTGCCATCGCCAAACACCGAGTTTTGTGGATTGATTTTCAATGGGGCAAGAGTATTAGTGGGCAAAGGAGTGCGCTATCTCGGTTGTGGCGTTTCCTCTTTAACCGAGCAATTTCCATGGATGGAGTGAGGGGGTGACGAAGGAGGTTCCAACGACCCCTGGCTATTATGCCCGAGGCCAGGGATGCGAGAAAAAATGAGAGCCAATTGGGAGGGGGTAAGTCTGCCATGCCTAGAGAGGGAGATGTAGTACAATGAGCCTCTCCTTGAGTTCCCCCTTTCTCTTTTCATGGTGGAAATAATGCAGAGGCTGGTTTGCAGCGAAGTGAAGGCGGAGGGGCAGTTGGAAAGCGCCCGAGAGAGCTCGAAAGCGTCGAAGTGCTGGTGAAAAAGCAAAGGGAAATGCAGAGAATTTTCCTAGGAGAGCTGAGGGATAGGAGCAGAGTAGTGGAAGGATAATGAGAGAATTCACCCAAGAGAGCAAGGGAGAAAATAAAATTGCATAGGGCAAAGGTGAAAAAACGCTCAGAAGAGCCAAGGAACATGAGAAAATGAAGAGGGGGAATGAATGAGTTCACCAGGGCGATTACCCGCTTAATACACCGAGAATTGATGGATAGGATAGCCATGAGAGCCGAGGTGATGACCTCCCTAGGCCCAGTACACCTGGTATGGCTTGCGCGAGGGGCCATTAACACTGCAAGGTTGTCCAAGCGCATTACCATTACTCTCCGCTGGGTGCGGGTCATTCTGTAGTTATGAGTGGAAGGCTGGCGATCGAGATTAATAACTCCCCTGACCGCCCCATTCCATCTGTCCTCTGACACTGACCAGGTGGCACCCCATCTAGGGAAAGTATATATAAATATTAAAATACTATAATATTAAAATTATTAATGTTAAAGTATAATAGTTAACGGTAATACCATAAAAGTTTTATTAAGTCTAGGTTAAAAGCATATTAATACTATAATGCTAAAGTATTTAATAAGGTATTATAAATGCTAAACTATGATATTATTAAAGTGTATTTAATGAAGTATTATTAATATTAGGTTATATAGGAAAGCTTATTAAAGTATATAAAGATATTATATTACCATCATATAAAGTACTACAATAGTATAATATTAAAGTATATAAAATTGAAGTACTATAATATTAAAGGATTTTAATAAGGTATTATTAATACTAAGTTATGTTATTATTAAAGTATTTAATCAAGTATTAAGGTTATTATTAATACATATAACAAAGTATAATATATAACCTAATATTATTAATATTAGATTATATAGGAAGTATAATAAGTAACCTAGTATTATTAGTCCCTGCCCTTCAGGCTCTGGACTCTTAGTAATTGATTTTTCATCGTTCTATTAATATGGCACACAAACCGTCCCCGAGGTGTAGGATAGTCGGTGACAGAGTGTGTTGTTAAGCCACTCCGTGTTGAAAAGTCAGCGGTTTGAAACTTGTGGGGACAAAAAATCCAACCATGTTAAGGGTTGGTGTGGCTCAGGCTGGGTGCGATCCCCGGGTGATTTTGATGGCTTAGATGCCCCTGAGTCGTGGTTTCTCAAGCCAAAGGTTAATCCCGATGCCAAGAAGGTCCGGACCAATTAACAAACAAAAAAAAAATATGGCACACAAACCAATGATTTTACCCAAAGTTTTTTAGTCCCATGCAATTTTTCCAGATCATTTTTATGCTTTTTCCCTATGATTTAATTTTGAGGCCTTATTTGGCCTCATATTGAGGCTTCACAGCTTCACATGCTTCAAACTTAGGTAACGAGAGGGTAAAATAAGTATGTAAGAAGCATTGTGAATTAATGCTAAGTTTCACCTTAGCATTAATTCAAAACATTAAATGCTTAATGTTTTTTAAAACATAGTCCATGACAAGCCATGGCTTTGGTGCTGCTGCTTTGAGTTGTCTATCTATCACATGCCCTCCACTTCCACTTGATCCGTCTGTTTGTCACATGCCCTCCACTTCTACTTGGTCATTTACATGTAACTTTCAAGCACTATAACTTGTTGTTCCATCCTTGTTTCATCATGGTCTATTTCTCTTCTTCTTGGTGGTCTTGGTGGTTGATCACTAAAGTGCCTACCTCTCCCACTGGTTATGCTAAGTTCATGGCTCTTTGTAACACCCTGTTTCCCCGAGTTTGTAAAAATAACTATACTGGCCAAGAACTATGGAAAACCCAAAAATGTGAAAGTGTGATATGAATGGACCTTGTGAAATCGATGGCTAGATAAAGGTGGTGGAAGGCACCTGGAATGGTGGTGTTAGCTTCCACCGAAACCAATACTGTATTTGGACTTCACTAGCCCAGAGAACCAAGAGCGGCTCGCTGGCCCCAACTTAAATGACTCGTCAGGATTGGTAGGTAAAGGGATCCTCATGAGTAATGAGGGATGGGGGTGAACCGCCCATCCATAGAGTCCTCAGACCTGACCACTATGAAGAAAATCGTGCCACACACAACCTCGCTGAACAGAGAAAAGGCAGGAAGTGTGAGCGATCAAGGGAAGACGTGAGGGAAAGAGGAAGAGGAACTCTGGAAAAACACAAAGTGAGTGATAACAGAGAAGGAGGAGAGTAACCTTCATTCTCGGTCACTGGAAAACAAAGACACAGTCTCACAACATCGTGGTCTCAGCTCAAGGGTGGTTAGTGGTAAATCCGTTGGGAGTCGCTGAGCCTACGGTTGGGTGGAAACGAGCACCCCTCTCAGCAGTTGCAATCACATCTAGTGTTATTTCTGATAAGTGTATTACATCTTGCATATTGAAATTTATATGCTGACATGTATGCTCACATTCTGTGCAGTTTTATGAATGGTTTGAGTATAAGACTGCCTGTGTAGTGTTTTGATTTAGAAATGGTGGTTGCACACTTATAATGGAAATACTACATATGGCTTATGTTTTATAAATCGCTATTTATACGCATATTGAATTAATTCAGACTTCAAGCCTGTTCTCGGGAAATCTATACCCTTATTTGTCTCAGGTAATACCCTGGATAGATCTCCCCATAGAGACACCCTTCTTAGAAAGCTCACCAAGAACCTGGAAAAGGATTTGAAGGTGCAAGTCTTAGTAACCCTATATGAGGAAGAATGATCCTTTTGAAATCCCGAAATAGCAATGAAGGAATTACCGTGTTCGCTTCGCAAGAGTCATCAAGGAGGCATTGGACGGTCGGAATTCTCTGTGGAGAATTCGCGAAGTCCCGAGAGCCGTCAGATCTTGCAGAGGAGCAGGGGAGGTACGGTAAGCATATTTTCAAGTTTTAAGTTTAGAAGAAATCAGACCGTAGGATCTGAGTCGACAAGCACCGTTGGATCACTCGCGTAATCTCATTTCATGGATTCGCGAGTTGAAGGGTTAAAACCCTTGCCTCAAGATTTGCGAGGTCGTGAAAGGCGAAGTCCTGAAGGGGCGAAAGGATTTGTGTGAGCCAGTTATTGGTGAAGTGAATCGGAACTCGATATTTCAGGGTTTCGTGGGTTGAAGAACCGAAAGCTCAGCATCAGGATTCGTGAAGTCGCGAAGTCCGAAACTCCAAAAAGGCGGGAAGTTCCGTTGTGGGACCTGCGTTGACGACGTGTCAGAATTTCAACATTTCGGCATATCGGCGGATAGGAGGTTGAGACTTTTATCTCGAAAGTCCCGAAGTTGCGAGTTGCGATAAGGAGTAACAAGGAGTTTGGGATCTCGACACTTTGGGTGTCAGGATACAAAGGAGGTAGCGCTTCAGGAAGTGAAGTCGCGAAGTGCCAAAGCTGGGGACGAGGGACACAGGGTAGAACCACAAAGTGGGCCCATGCGATATATAGACAGACACGTGTCACCTAGTGAAAGGAGTCAACACCCATTGACCTCTTGCGTCTCAGGGATTCGTGAGATAAGGGAACGAGAGTTCAACCCTTCGACTTGCGAAGTTGCAAATAGCGAGAAAACGAGAGGGAAAGCTAACATCGCTTCTTAGGGTTTCGTGAAGGGAAGGTGCCAAGGTTGGGCGCCTAGATTTAGAGAGTGGCGAAGTCGCGAGAAGGTTAGGACCGTCCATCTAAGGAGGACAGGTGGCAGAAATCAAGGTATCTCGTGAACTCGGAGGTTCGTAAGATGAGAGCCCAGGAGTTGGGTGCTCTAAGTCACGAGTGGAAAAATCGTGAGGAGCAAGGATAGCCATTGGATCCAGTTCAAGGGAGGACCATTGGATCAGGAGCTTCATCGCGCCTTCAGAGGTTCGAAGGTTGAGAGAACCTCTTCTCGACATCAGAAGTCACGAAGTGCCGAGAGCCGAGGCACGAGTGTGGACACGTGGCAGAACCACAAAGTGGGGCTCGCTTGGTTGACAGGCGGACACGCATCGCCTGGGAAAAAGGATTCAACACTCCGTTGACTTCTCGCGTCTCGGGGATTCACGAGATACGAGCACAGGAGCTCGACGCTACAACTCACGAAGTGGCGAGTTGCGAGAAGTGTGAAAGGAAGGTCAACCCTCGCTGACTTCCAAGTTTCGGAGGTTCGCACAGGAAGAGCACGAAGATTCAACCCTTCGACTTATGAATTTGCGAGTTGCGACAGGAGCTAGTGTTTAGCCTAGCCGGTGGTCACGCGTGAAGAGCGCTGACAGAAGGGAGCTATACCCATTTCATGATCTCGGGTATCGCGAGATTGGAAAGGAGGAGTCGAGAGCTTCGACTCGCGAACTCGCGAGATGGCGAGTTGTGACAAGCGCCTTTGGGAATAGGCCTTGGTCATAGCGCTGTGGTCGCTTGGGAGTCATGGAGCTCGCGCCTAGTGCTATTCACACAAGGGAACTTTCGAAAGACCTGTGGATCGATTGAATTGAGATTTCAGCAAGGAATAGAAGGAGCCGCTTCGGCTCATAAAAGAAACTGAACGATCCTTAAGACCAAGAGGTCGCGCAAAGACTTTGTCGAGGCAGAGGAGGCGTCTATAGCCTGTACTAAGCCCCGTAGGATTTCGGGGATTCTGTCCCTCGAGTAATAGACGAAAAAATTATTATGCCAGAGTGGGTATGTGACACTCTCCCACTGGTTCTGCTGGTTCCTGGCTGTCCCACTTGTTCTTCTACTCCCACTGGTTCTGCTACTAAAGTGCTTGACTTGCCCACTGGTTGTTTTCCTATTCAGGAGACAACTCTCCCACTGGTTGTTCTATCCCCAATTTGGGAGCATCATGAAGGTGCAACTCAGGGGTATGTCTGGCTGGAACCGACCTCTCTGTCGGATCTTTACGGAGGACTCTTCATTTTACTATATCCTTCTCAAGGAGGATGAGCACGCCTTCTTCATGATATGAGAGAAGTTCTGATATGGACGACAAAGAACATGACGCACACTCACAAGCTTCCAGAAAGATAGAACGATAAAATCCACTGGAAGGAAGAAGTCACCATAACACATATGGACGAAGAATGACACACACGAACTTCTTCAAATGATCGAAAATTTTGTGTTCAAATGATCGGAAATTTCGTGTTCAAATGATTGGAAATTATGTGTTCAAGCCTCAAGGTCCTTTTCCCCTTTTCCCCTTTTCCTTCAGGGAGAATGCATGCCCACTTCTTTCAAAAATATGTTGGAACGTTCAGTCTTTTCCATGATTTCCTGGATATTGGCATTTCCTCTGCAATTCTCCATTATCAAATTGTATCCCTGCATCAACCCATAGTCATTGTAAGTCAATTTATTTGAGTTAAGCTAAGGAAAATGATGATAGTTTAATCATGCATTGTTGTTAATTCATTACTTGAAAATATTAAGCTAACATCATTTCTGAACATATGAAACTTTCCTATTCAACTTTCATGCAGGCAAAATATTCAACATTGTTGTTAATTCATTGCTTGAAAATATTAAGCTAACATCATTTCTGAACATATGAAACTTTCATATTCAACTTTTATGCAGGAAAATATTCAACGTTTTTCATCTTAAGAGGTTGATTACCTATTAACATACCACAAAAGTTCACCGTCAATTTGTGTTGCTGCCATAAACAAGAAACTATCATGTGATACAAGAATAAACAATAGTCTATTTTTCAGGCATGGGAGATAGAAGCCAAGCCTAATACAAGAAATGGAACTTGAATTGCACCATTGATAACATCTGAGAACATGAATAACTTCATGTTTATTCTTTCCGTTGACACAATGATGTTATGTGTGTGTGAGATCTTCTTCTTAGATAATAAGAAGACACAATGCGTACCTTATTAGTTGCACCTCTAATTGCTAACCCGTGTCACTGGATGGTCTGATTGATTCCTTGAGCAAATTTAAACCAAAATCCATCACTTCCTCTAGAAAGCGATAATGTGGTCACGCCTATACTAGGCGACAATTTCAAAACAATTGAGGGAGGGCTACCACAACATTCACATTTGCATCGACCGAGGCGGGTTTCAGTAGTTGCACCTGCACAGAAAAGAAACACCCAGAGGTGGTCTCAGCTATGCCCATGGTGACAGTGGTACTGGAAGCCTCTTTCCCATCCTACAAGATCTTCGTTATTTTCATCCCGGAATACTATTCCCTAGCCCTCCGCCACTGATAAAGACACTTATGAATGAATGAATTAATTAATTTATGATGATCTATTCAGTAATGCAATTTCCCCGACAAACCAATCTTTCTGTTCCCGTGGGAGTATGGAGGCCCACAAAATAAACTTATTAAGCTCACTCGTATTATAGGAGGTTATGGTTGATTCAGTCTCCTGCCCCTTCCCTATTTGCGTGTTTTTCGCTTGGTTACCTCCATAGTCGTCGAAGCATGCTTTCCACGTACTTTCCATGCAAGGACTGGCACCTTTGATTGCCACCACGTGGAAGGACTAGGCACCGTTAGATGGACATGTGTCCACCCATGCCAAGTTGTTGAGTAGCTTTACTCATGGACCTTGGTTTATAATTGGTTTCCGCTAGTGGTACTTCCATTCAGTCAACTTGATCTCCAACTTGGTTTATAATTTTCTAATTTCTTTTTTCATTAATTTTTAATATATATAATATCAATAAAAACAAATGCTCTTCCATCAAGATCACGATTACATCTCATAAACAAATTTCAATTTGGAAAAGCCTTTTAATATTTTGTCGTGAGACAAAGACTTGTTAGGAGACTTTTATACACAAGTATTTAGATATTTAGATGAAAGTTGTCACTTTTCTCGATCAAATTTTCAAATAGACCATTCTTTATAAGAATAAGTCTAAATATATTTATTTCATCTTTTTTCGATTCTTTTTTCTTAAAATTTGACTATAAATACTTAGAATCATTAATTTTAAATGGTTGTGATTGTAGACTCTCGTTACAAAAAAAATACAAATACAATTAAAATTGTAATTGTTTTTAGCCAAAAATACAAATATAATTAAAATTGTAATTGTTTTTAGCCATTAAAATTGTAATTGTAAATTGTTTTTAGCCATTAAATTGTAATTTAAAATTACATTACAATTCCAATTTTCATAACCAAATTCTGATCACAAAAAAAATCCTTATAGTAGAAGGTTTGGACTTCTTGTTCTGTATATCTGCGTTGTGGGTGATTACGGGGACCTTTGGTTATTAAGGATAATTTGTGACACTGAATTCTAAGAACAACAAAACTTGCATGTCATTTATACATTTGTCTCGATCTATATCCACACCTAGAGTATCTAGGACTGGCTTTGCAACCTTTATTACCTATGCTTCCTTTGCGGGTGATGTTGGCTGAGCTGTTGGGTCAACTGCTTTGGGGTAAGCTGATGCCGATGATAGGTGGTAAACTAGCTCAGATGCATGCTTCATTGTTATTGTTATGGGTGCTACTTATGCTAGGTCAAGTGCCTCTCGAATGGGCTCTGCAATAAACTATGGGTCAACAAATTCAACAGCAAGTGAAACCTTAGAAAATGTGTAAGAAACTAATTACAATTACCTTGGGAATTGAAACTTATAGCTATTATAAGGGAAAAGCCTTCGCTGCTTGAATTCACTAAATTATATTTGTATTATATATAACGGGCTTTGCCTCTCCTACTTCAGGTTCCCAATATGGAGAACAAATTCGAACTATAACTAAAAATTCCATGGACTCTATAAAAGGATCTGCGCTGGATACTCACTGGTATTATAAATCTCGAACTACTACTCCCACCTTTGCTTCTTTTGAGGCCTTCGGGGTATACTGCAACATGAACTAGATATAGAACTAGGCAAAGGTAAGATGACATCAGATTTGCATATAAAACATGCTATTGAACGGCTGGAAGGGAAGCTAGGATTCAGTCAACTAGTTCTAGACGAAGATCCAATCCTTGTAAATACCCAAAAGAATACATATATGATTTATTTATATATAATTTCTCTACAAACCTACCATAAATAATTAAATCTATTTTAACTGTTTTATACATAACATATTTCAAATTACTAAGACAAGAACTTAAAGCTTTACTTCAATTACTCTTGTTAATATTAAGTTATATAAGACCTTAAAAAACTTATTAATATATAAATATATTAAATTATTATAATATTCTATAATAGTGTTAGGCTATTAACATTAAAGTATAACATGTAATGATAAAGTATAAATATTAATATCATAATGGACTAAAGTATGTTAGTTAATAAAAATATAATAATATTATGGAACTAACTTATTAAATTACTACTAACACTCAGGTTATATAGAATCTTGAGAATTATTAAAATATAAATATTATAAAGACAAAGTAATATTAAATTACTAAAGTACTATTAAAATATTATTAATACTAAGTTAATATTATAGAGATCATATTAATATCATAGCACTAAAATATTATTAATAAAATTATATAGAATCTTAAGAATTATTAAAATATAAATATTATAAAGACAAAATAATATTAAATTACTAAAATATTATTAAAATATTATTAATACTAGGTTAATATTATAGAGATCATATTAATATCATAGCACTAAAATATTATTAAAATAGCATAATGGACTAAAGTATGTTAGTTAATAAAAATATAATAATATTATGGAACTAACTTATTAAATTACTACTAACACTCAGGTTATATAGAATCTTAAGAATTATTAAAATATAAATATTATAAAGACAAAGTAATATTAAATTATTAAAGTACTATTAAAATATTATTAATACTAAATTAATATTATAAAGATCATATTAATATCATAACACTAAAATATTATTAATAAAATTACATATAATCTTAAGAATTATTAAAATATAAATATTATAAAAACAAAATAATATTAAATTACTAAAATATTATTAATACTAGGTTAATATTATAGAGATCATATTAATATCATAGCACTAAAATATTATTAATAAGGTTATATAGAATCTTAAGAATTATTAAAATATAAATATTATAAAGACAAAGTAATATTAAATTATTAAAGTACTATTAAAATATTATTAATATTAAATTAATATTATAAAGATCATATTAATATCATAACATTAAAATATTATTAATACTAAGTTAGATACAAGCACAAACAGAGAGAGGACAAAGTCTGCATAAATAAAATAAAAGAGAGTAAGAAGACTAAATTGAAAGGAGAAGGAAGAGACTTACTTCATACTACTTTTGTATTGTTGATTAGTGGAAGGCAATTCTGCTATACTTGAAGCCTTATAGAAACAACCCTGAAGCCTTTTGAAAACACAACAGTTAAAAAACTCTAATGAAACAACCTAGAAACGCTAAGAGAAAACTCATAAAAGGAGAGAACTAGCAGGAAAATAATTCTACACATCTATTCTAACCACATGTTCATTAGATTTAAGCCACATGCATACCCATAAAAGGGCCTCACTTGTAAAAAGGCATAGAAACAAAAGAAATAAAATTATAAGGATTAAATGAGCTATATTAATAACAAAAGTTATGTAATGTGAAATCAAAATGAAAATTGATTTAAAAAAATTAAATATTTTAGAGTATTTCCTTGTGTTTCCTCTTAAAAATTAAGAGAGTCAAATCCAATAAAAGTAAAAAATTTACACTTTCATAACCTTAAAATTATATATATAACAAATTACATATAAACTTTATTCAACAAACTAAACTAACATAAAGTAACGTACCGACATAAAAGTAATATACTAAACTAACATAAAGTAATAAAATAAAATAGAATAATAATAATAATAAAAAACAAAACAAAATTAATATATAAAAATGAAAACGATGAACTAAATTACATAAGGAAGTGACCCAAATAAAAACTTAATTAAAAATTATTTTGTTTCGGAGAACATACGACTTCCCAAAAATAGGAAAAACAAATAAATTAATTAGACCCTGCTTGTAGAATTTTCGGCAAAACTAAACATCAATTGAATAATTATTAAAATAGACCTAAGTAGTTGTTACACTTGAGGTAAGTTAGAGTTATGAATTATTATGCCGAAAGGTGTATACCTATTGACTATGGGCACATTTAATAGGTTTTTAGTGCTTAATCAGTTTTGTATGGACAAGATTAAATATTGATGGAATATTCTTAGTAGTCCCAATAAATCATTGGTTGTGATTTCAACCACTAACTTCCTCACTATTATAAAGACATCAGTTTACATGTTTATTTTTTTACTTTTACTTAATCATATTTAAAATTTACTATGGTGGCTAGTTGATTGCCATGTATGAGTGATTAGGGTTTCATTTTCTAGGTCACCCTAAACCTTTGGCCTTCACCAGCCATGTTCTTTTTGCAAGCCGTCCTTTCATTTTATGAAACCAACCAAATTAACATTTTTTACTAGTGCATGCTTGCGTTTTTAACACTTGTACATGCGTGAATGCCTTCCGCGCTCCACCTTCGTGGGCCTAGCGTAAATGCGTGGATTTTCGTGAATGCATTTTTACTGTGTGAATGCGTGAATGTGTTTTTACATGCGTGAATGCGTGGCCAGGGAACTTTAACAGTTGTAAGCCTTTCAACGTTCACTAGCCGCGACTTAGAGGCTGTGCTAGTAGGTACTATCCCCAAGATGTGATAATAATAGAGGTTGTTGGAGAATGACTAGGAGGCGTTACCAAAGGATCTATGTGAGTGTCGAATAATTAAAGTGACTAAATATATTAGTTTGGGGGAATGCTATGGAATCCAGTTGCATTTCTTCATTTTTGGGGTGGCATGCCATGGAGGTAGGGCCTCATCTAAAGTCGCTCCCTGACACCTATGCAGAAATGAACCCGACAAATAAGGAAGGAACATGAGAGATTAGGGTTTAAGTCTCAATAATATTTTATTGTGGGAAATGAGAAGGGGAGGCACATGTGCCTTCATATTTTTTTTTTCCAGGAAAAAAGTTGCTCAATTATATTATCAGATATAACTTTTTTACATCTCAATCTCCACACAGAGATTTCATCACGATAGTTGTCACATCAAGAAGAGACATCGTAGACTTTGCAATAAAAGGAAAAATATAAGTGTTCAGTATTCAACCTCTGCACTATGAAAAGTAAGACCACCAGAGCTGATATAAGAAAAACATCTAGTATTCAATACTAGCAGAAATACTAATCCTTAACATGACCAAAAAAAACTATTTATACCACCACAACTAAAGTAATGTAAGCAGGAAAAAACTAGTGAACTCTAATTTGTTTTCTAGGCCCTTCCACTCCATCTATCCATAGGTGATAGAATAGATAATCTTCATTTTCTTCCAGGGCCTTCTTTGAGAGTATGTCCACTTCGACATTAAAGATCCTATAGATATGCTGAAAATTTAAGGATCTAAAATTCTTTGAAAATTTTCTAGTTCTCTTCTTCCATCCTTCCAAAGTTGGGACTTGAAGTTTTCCTTTATAAAGTAGCCAGTCAATGATAACTTTCAAGTCCCCCATAATATGAATCCTTTAAATATCTAAAATATGTGCAAGAAACATAATTGCCCATGCCCCAAGAAGCTCTGCTTTTGTATTTGTACCTCTGCCTCCATATAAAGTCCACTTTATAACTGTTTTATCCAAAGATCTTATAACCCCACCTGCTCCGCAATGACTTCCATCCATCTTCGCTGCACCATCAAACCATGCTAAGGCAACTCCTCTTTTCTGTGAAATCAAACAAGCCCTAGGAGGCATGTCTTTTTGAGCAACTGTTGTGAATCCAGTTTGAGATTTTGTTTTGTGTACAATCACCAAAGAAGAGGGCTTAAGGTCCTCAAAGATAGCTTTGTTGTGCTCAATCCATATGTACCAACAAAAAAGTGCAGAGGTTTGTGATGGAGTCGACTTCTCCTCATGCCAATTTTTCAAACATTTCGACAGTGAGTTTCCCTTCCAGCAATCCAGGAGCTTCATATCTTTAATCAAGTGCGCCCATGATTTTTTTGCAAAAATACAGTGAATGAAGAGATGTGATATGGTTTCTATATCAATATTGCATAAAGGACAGCGACTCGAACCTTCCCAGCCCCTTTTTTGGAGGGAGTCCCAAGTTAGAATTTTTCCTTCTAATGCAAGCCAAATAAATACTTTTATTTTAAGTGGCATCTTCCAATGCCAGATAGATCTCCTCCAAGACTAAACTTTGTTCAGATTTTTTGTTTTAATAATGTTCAAATATTTTTTTTTTACAATGGGTAAGCCTGACTCGACTCCACCTGACCACACAAGCTTATCATTTTTTGTACTTAAGAAAGCCCCTAATTTTATAAGGTTTGAACGATAATAATTCCATTCCATACCTGCAATTCCATTTAGGCCGAGATCGTTGTTGTTCTTCCAATTTGTTCCTGGAGCCTGAAGTCTTAAGCTAATAAACACTTGTTCAAGAGTCTTAATGTTTCTGTTGTCAAGTTCAGTTTTCAATTCTCTCGAAAAGAAAGAAGAATCCCCCATCCCTAAAATGCAATCCTTTCCAAGAGCAATATTTTTACCATTTCCTGGAATCCAGAATAATCCATGTGTAATAAGATGGATAATTTTAATCATACCACTCCAGATTCGAGAAGTTCCAGATACCTAGAAAGTGGCCAATCTGAGCCAGGTATCCACTGATTTGTTCTTTAAATATTTGCCTCGGATGACCCTATGCCAAATACCATTTCCATTTAATACTCTCCAGAAAGTATTTGCAGCTAAATATTTGCTAAAGTCAAAGATATTCTTGATACCCCAACCTCTGTAAGATTTTGGGAGTGGTATTTGTTCCCAATTACACAAATGAATCTGGAAGGACTCATTGTTATTTTTCCACAGAAAATTAAACATCAGTTTTCTCAGAATATTTAGAACCGACACAGGAATAAATGCAAGAGATAACCAATAAATTGGTTGACTTTCCAATACCGCCTTTAATAGAGTAAAACGACCTCCAATGGAGAGCCACCGGAAGCACCAATTGCTAATCCTTTTTTCAACTTTTTTGATCAGCCACCCCCAATCTTCACTATGTTGGAAACCAGATTTTATATAAAATCCCAAGTATTTAAATCCTTGTTCCAGATCCAGAAAAGTGTATGGAAAAATCCCCTTAAAGGGGAGCAATTCCGAGTCAGTGAGTCCAGCCTTATGAAAAGTAGATTTAGTAACATTTATCGCTAAACCCGATGATGAACATAAACACTTTAAGAGCTTGTCAATTTCCAACCATTCTTGCATAATTGCATTGGTCATAATGACCACATCATCAACAAAGAGTATGTGCAAGATTCTCATTGTTTGTGAAACTTTTATACCAGTCAATAACCCTGCATTTTGGCTATCTTTCAATAGTAAATTCAATGCTTCCATAACCAGGATAAAAAGGAGAGGCGAAAGCGGACAACCTTGTCTGATACCTCTTTCAATTTAAAAAAAATCTGTTGCCTCTCCATTTATCAGAATTGAGAAAGTAGCGGAGACAACGCATCCCATAATCCAGTTTGTCATATTTTGTCCAAGCCCAATCTAAAGTAGAATTAATCGAAGAAGATCCCAATTTATGCAATCATATGCTTTTGTAAGTCCAATTTTAACACCAGAGACTTTGTATTCTTCCTCTTTATACTATGTATGCATTCATGAACAGTGCCAATGGCATCCTGAATCTGTCTTCCTTGGAGAAAGAACAGTTTCTCTTTCGAGAGCGATCTCGATAGAATTGGTTTTAATCTATCTGCTATAATCTTTGAAGTGATTTTGTAACATAGATTACAAAGCAAGATCGGTCTAAAATACCCAAACTGTTTGGGTTTGTTTACTTTTGGTATCAATGTTATGAAAGTTAAATTTAATGCTTCAGGGACAAAACCTTTTATTCTGGATTCTTCCACCATCTTCAATAGATCATCTCCGACTAAATCAAAAAATTTCTTGAAAAACTCCACTGTCTAGCCATCCGGGCTGGGACTCTTGTCTACTTTGAAAGTTTTTAGAACCTTAAATATTTCCTCTTTTTCAACAGGCTTGTAAAGTATTCTAGCTTCTGTAGAGTCCACCATGCATTGATATAAAGAGACCACTTTAATCTGATCATTTGTTGAAATCTCATTCTGGTGAGTGTAAAAAATTTTGAAGTGCTTTAAAGCCACTTTTTTAATGTTTTCCTGCCCTCTGAAGACTTCCCCTGTATCATCTTTGATTTCCAAAACATACTTATTATTACGCCTATAATTTGTGTAATTGTGAAAAAAATTGGTATTTAAGTCACCACTCTTCAACCAATTTGCTCGACTTCGCTGGCGCCATAGCTCCTCTGATTGTTTTAGCAAAAGATTTCTTTAAGCTTCCCGATCTAGTAAATATATATCCAACATAGTATTACAAAAACCCTCTTCCAAATGATTTGTCCTGTAAGAAATCTCCTATTCTAAGCTCACCAGTCTGGCAATCTTTTCCTTTTTGTGTTCCTTTTGCCAACTTTTAGTAATTATTTTCAAATCTTTGAGTTTCCAAACCAATCGTTTTTGCTTTCCAGCTTCTAAAAAGTACTTAGGATCTTTCCATAATTTTGTCGCCAAATGGATGAATTCCTTTTCAGTTAGCCACACAAGATTAAACTTAAATAGATAAGCTTTGAACAAGGGTGGTAGATCCAGTTGTAAGAGAATCGACACATGGTCAGAGACATAAGGGTATTCAACCTAGGCTTTGAAGATACCAACATATTCTACTAGGTCCTCATAAATGAAAGATCTATCCAGACGCTTAGCAATGTAATGTAATCCTTGACGACCATTCCTCCTAGGAACTAATTTCCTAGGCGCAATGTCGATCAATTTGTTTCTTTGAAAGAAAGACTTGAAAAAGTTTGCCAACGGTCCCAATAAAGCAGATCCACCCCAAATTTCGTTTGAAGAAAGAGCCAAATTTCGTTTGAAGAGAGAGTCAAATTTAGATCACTTGCTAAAATAAATCCTTTTATACTCAAAAGTCCGGAAGATTCCAAGTTCTCCCAGAATTGTTTACGATCTACGCAAGGCCCACAAACATTTAAAAGATTCAACTGTCTCCCACTTTGAAGGTTTTCATAATTCATAGGAAGATCCATAATGATAATGTTTTGTTTTATTTTATTTATATTTATTTATTATTAAATGAAAAAAATGATGATTATTTATATAGTTGTTTAAGAGGGTTAATAAATCTTATATATATATATATATATATATATATATATATATATATATATATATATATATATATATATATATATATTATTTATTTTTTTAATTAATTTGTATAATTTTATTTTTTTGTTTGCGGAACTAGTCTATGGTCTAAGAAATTGTGATCTAGGGGCATTTAAGTTATCAAAATCACTCAAGGATCGCATCCGACCTGGGCCATACCAACCCTTAACATGGTTGAATTTTTTGGGTGTCTCCTCTCGACTATTGCAAGTTTCAAACCTTGGTCATCTTACAGAATGAAACCCTCAAAATCCAATCGCAGTAGTGGGATTTGACGAAAAAGTTGAAGGACGCAGGGGTGGGCTTTGATCCACTTATGTGTGCATGGGTCACGAGACTATTTTTAATATAATCTCTCTAGGTGCAACCAGATGTTCGATCACTACCTCAAGGTGTCCCCATGGCTCCAGGTTAAACAACCCTCATTGGAATTGAACCTTGCCCAATGGTGAAAAAATCCTCACTTTCCACCATTCCCAATGGTGAAAAACTCCTCACTTTCCACCATTGGATCCAACCCCTTTGGGAAAAAATTTGAAGGACACAAGAGTGGGATTTGCTCCACTTATTTGTGCATGGGTCACGAGACTATTTTAATATAATCTCTCTGGGTGCAACCACACGTTTGATCACTACCTCGATATAATTTTATTAATTAAGGTGTATAATGTTATGAATGATGTGTAGAATGTTAAGAATAAACTAATGTGTGTAAATGCTATTAATTATTGTATACGATGTTATGAATGAATGAATTAATTAATAGTTTAAAAAAGGGATGGGGGTGGGGGTAGGGTTTATAAAGGTTTATAAGAGGGGGTTTGATACATGTTATAGATAGGTATTACAAATAATAAGCAACTTAGGGTAATTGGTGAGCACTCACAGCAATGCTAGCAAGACGAGGGAGACAATGGGGTACCTAGAGGAAATTATTGAGCTTATATGTGTATTGACCCCCCTGACCTATATCCACTTTGCCTTGAGTGAGTAATGCTTGTTACAAGCAAGTATAAAGGAAACTCAATGAGTGAGTAATGCTTGTTACAAGCAAGTATAAAGGAAACTCAATGAGTGAGTAATGCTTGTTACAAGAAAGTATAAAGGAAACTCAATGAGTGAGTAATGTTTGTTGCATACTTGTGTGTGTGTGTGCGCGCATATAAATAGAACTTAGAATAATTTAACCTTTACTAGTAACCTTTGCTTGTGGTGCATGATTAGATATTCAGTATGGATAGGACACGGGGAAATCAGGGCCGGGGAACACCACCACAAGGACCATCAATTCCAATGCTATCACCACCATCACCCAAGCTAGCTCTCATCTTGTGCTTTATGTAGGCTATAAATGAGACACTAAAAAGGTGCCAAATAGTAGATGTGGAAGTGGAACACCCTCCATCTAGCATGGAATAACCAGAAGGGTCAAGGAACTTAGAGCAAGGACCTCCACCTGAGGACATTATAATGGAGCTTCAGAAAATCAAGCTCCCAGAGTTTTCTAGGGGTTGTGCAGGGGAATGTGCAGAGGCATGGTTAGAGGGCATGACATGGTGTTTTGCGCTAAGGGATTATGCTTCCACCTCGAAAGTGAAAATAACCATCTTTCAACATTGATATAGTGCCCTAAATTGGTGGAGAAACCTGGAAAGATAGCCGCACCTCACTTTGAGCATTGTCTTATGGTAATTATTTGAGGAGAGTTTTAGGAGAAAGTACTTGCCCACATTCTATGATGAACAACAAGTAGGAGCCTTTCATGCTCTAGTTTACATAAGTCGAACAATGGAGGAGTATGAGATAAGGTTTGTGGCACTGGTTAAGTATGTCCCATACATGGACAACGATCAATGTTAGGTAGATCACTTTATGTACTGGTTGAATCATAATATAAGGGCCCTAGTGTGAATGTGGAAGCCATCTTCAATTATTGAAGTAGTTGAAAATTCTCGTTATGCATAAGAACTTTTGGATAAAAAATGGGGCATGAGATCTTCCATTCCATAATAGTTGAGATTTGAGGGGAAGGACCTTAAGAACTTCTCCATGGGAGAAAGTTCTAGGCCACATCCTTATGGAAATAGAGTTGCATCTAGAGTGGTTGTCGGAAGTGTTTCAATGGAAACAAGTGTAGCATATCTAACATCATTAGGGACTCATGCCAGTCCAAGACATTCACGAGAATTTGTTAGTAGGAGTAGGGGTTCCAAGGGAAGGAACTCAATTCAGAGGTCTCCATAGATGAGTATGCAAATTTTGTCCCACATTACTTGTTGAGGGTGCGGGGGACCTCATTACCAATGTGACTACCCCAAGTAACAATATGGCAACATGCATAGAGAATAAAAGGCCCCGATAGGGAACACATGTGATAGCCACCAAATCTATGTAGAAGTTAATAACCATTAGGCCAAACACCAATCCGCTATGGTGGAGTCGTCGGGGAAGCTAAACAATGTCAAAGTTAAAATCTTGTTTGATTCTAGTGAAACAATTAGTTTTATTTCACCATATGCATTAGAAAAATGTGGGTTGGTGGCCTATGAGTACAATGAATTTAAAAAGGTTGAGATGGCTTCTACGGTAAATCAAGCAGTAGGACCTAGTGTTGATAAATTTTTTGTAGACCTTGGGGTGTGTACAACTAGGTTAAAAGTGTATGTCACTACCCTGGGGACATATGATCTAATTATTGACATGGACTAGCTAGAATCCCATTGATCTTTCATAGACTATTTCGAGAAGAGATTTCTTTGTTTAGATGATGAGGGAAGGTTGATTAAGATCCATAGTATCAAGAGGAATGTGTCTATACGTTTCATCTCGACAATGAAAGTTAAATGTTTCTTGAGGCAAGGATGCCAATTGTACGTAGTAGAGGTAATAAGTGATGGGAAGGGACCCTCTTTAGATCAATACTCGATTTTGTCAGAATTCAAGGATGTTTTCCCAAAGAGTTGCTCGGGTTACCTCTTTAGAGTGAACTTGATTTCACAATCAAGCTAAAACTCAACGTGGAGCCAATTTACAAGACACCTTACAAGATGATCTCCAAAACTTTGTGAGTTGCGGATGAAGTTGAAGGCATTGTTGGACTTAGGGCTTATTAGGCTCAATGTTTTACCTTGTGGTGAACCAATAATGTTTGTCAAGAAGAAGGATAGTTCCTTGTGATTGTGTATAGATTACAAGGATTTGAACCAAGCCATAGTCAAGAATATGTACTCGATACCTTGGATAGATGATCTCTTTGATCAGATGAAAGGAACAATGGTTTTCTAAAAAATCGATCTACAATCAGGTTATCAACAATTGAATATTAAGGAAGGTGACATTCCTAACACCACCTTCCGAACTTGGTTTGGGCACTACGATTTCATAGTGGTGCCATTTGGTTTGACCAATGCACTAGTTGTATTCATGAACCTCATGAATGGTGTGTTGTGAAAGTACTTAGACCGCTTGTATGGAAAGTTGTCGAAATGATCTTTCTTTCAGAAACATATTTACTATTTCGGTCATATTATTTCAGGAGAAGGAATTTTCGTGGACTTGGAAAAGGTAATGGCCATAATAGATTTGCTAGTGCTGAAAAATGCTCATAAGGTGTGAAGCTTCATGGTGCTATATGGATATTATCAAAGGTTTGTGAAAGGGTTCTCAAATATTTCAAAACCCATCACTACCTTGCAATGCAAGGGAATCAAGTATAAGTGGACTAACGAATGTGACACCACATTCATCGAGCTTAAGAGATTACTAACCAGTGTGCCAATCCTATGAGTGGTGGATATGGATAAAGTCTTCACAATCTGCACGGATGCCTCGAAGAAAGCATTGGACACTATGTTAAGGCAAGATAGGGATTGATAGTGTATGCATCTAGGAAATTGAAACAACATGAGGAGCTTTATGCTATGCATGATTTAGAGTTGGCAGCTATGATGTTAGCTCTAAAACTTTGGAAGCATTATCTTGTCAGACGAAGCTTTCAACTCACAAAATATTAGGTAAGCTTGAAGCATCTCTTCACTCAAAGATATTTGAATTCCAAACATAAGTCATGGATCAAATTCACGAGTGAATATGATTTTGGAATTTCATACATCAAGGGAAAGGTGAATATGGTGGATGATGCCCTAAGCAAAAGGCCACAGATATTCTTCTTGGTGCCCTTAAAGGTCAATTTGAGGGAGTGGGTGTTGGGACAACTTCTTGGAGATAATTGGTATTTGAAGGTTTCTTAAGCATTCCTTAATGGGAGGTAGTCATAATCAAAGTTTGAAGGATATGTCCTTGAAGTGGATGGATTGTTGAGATTTCAAGGAAAAATGTACATCCCCAAAAAAGGAAATATTCGAAGCACTGTCCCTAAGGAATACCATAGAGCACTTTACTATGTGCATCCTAGTGCGAAGAAGATGTATGCAGACATGAATAATCTTTGCTTCTAGGTAAGCATGAAGTGTGATGTAGTCCAATTTGTCACTAAATGTTTTGAGTGTCAACAAGTAAATGTTGACCATCACCACCTGGTAGGACTCTTACAACTGCATGACATTCATATGTCCAAATGGGAATTCATTTCTATGGATTTCATCGTGGGATTATCATTCACATTACAAAGACACAATGCCATTTTGGTTATATTTCATAAACTGACCGAAAGTGCACATTTCATTCCAGTCAGAGACACATATGATTTCATTGATTTAGTGTGATTATTTATAAGTGAATTTAATCATATAACATGGGTTACTTGAAAACATCATTTCAGATATAGACTCTTAATTTATGTCCATGTTTTGGACAATCTTGCAGTCAAAATTGGGGACTCAATTGAATTTGCGCACAACATATCATCCTAAAATGGATGGGCAAATGGAGAGATTTATGGAAGACACGCTTAGGATGTATGTTATGGATAACCAAACTCATTGGGAGAAGTACCTACCTTTAGTGGAGTTTGCTTACAATAAGAATTTCCACAACTCAATCGAGATGCTTCCTTATTAATTTCTATATGGAAGGCCATTTAGGACACCATTGAGTTGGGAAAAGTTAACAGACTAAGTGACAATAGGACTAGAATTGATTTAAGAAATGGAGGAGTAGGTGATTTATATAGACATCGATTAATGGATGCACATGATAGGCAGAAGAGTTATGTTGATGCACATAGGACTGGTTGAATTTATGAGGTAGGAGATTGAGTTTTTATTTGTATCAAGCCTAATAAGAGTACCAATCGGTTTGGATAGGGTACAAAGTTGTCACCTTGATTTATAGGGCCATTTAAAATTCAAGAAAGAACTGAACTAGTTGCCTATCATCCTGTACTGCCTTCCCACTTGCATATAACTCATGATGTTTTTCATGTATCTATATCATGAAATTATGTTGCTAACAAATCTTGCAAACATAACTAGAAGGAATTGCAGGTCTCAGATGTGGGAACCATTTTTGTTAAACCATTACACATATTGAAGTGTAGGGTCCAATAACTCATACACCACTTGGTGGACCAGGTTAAGGTCCAATCGGACAAGTATAGCCCAACATATGCTAACCGCGAGGATGCAGAGACCATCCATTGAGATCATCCTACACTTTTTGACCATAACTTTGGGATGAATTTTTCCAAAGGGTGGGTGTATGTAACGCCACATTTTGACCTAGGCAATTAATCTACATTATGAACCATTTATAATTCGTTGCTTATTATATGTGAAAATTTGTTAAAACAATGACACTTTAGTATATGGACATGTGGACCTACATATATGTGAATATTATGAATAATTACTATTTATATGATTAATGATGAATAATGTGTTATTTAATTCTAGCATGCTAGTTTTAAATAAAAGATTTTGGTACGTAGATACCAGCTTTGAATGATATGTTTTTATACATTTAGTACAATGCACATCATGAATAACTAGTTGGTTTACATTGTTCATCAATGGTTAACATGGTAATCACATGTTAATAGTGTTGTGGTTATGCATGATCCAATGTTTTAAACTAACATACATGTTGAATGGGCTATGTGATAGCCAAATAAGTGTGATATTAAAATGGTCGATATTGTTGATCCAAGAGGATCCAAGAAAACTCATAGAGGTCCAGAAGTATCCATAATGCTCATAGAGGTCTAGGAGGATCCATAAATAATCAAAATTTGACTATCTCAAATGATCTCGAAAATGCCATCAATACGTAGAGCTCGGTGACAGCTTTCCAACGACGTAAAAATCGCTTTAAACGAAGTTCATATGCAAAAGATATGGTTGGTCAATGTTCGAGTCAACCAGGTGAAAAAGGCGAAAGTCAAAGGGTCAAAGGTGACACGTGTCACCACTACAAGGGTGACACATGGCATGAATGTACAGTTCTGACATAGGTGACATGGAATGTCGAGTTGGAAAACAAACTTGGTAATCTAATTGAACTCGTTATGTGTTGACACGTGGAAATGGATAGACAAATGAGAGGCTGCCACATGGCGACCTCCCATTGGCCAATTATGGTTTATGTATAATAAAATTTTATGGGAGTCAACAAGGGTCAAACCTATGACCTCCCATACCCTTACCCAAGTGCCTTTACCAATAGACCACACGATGAGACTTAATATATGAATGGTCTCATAAATATTTAAGGTTGTATAAAGTTTGAAAGGTCAAGGAAACGGGCCAAGGGTTAATCCCTCGAACCATAATATATGGTCGCATGGTATATCACATAACCATGTGTCGAGAACCACAGGGTATTAAAACTATATGACTTTGCATATGTTAACCACATGGTATATCCACCAACGAATATAACCAAGCCATGTAACAAATGGAGGTCAACGAGGTTTGATCCCCTGAACTATCGTCCAACAAACCAACAATTTAATTGTTGTTCCATGGGCGCCACATGTTACAAAGATTCCACTGAATTTGATTTTAAGTTGCCAACTATTTTGCGTGGAGGTTTGGACCTAGGCCTATATGAGAGTGCACAGTCCAAGACATGCACAGATCCCAATGCGAGCACACTTTCCAATGTGGGCATGAATCTTGAGGCCAAGTACAATATGAATTTGCATATATTTGCATGCAAGAAGAGGAGCCAAGCATGGTGTTGTCTCGATATGCATTGTAACACCCTGTTTCCCCCAAATTTGTAATTAATCCTAATACAGGAATTACCATGCTAAAGCATGATGAAAATGTGAATGTATGATGTGAAGGGACCTTATGAAGAAGGTCGATAAATGTAAATAACATTATGAATTTATATTACAGGACTGCTGAGAGGGGATGTGCAGAAAAAGAGACCACGATGGCAGTGGAAGGCACCTGAAAAGGTGGCGTTAACTTCCACCGAGAAAAAAATACCGTATTTGGACTCCACTGGCCCGGAGAACCAAAAGCGGCTCGTTGGCCCTGAAAATTAATGGCTCGCAGACTAGTAGGCGGATGGCTTGATGAGGGATGGGATGGTGAACCACCCATCCGTAGAGCCGTTAGGCCTGATCAGTACGAGGGAAATCGCGCCACACGTAACCTCGCGAGAGGAGAAGGCATATGACAGAGGCGATTGAGAAGGGGGCGCGCGAGGGGAACTCGGGCATTATGCAGAGTGGGTGATAGCAGAGAGGAAGGATTGCAACCTTCTCTCCTGGTCACTGGAAGACAGAGAGACGCAGTCTCAGAGCATCGTGGTCTCAGCTCGGGGGTGGCTAGTGGTAAATCCGTTGGGAGTCGCTACGCCTATGGTTGGGTGGAAACGAGCACCCCTCTCAGTAGTCGCACCCTCTTCTGGTGTTATATCTGATAAGTGTTTCATATGTATTGCATCTTGAAATTCATAGACCGGTATATGTATATATATATGCTCATAGAACTGTGAAATTGTGAATGATTTCAGTGTTAGAATGTCGATGTCGTGTTTGATAAGAATGAATAGATATATGCTTATAATGGAAGAAACCATGCATGATTTATGTTGATAAATAGATTTGATTACGCATGAGTTGAACCGAGTCAGACTTCCAGTCCATCCTCGGGAGTTGGTTTCCCTTAGTTTGTTTTCAGGAATGCCTTGGATTAGATCTCTTCACAGAGATTTCCTTCTTAGAAAGGATCACCAAGAACCCAAAAAATAACACGACTTGAACGCGCAAGTCTAAATAACCCTGTACGAAGAGGAATGACCCTCTTGAGGTTCTGAGGTAGCAGTGTAGGGATATGTGACAAATCGACGACTGAGATTTCGTCGAGTGACCCATAGCCAGTCACGACTGTTAGATTGACGGAAGCAACGAGGGAATTACATATCTTGCCCCTTTTCCCTCCATCCTCGTGAGCAATGAGGAAATCGGGATCGTATATCCCAAGAACTAGGAGAACATTTAGACCATGGAGCTCTCCACATCCACGAAGTAGTGTAAGAGTGCGTGTGGTGGGATAGATCGGAATCCATTGGATCTTGAACAGATACCCGTCAGCCGTTAGATAGGGTTAAGATGCCTGGAGCTTAGTCTCTGGAGTGTGCGCAGAAGAACAGATCTGGGCTGTCAGATCTGAGAAGTTTACCCGACAGTCGTTAGATTTGGCAGGAGTTACACCGGGGATAAGCCCTAGGGAACAGAGGAGAGTCCCTAAAAAGTCATCGGGATATTGAAGCTATCGGGAATTTCGGAAGTGAAGGAATCTTGCCGCTTGGAATCGCGATCCACGATATCCCAGCAAGATCCAAGCCGTCCTTCAGTGAGACACGTGTCAAGGGATTCCGAGGAGTCGGAAATCGGGGAATCAAAATTTCTAAGGTCGAAGGAAATGGGACATCAAAAGTCTCAAAATCCTGACAAGGATCTGGACCGTCCGTTGGCAGAGGACACGTGGCGAAGATCAAACGCCATCGGCGTTTGGCGCATCGGGAAATCGACATTTCCAGGGACAAAAGAACGGGAAAGTCCCAAGTGAAAACCCCGACATAACCTGAGCCGTTCGTTCAGAGGGACAGGTGTCAGAAATCCGGAGAGAGTCGGGATATTGGCCATCGACATATCGGAGATCCTGAGGTCGAGGGAATCGAGACGCTATAAGTCGCGAACCCCGAGAGCTCATCTTGACCGTCCATCCATTTAGGACGCGTGTCGGAGAGATGGAGCCCTCAGGATATTGACATTCGGGAAATCGGGATTTATGAGGTCAAAAGAACCGGGACATCGAAAGTCTCGAATTCCCGGAGGAATCGAGACCGCCTGCTCGAGGATACACGTGGCAGAGATCGGAGCCATCGAGGAAGGCCCGACAAGGAAGTCATCTATCGGCGTTTGGGTCATCGGGAAATCGGGGATCCCGGTGACAAGAGGCTTGTGCACTTTGAAAACCCGAACCGCGATACCCCGATCAGTGGGGGACAATTGTCAGCGTATTCGGAGTAGTGGAAGCCCCTTGAGTGGGAACCAGCTGTTGGCACAGCGGATAAGGAGGTCAGGAGCCGTTGATCTCAGCGACTGCTCACCACCGTTGATTTTGGTTACGGAGGAAGGGCTTCCTGGTGACGTCAAATCGGGAATCGGTGCATCGGGAAATCGGGGATTCCGTTGACAAGAGGTTTGGTGCATTTCGACACACGAAACCCCGAACTCCGATAAGAGATAAGACCGTGGTCACAGGTTAACGGTCATATGGTTCGAGGCCTATAGTTAGGAGGGCTAATGCAAAAAGGGCGCATCGGGAATCGGGGAATCGCATATCCAAGGTGCTTATGCACTTCGATATTAAAAATCCCGAAACCTCGACGAAAGGAAAAGCCATAAGGCTGAGGTCTTGGGTACAGGGTCGTGTGGACTAGGAGCCTAGCCAGGGAGGGGTTAAGGCCAAAAAGGAGTTCATCGGCCATCGAAAATTACAGAGTACAAGAACATTTGACTACGGGAGATACGAAACCCCGATAACCTGAAATTAGGATCGGGGAAGACTACGGTCTAGGTGAAGGAAGCCGTATAGGTGAATGAAAGACCTGTGGACTGGGTTTGGCATTTTGCGGCTACAAGCTTTGGGGATTCTCATTGTTGAGAACTAAACCAATTTTTTTTTAAATTTGGTTAGTGGGTATGTTACAAAGTGGTATCAGAGCATGGTTACAACACTTGGCCTGCTTGGGCTCAGGCACGAGCCGCGTTAGAAGATATTGTTATCTGCGTTTCTCTTTAAGGAGAAGGACTGCAGAATGAAACTATAATTTGGAAACTTCTATAACCCCTTGTTAAAATGGCAACTACTCTTATAGGAGTAGGGATGCATTGATCGTTGTCATTGATAAGATTTGAGTGCGAATAACAGAGGTAGAATAAATCGTGCTATGAAGTTGCACGAGCCGGGCACGGGACATAAACTGAGTTGTTCTGTCTTAGCATAACGATGACTACCTACTAAAACAGGTAGAGTCTCTTGCGGTTAAAATGGTTGGTTAGATAAGGGTTAAGACCCAAATGAAGAAACCCTTCATGATTTTGGGAAAATCTGGTAAGGACGGTTAGGATCCTTAGAAAGTTATGATTTCTACATTATTAAGAGACTAAACCCTGAGCGTACAATTCCTCATGATTGAGAGGATTGGTGAAAATACGTAGGGTCAGATTTACCTGACCTATAATGGTTAGAATTGACCATGAGGATAACCTGTTTAAGGAGTCCTTTGGGACTAT
>ML777306.1:237819-254372 GCA_009831015.1 Picea engelmannii | reverse complement strand
TTATGCAGAGTGGGTGATAGCAGAGAGGAAGGATTGCAACCTTCTCTCCTGGTCACTGGAAGACAGAGAGACGCAGTCTCAGAGCATCGTGGTCTCAGCTCGGGGGTGGCTAGTGGTAAATCCGTTGGGAGTCGCTACGCCTACGGTTGGGTGGAAACGAGCACCCCTCTCAATAGTCGCACCCTCTTCTGGTGTTATATCTGATAAGTGTTTCATATGTATTGCATCTTGAAATTCATAGACTGGTATATGTATATATATATGCTCATAGAACTGTGAAATTGTGAATGATTTCAGTGTTAGAATGTTGATGCCGTGTTTGATAAGAATGAATAGATATATGCTTATAATGGAAGAAACCATGCATGATTTATGTTGATAAATGGATTTGATTATGCATGATTTGAACTGAGTCAGACTTCCAGTCCATCCTCGGGAGTTGGTTTCCCTTAGTCTGTTTTCAGGAATGCCTTGGATTAGATCTCTTCACAGAGATTTCCTTCTTAGAAAGGATCACCAAGAACCCAGAAAATAACACGACTTGAACGCGCAAGTCTAAATAACCCTGTACGAAGAGGAATGACCCTCTTGAGGTTCCGAGGTAGCAATGTAGGGATATGTGACAAATCGATGACTGAGATTTCGTCGAGTGACCCATAGCCAGTCACGACTGTTAGATTGACGGAAGCAACGAGGGCATTACATATCTTGCCCCTTTTTCCCTCCATCCTCGTGAGCAATGAGGAAATCGGGATCGTAGATCCCAAGAACCAGGAGAACATTTAGACCATGGAGCTCTCCACATCCACGAAGTAGTGTAAGAGTGCGTGTGGTGGGATAGATCGGAATCCATCGGATCTTGAATAGATACCCGTCAACCGTTAGATAGGGTTAAGATGCCCGGAGCTTAGTCTCTGGAGTGTGCGCAGAAGAACAGATCTGGGCTGTCAGATCTGAGAAGTTTACCTGACAGCCGTCAGATTTGGCAGGAGTTACACCGGGGATAAGCCCTAGGGAACAGAGGAGAGTCCCTAAAAAGTCATCGGGATATTGAAGCTATCGGGAATTTTGGAAGTGAAGAAATCTTGCCGCTTGGAATCGCGATCCGCGATATCCCGGCAAGATCCGAGCCGTCCTTCAGTGAGACACGTGTCAAGGGATTCCGAGGAGTCGGAAATCGGGGAATCGGAATTTCTAAGGTCGAAGGAAATGGGACATCAAAAGTCTCAAAATCCCGACAAGGATCTGGACCGTCCGTTGGCAGAGGACACGTGGTGGAGATCAAACGCCATCGGCGTTTGGCGCATCGGTAAATCGACATTTCCAGGGACAAGAGAACCGGGAAGTCCCAGGTGAAAACCCCGACATAACCTGAGCCGTCCGTTCAGAGGGACAGGTGTCAGAAATCCAGAGAGAGTCGGGATATTGGCCATCGGCATATCGGAGATCCTGAGGTCGAGGGAATCGGGACGCTATAAGTCGCGAACCCCGAGAGCTCATCTTGACCGTCCATCCATTTAGGATGCGTGTCGGAGAGATGGAGCCCTCGGGATATCGACATTCAGGAAATCGGGATTTATGAGGTGAAAAGAACTGGGACATCGAAAGTCTCGAATTCCCGGAGGAATCGAGACCGCCCGCTCAAGGATACACGTGGCAGAGATCGGAGCCATCGAGGAAGGCCCGACAAGGAAGCCGTCTATCGGCGTTTGGGTCATCAAGAAATCGGGGATCCCGGTGACAAGAGGCTTGTGCACTTTGAAAACCCGAACCGCGATACCCCGATCAGTGGGGGACAATTGTCAGCGTATTCGGAGCAGTGGAAGCCCCTTGAGTGGGAACCAGCTGTTGGCACAACGGATAAGGAGGTCAAGAGCCATTGATCTCAGCGACTGCTCACCACAGTTGATTTTGGTTACGGAGGAAGGGCTTCCTGGTGACGTCAAATCGGGAATCGGTGCATCGGGAAATCGGAGATTCCGTTGACAAGAGGTTTGGTGCATTTCGACACGCGAAACCCCGAACTTCGATAAGAGATAAGACCGTGGTCACAGGTTAACGGTCATAGGGTTCGAGGCCTATAGTTAGGAGGGCTAATGCAAAAAGGGCGCGTCAGGAATCGGGGAATCGCATATCCAAGGTGCTTATGCACTTCGATATTAAAAAGCCCGAAACCCCGACGAAAGGAAAAGCCATAAGGCTGAGGTCTTGGGTACACGGTCGTGTGGAATAGGAGCCTAGCCAAGGAGGGGTTAAGGCCAAAAAGGATTTCATCGGCCATCGGAAATTACAGAATACAAGAACCCTTGACTACGGGAGATACGAAACCCCGATAACCTGGAATTAGGATCGGGGAAGACTACGGTCTAGGTGAAGGAAGCCGTATAGGTGAATGAAAGACCTGTGGACCGGGTTTGGCATTTTGCGGCTACAAGCTTCGGGGATTCTCATTGTTGAGAACTAAACAAAAAAAATTTAAAATTTGGGTAGTGGGTATGTTACATGCATGCCATGAGGTATATTGACTACACATAGGCAAATTTATGCTCATTTTTCTCGTTTTCTTGCGAGGAGTATGAATTTGAGGTCTAGTTTATGATCATAGGTAATATTTAAAAATCTTAGTCTAGATTTCCATTAATGAGCACCATATTTCATCATTTGGCATGTAAAGAGGGTAAAATTCAGCCAGTTTAGAATATGGTCGACTTATACTCATTTTTCTCATAATTTCGCAAGGAATTCAACAATGAACTCATTCTTTGGGTTTGAGCAATGGAATTAAAGAGAATCCATAAATTGTTTTTTGTAAGTCCGTGTTGTAACATAATTTGACATTTTTAGATGATGAAGACCAATATTATTATCTAAAGAGGACTTGAAGATGAAGTAATATATGTCATCAATATATGTAATTTGAGTTCTTTTATTTTTTGTTTTGTCATCCCATAAATCTTCAAATTAATCATTGGTTTATGATTTTTTGGATAAGAAGCACGACATCATTTTTCTGCAAATCACCTCAATACGATCAAGAAATTAATCCTGAATCAAACTAGATGCTAAAATGTATATTTAAGGAATAAGTGGTATCTAAGGATTTTTGGATCAAGTGGTATCAATGCTAGTTTTGACGTGAATTTGCAAGTTGTTGAGTTGACAAGATCCAAGACTTAAGTTGGTGAATATTTTGAAGACTCTTATCAAGAGGACAAAATAAGTAAATCTGTCATGAAGTTGAGGCTACGAAAGAATAGTAATCGACAGATCCAAAATGAGAACTTTGAGTTAAGGTTGCAGTTACAAAATCTCGAGGAAGAGAAGCAGAAGCTGCAAGATCGACTGATATGTCATGAGGAATTCCATAGAGGTATTTTTCATGAGTTGGAAATAAAGTTGCATACCAAGAATCAAGTATTGGCACCATCATTATCAATCCATGAAGATTGATAGGTTGAGAATGTAAAGTCTCTGATGCAAAAGGGACCATCTCTTTCAAAGGCATGATCAAGAAAGATGAATCCTCATATTATTCTTTTTCCCATCAAGATGGATAATGCTCGAGGATGGATGAAGAAAATAGAACTTCAGATGAATAGGTCCTTCATAAAAAAATAGTCTTACCTTCCAGTCTAGAGAAAGGTAACATGTGTAAGACATCTCCAGAGAAATATGTGCACTCTAAAGAAGGAATGAGGATGCTTCCCATTGGTAAATGGTCTATGTATCCATGTGATTCATGTGGAACTAGTAACCATGATATGGGGAAGTGTCAAAGAAGACATTCCGTGGAAAAAAAATCCATCCAAGAAGAAGGCTAAAGGTAAATATCATTTATCAAAGAAAAGGAAAAGGGGGAATGAAAGGAAGGGGTTGTGGTTCCAAGATGGGAACAAGATACTATGCTCTTATTGTGGTAAGGGTGGACATCATATTGAGAAGTGTTGTACACTTCATCCACACTTATGTCCGAAGAAGAATTGGAAAAATGTAAAGACACTTGCAAGAAGACAAGAAACAACCTCAGATGAAGTTAATTGTTTTGTTTAAATATTTGAGAAATAATACTTCCTAATGGTTGGTATTAACAAAGTGATATACGAAGAAATCAAGGAATGGTTCATGGACAATGGTTCATCTTGCCATATGACCTAGATGAGATCAATATTTATGACTTTCTCAGAGTTTGACACAAATTGCTATGTAGGATCTGGAAGTAACACCAAACAAGCATTAAGAGGGTATGAATATGTAAGATTCCAGCTCGATTCGAGAGGATTTTTGGGAATAGAACATATATTATATTTTCCAAACTTGAAATTAAACCTATTCTCAATTGCAACTTTTGAAGATGAAGGTTATGCAGTCACATTCCAAAATGGCTAGGTACTTGTGTATTCAAGGGAAGATGATCTAGACACAACAATAGTACTTGTTGTTCTCAAGGAAAGGTTATATAGGTTAATGGGAAGACCTATCATCTAGTCTACTGGTTTCTTGGATTCAACATCAGATTCTGCATCAGATTCAACATCAACGTCAGAGGCATTGTCAGGGATTGGAAGATGTGAAACTCCTTCTGGTATTAAGGGAAGGATGAGTCCATGAATAAACCATCCATCAAAAAATATTGCATTATAAATATGTGTATTTGTAAAATGTAAGCTAATATGCATATATAGATATCTCCAAAAGTCTATTTACAAGGCTTGTAAGCCACTAATTTTAGATTATAAGAGAGTGGAATTCTGTAAAAATTCTATATTGCCACCTTATATGTTAATAAGAGTGAGAGGAATTTTGTAAGAGAGTTTCTATATTGCCACCTTATACATTGTTAAGAGTGAGATGAATCTTGTAAGATGATTTCTATATAGCCACCTTACATATTGTTTGAAGTGAGAGAAATCTTGTAAAAGAGTTTTTATGTGGTTTCTTTGTTAAAGGAGTGAGAGGGATCTTATACAAATTTCTAAGCCTTTTGACAACAATATAGACAATTGTATTGTCTTATTATTAGCTAAAGGAATACATATGGATCAAATTCTCTAAGTTAACATTCTTATTCTAAAGTACCGAAGGCGAAGGAACAAAAGGATGAAGCCACTTGGAACATGTAGATCAAAAGCAGGAAGAGCATCAAAGTTATGTAAAACTTCCTAGAGTTGGTAAAGGAGAAATAATCCTCTTTGTAAAGAAATAATGGGTATATACTTGTAAAGAGATATGCTATTAGAATCTTCAAAATATTATGTCATTTTCATATGGATGTATACCTTTAGCAGAATAAAGTCAAGTACAGATGATTACAGTATAGATCAAGTTGTTTTCAAGGCATGACAGAAGTAATGGACATGGAATTCATTCAGAGACTCCTATAGATACATCAACAATACAAGAACAACGAGTCCAAAAGGAAAAGGCATAGATCAACATTCGACTTGGTTTCATATTGGTCGAGATAGGCTATTTTCAGTAGAGAAGGAGATGTGAGTGGATGTTGAAAATAAGATGCAGGTATTGCAGAGAATCAATGAACATGAATTTTGGTTATCAGAGAATCTGTGCACAAAAACCGAAGCTATTTTCTATTAACGATAGTGCCAGAGGCCAGATCTAGAGCCATATTTTAGAAGTAGACAAAAGTACACTATTCTAATATCTAAAATCTAATATCCAAGATGAAGATTGAGTTCCAAAATATTCAACAAGATGTAAGAGTGAAGAAGCTTCATCACTAAGTTACTAGACAGGATCATTTCATTAATATGGAAGAATGAGTTAGAGTTATCATCGCTAAGTTGTTGGATATCTATACTTTTGGAGGTCCAAAATTTCTTCAGTGGGAAGGTGTGATCCAAGAGGATCCAGAACACTCACAGAGGTCAAAGAGGATCCATTGATACTCAAAATTTGACCATATCAAATTCCCTCAAAAATTTCATCAATGCGTAGAGCTCAGTGATACCTTTCCAACGACGCAAATATCGCCTCAAACATAGTTCATATGCAAAAGATATGGCTGGTCAAAGTTCGAGTCAACCAGGGAAAAAAAGGCAAAAGTTAAAGGGTCAAGGGTGACACTTGGCATGAATTTACAAGCCATACAATGTTGACGTAGGTGACCTCATATGGAGACATGTGGTAGTAAACTTACATGGCATGTACAATTGGAAAGGTGACTTGGCAATCCAAGTGGACCAGTTATGTGTTGACACGTGGCAAGGGATAGAGCAATGAGAGGTCGCTATGTGGTGACCTCCCATTGGCCAATTATGGTTTATGTATAATAAAATTTTATGGGAGTTTATGGGGGTATATTTAAGGTTGTATAAGGTTTGAATGACCGAGGGCTAAGCCCTCGACCCATAATATGTGGTCACATGGTATATCACATAACCATGTGTAGAGATCCATGAGGTATTAAAACTATATGCCTCTGCATATGTCAACCATATGTACATCCGCCAAAAAATATAACCAAACCATGAAAAAAATGAAGGTCGGCGAGATTTGAACCCCAACTTACTGTCCAACAAAGCAACGATTTAACCATTGCGCCATGGGCACCACATGTTACAAAGATTTTGCCGAATTTGTTTTTAAGTTGTCAACTATTCCGCATGGAGGTTTAGACCTAGGCCTATATGAGGCCATGCGGTCCAAGAAAGACATAGATCCCAATGTGGGCACACTGTCCAATGCATGCATGAATCCTGAGGCCAAGTACAATACAAATTTGCATAGATTTGCATGCAAGAAGAGGAGCCAAGCATGGTGTTGTCTCGATATACGTCCCACGAGGTATATTGACTACACGTAGGCAAATTTATGCCCCATTTATCATTTTATCGTGATGAATATGAATTTGAGGTATGTTTTATGATAAAGGGTCATTTGTAAAAGTCTTAGTCGATATTGCCATTAATGAGCGCCATAGTGCATCATTTGGCGTGTAAAGAGGGTAAAATTGAGCCAGTTCAGAATATGGTCGACTTTATACTCATCTCTCTCATAATTTTGCAAGGAATTAAAGAGAGTCCATAAAATTGGTTTTTTTAAGTCCATGTTGTAATGTAATTTGACATTTTGAGATAATGAAGAACAATCTTATTATCTAAACAGGAGTTGAAGATGAAGTAATATATGTCATCAATATATGTAATTTGAGTTCTTTTATTTTTTGCTATGTCATCTCATATATTTTCAAATTAATCATCAATTTATGAGTTTTTGGATAAGAAGCACAACATCATTTTTCTGCTAATCACCTCAAATGATCAAGAAATTAATTCTTAATTAAGTTAGATGCTAACATGTATATTTAAGGAATAAGTGGTATCTAAGGATTTTTGGATCAGTTGTGGACATCAAATAAGAAGTAATATGCTAGGAAACATCATTTTGTTATTTATACATTGGTTCAAATGCATTGCTATGATATTTTCACAAGTGTAGGTTTTACAGGTAGCATGGCTGCCCAAACTGGATGCTCAGTGACTAAGCTCCTAGAACAATGAAATTGCCACAATATGGTCTATGAAAAGGTGTTGAACCTAGTGATATCAGGAGGGGTGAAGGTATTTCCCACCATTTATCCTTTGAAACTTGGAGTCATGGGAGATTTATGTTAAGCCATGCTCCCATAGACGTGTGATGATGAATTCCAATTGCATGTTGGGGAATCTTGGTAAAGGTGGTTGACCCTTCCACTTATGGGTTGTATATGGAGTTAGGTCAATATAGTTGATGTTGGTGTTGTTCAGTGTCACTATTTCAGTACATGCTTGCTCATTCACTGGCCTTCTTAACACTAGGGGGTTTGAGACCCGGGGTTCATCCAGAGCGTGTCCAAAAAAAATCCCTAAGCACCAACATATCAATCCTCGACCAAGGTAGAGGAAGGTCTCACCCTAGATGTAGATAGGAACACAAAGACCATAAGGTCTTGTGTTGGGGATGGAGGATCAAACACAATTAACAATACTATAAATGGCCTCCATGCAACTCACATATGATATTCTAATAAGGACTAAGAATTAAAACTATACACACATGAGCTACTCATACATAAAAAAAAACATGATAGAATAGAAGTGCCATATCTTTATTACTGCATATATTCCATCATATTAGAGATAGAAACTATGTTGAATAACTGATTTGAACAACCACAAGACTTCATCTCATTACTATATAAACAGTGGGAATACAATAGAGCATGCCTTATGATGAGCTTTAAGATTCATACAAATAAAAGACAAAGGAGAATTCTCCACACAACACAAGATTACAATAGTCTAACTTAGAGCTCTGTAACTGATGCATTCAGAAAACAACCAATCTATTTTCTGAGTTGAGAGATCTCTTGTATACATTTTTCTGTTGGGGAGCACGGTCCTTCACTATTCTATTCCACTTGCTTGTTTGATCTAATGACCTCACATGCTTCTGGTACCTGCCAGGGCTCCACGTAGGTTCTCTACATCAGGGGAAATCTTAACTTTGTGGCTAGCTCATCTTCTGGTTGGCCCACGTCTTCATCTGTTATTGGAAGCAATCATTCTGGGAGATATCTCGGTGATTCCTTTCTTTCTTCTGGCAGACATCTTCTTGTTTTCCGACGCAACTGACAAAAATCGGACTGACGTGCTCAACTGAAAAAACTTAGACTGGCATTCCCTTGACATCCTTTATACTTGGCGTGATACTAAAAAAACCCAATCCAATAAGCGCACTATGGAATCCTTTCGTGCATTTACGTAGGCACTCGAAAAACTTCTAGATGAGCGCACACAACTTTTTTTGTGTGCGCGTGCAAAACTGGACCCAAAAATTTGGGTGTCAACAGGTCCCCCGCCACTATTACCTGGATCGTCCTTGAGCTAGCTACTTTATAATCAATAGGAAAAAATCATAGGAAGAGTAGATCATCGTTGTGCAGGTCGGTTGTGAGTGTGTCCCGTTACTTGAGCCAGGACATCGCTAGTGCCTGTGGAAACACAACCACAAAACACATTTCCCTAAAGAGAGAGCAGCATTCACTGCTTATCGTGTTGTTTGGAGGTGGTTAGGCTGAGCATGAAGTATCAACTGATCGAATCCTGGGGGTTCTGGAAGTGGTTACAGGATGTCACTGTAGGGTTAGAATGAATGGGAGGGTCGATAGGAACTCGACCCGACTTGCTTGCTCATGGGGAGGAAATGGTTAAGATAGTGGTAAACAGGGTGCACAGTGAGTCCTTGAGAAATGTATTGTCTGAACAATGAAGTGGATGAAGCATGGTGCAAAATCAAGCAATGATGGGTGTAGTGGGGAGCAAGGCAACTGTGAGAGTAAGAAAATGAGTGTTCAGAAAGCGAAGGATTGAAAATATTATATTGGCGAGGACCAATGTATGATATACAAAGCAATAGGTGGTAGAGGGCATAAGAGCCTCTGGGGCTTCTCGGTTGAGCTGATGATAAATAATCGATGAAGAGACAGCTAAGGCATGCCATGAGACGGTAGTTGGGGAATCACAATGATAAGTTGGTAGAGAAAGGTTAGGGTTGGGGGTTGGGCCCTTGGAATATATAGGCATGAGAGGAAGAGAGGGATTTGGAGGGAGTGATGGCGGGAAGGGAAAGAAGAAATAATTAGAAGGATGTAGTGGATAGGCCGATCAAAAATTTAGATCAGACGTACTGTAGAGGGTTATATGAGAATGTGATGCTAGATACCAGCTTTGATGGACCATATCCATGGTATGGACAAACCAATGGACCTATTGGGCTTGAGGGATGTTCTTAGTAGTCCAGTGTTGTTCACAAAAGGAGATGTTTTCCTAAGGATCCTTAATTCCCTTATATTAGTTGACCAATTCAAAGTCAACGATGGGATAAAAGTGATGAGTCGCTCACCATCGTGCCGGGGTCCCGCGAGCCACTACATCCATGGCCTAGATTCTTTGTTACGTGGGGAAAAGCTTCTCCATTTGGACCAGGAATGTCTACACTTTCCCAGTACCATCAAACCATGGGGCATCGAAAAGGTCTGACCCTATCCATCGCACTGCCTTTGTGATCCATGCACATTGCCTTGTTGATACCTCATAGAACTCATTCTACCATCTATCCAATGCATGTTCAGAATATATGTCATAAGATTTGATACTCCTCCAGCTTAATTCTTCATCTGCGGTGGGGTTGATGTAGTCCTACCTGTGCCTTGTGACCTTGTAAATATTTTCAATTGTCGATCTCCCTGCATCCTCTTCAATAGGATCATTGAAGTGGTCACCGTCATATGGATCTAGTGGTGCGTCCATGTGCAGGGTATCAATCTAAAATGACATTCGACACTTTTTCAAACTCAACACTGCATTGTTATCAAAAGCCCAGTCGATTCCTAGCAATGTAGGGTAGGGGTCCGAATTGTCCATGATTTCAATGACTTCGAAGTCAGCCTTTGTTTTTACTCCTTTTATATTCACCTCTACCTACTCCAGTCGACCAATGGGGTAGATATTGTACTGGTTGGCTAATTGAAGCTGCATAGGTGACCATACCAACTCCGGTTTCCTCATCACTTCCCAAGATTTCTTGGCTAAAATGTTCACATTAGATCCTAGATCCAACATGAATCCATCCATATCATACCCACTAAGATCTATTGTCATCTCAAACTATCGACCAGTGCACTATTTCTTGTTGACCTAACAGACATCTCTTTCTGGAAGTGGAGCTGCAATAATGGTCTCCTCTCCTTGTTATTTCATGCAAGCAGTTAAAAGTTGAGTCAACTTAATCGTAGCTTATGGATTTCTAAGCAAACACAAACAACATTGCAAGAAAGTGTTGACTTGATCTTCTGCTTCTACCATGCGACTAAGGTCGTTCAAGGATTATGTGTGCGTTACGCGTTGCAATTTCTCTTGGCGTTGTTCATACGCTTCCTGCTCAACGCATCACAACATAGTCTATATGTGTTCTTCTTATGCATGTTGGATTTATTCACGAAGGCGAGCTTCCTCCAAAGATATCTATGTCATGTGTTGTACTTCTTCATGGATACATGCTTCTTCTAGTGACCTCTATGTCTCCCTCTGAACTTCCTCTTGGACCTGTGCCTCTTCAAGAGACCTCTAAGTCACGCGTTTCATCTCCTCATGCGCTAGTTCTTCCTCCAAGGCTCTCTACACAACACATAGAAACTGCTTCTGCTGAGCCATGTCAAAATTAGTAGGGGGATGGGGGGGCTTCCTGATATTTCCCTCTACTTGTTGAACTGAACCTTCTCTATGCTCGAATTCTTCACCTGTCTTATCCCCTCCACATGTTACTACTCAGACGTCCACTTCTCCATTCTTCTTGTTTTTGCATGACTGGACATGTACCATGTTACAATTACCCTTCTTGTCCTACCGCTTTTATAGCAAGTCTAGATAATCCTCGATTACATTTTCAGGACTATAATAGTATGTGTAGAGCACACACGACTTAGTGTATAATTGTGGGACATGACCAATCTCACCGCAATTGAAATATATGGGCATTTTCCGCCTCCTCCACCACATCCATCTGCAGTCATTTCCATACCCACCTCTAGGTCCTCTTTGATATTCTCCTTTTTTACTGCCACTACTCTCACCACCCTTTTGTTCCTCTTGTACTCGGAATGCATCTGAGGTATTATCTTGCATCATCTGGAGGGAGCAACAAATACTATTATCGTGGTCGATGGATTTACATAATTCATAGAAGCGGTGTGATCCATTGTTTGATAATTTTGTAATGTGGGGTAGCAGGGTAGAACATGGCCCCACTGACGACATATTTCACACCATTCTGACCCTCCAAATGAAAATGGAATTGGTGTGCATGTTGCCACATAAGTTGGAAGGATCAGGAACTCATCCCATTGATGCCCTTCTAAACGACATGTAGTGCACCACACATGTTTATGCACTACTTTAGCCTTGACCATATCTTGCAACTGTATTGTTAGGTTATCCAATTGTGACCGAACCTGCGCCAACCTGGCCGATGTTTCTACACCTCCAGGTGTAGCTTCCAAGCACATCACTATCTCGAATACCTCAGCATGAGTCATCACCTTTTGCTGGGTGAGAAAGACTCGGATATGGGGGAGTAACCCCACAATGAACCTGTGTTGTAGATTCTGGATCTGGAACGTCAGCTTATCCAACAAGATTTTGAACCGTTGATCATAGTCCCATATAGTCTCTCCTTCCTTCTTCTTGATTTTAATGATTTTGGTAATGCATTGGGGCTCTGACTTCAACTTCTGGAATTCCTAAAGCAGATTTTGCTTGATCTCGGCCAAGGACCTTGCATGTCTTGTTGGCGCAATACCCTTATATTTCATGTACCACGTTAGGGTCCAATCCATAAACGTAGTCTCCAGTTGTGCGATCTTAGCCACCTCATCTTTAACCTCTCTTTACAAACCAGATTGCTTCGCATGTGAACCAGTGTTTCTTGACATCATCCTTACCTGTTCCATGGAACACGAGAAATCTCAGCGTACTATCTTGGTTGGTCATATTGGGACCAGAGTTAGTTCCACTCTTTTGACTACTATTTTCTGGATCCTTCCACACCACTATTGCTTGGGGTAAAGTATTGTTGACTTAACCTTCTCCTGTAGTTGTGTTGTCACTTCTTTCCTCTTATTCTCTTTCTTCAACTTCAACCTCTTCACTATCTAGTTTATGTTCTTCTTGATTAAAAGTGCACAAGGGGGGTGGAATAAAAGAGGGGTAAGACCATATTCTCCTAAAAATTGTTGTGAGGGGACCCAAAGATATATTTAGTTGTAGTCGTGCAAGACTATCCAACATAATCAGTTCGTGTCCCCCACCATTAGGGGAGTTTCCATCTTCCTTCCCTTCTCCTCCTGATATGACTGCACACCACCAACGCGCGCTCTTGCCTCCAGGTTGATCCGTGCACTACCACTACATGATTCATATCCTGGTCCGATCTGTGGAATACCACCTTGCACATAGTTAGTTTCTCTTCTCAGCATGTGAATTCTCCACGCGTTGATCACTTGGTTTCTCAACGTACCACCACTACACCAAGAGCCAAAATCTCGTCTGATTGGTGTCCCACCATATTATGTGACAAATTATCTTATTGTAGGTGCATAACCATGTGGTGCTTCCTCTTCCGAGTCCACCAACACACCACAAATATGCACCTGCACACCACACATGTGCACTCTTCCTCTTCTCAAGGTTATGGAATACTGTAACAACCAAAGGGTATGGGATTCATCACCCAAGCCTTGACTACCACTACTATCACCACTGGTATCTTCAACTCCAAGCCTCTTCATAGGCCTGTCCTCGCCTATGCTCCACTCTAGCACATCATCATGTCCCACACCACTTCTTGGTGTGAGCTTCCTCTTCATTTTGGGACCAACACCTTGATGCACACCCTTGACTAACTCTTCTCTACTCTTCCACTCAAATTTCTCCCTCAACTTATCTCTTCTTGTGTATATTTCAACTCTTTTTCTCCTCTTCTCTTCTGGGTCCATTCCAGTCCTCACCTCATCTCAACAACTTCTTGGATCCTCCTCAATCGATCCATACTATGGTTATTTTTCCCCCACCTTTGACATAAACCCCCCCAACGCTAGGGGGTTTACTCATCCATCCTATCAGCCTCCATGCACATCATTATTTTTTCCACAAACAACATCTTGATCCAAAGGGGAATATCTGCTAACATGCACTTTCTTGGACCTTCTTCAAACTTTCTTTCAACTTTGCTGAAAGAATCACTATATTCTATAACAAACTCAACAATGTAGTCTTCCTTCACTTGGGCAAACCAAAAATCAATAGCCCAAGTTCACTTATTATCCAGTGCCTTTAGACTATCAAGCTTGGATTGATCCCATACTATTGGCTCCGATGGTAACACAGTTGAATTAACTTCCACTTGTCTTTTTAACCATTCATGCAACAAACATGGAAATTTTTCGAAAAAGAGTTTATGCAGATCGGAGTAAAGATATATACCTTTACATTCATTCATGTTCACTTGCAATCCTTTCGTCTCTCATAGAGAAAATTCATCCTCCTTCGCTTCTATCTAGTCTTGAATTTCCTCCTTAGAAGGATGCCACCACATTTCTCTCATCCTCCATCAATCTTAACAAGACTTCGGGTCCCGACAACAGAACTATTTGTTGGTGTTGTGTAGTGTCATTGTTTCAGTATATGCTTACGCGGGCACTAGAATTATTAACTATGGGGGGTTTCAGACCTAGGTTTTTTCCAGAGCGTGTCCAACAAAAACCCCTAAGCACCAATAAATCAATCCTTGGTCAAGGCCGAGGAAGGTCTCACCTGAGATGCAGAGAGGATCACATAGACCATAAGGTCTTGTGTCGGGGATGGATGATCAAACATAAATAACAATAATGTAAATGGCATCCATGAAACTCATATATGATATTCTAATAAGGACTAAGAATTAAAATTATACATGCACATGTGCTACTCATACATAACAAACACATGATAGAACATAACTGCCATATCTTTATTACTGCATGTATTCCATCATATTAGAGATATACATTGTGTTGAGTAACTGAGTTGAACATCCATAAGACTTCATCTCATTACTATATAAGCATTGGGAATACAACAATGTGCACCTTTTGTTGAGCTTTAAGATTCAGACAAATAAAATACACATGTGACTTCTCCATACATTACAAGATTACAATAGGCTAACTCAGAGCTATCGAACTGATGTATTCAGAAAACAACCAAGCTCTTTTCTATGCTGAGAGCTCTCTTTATATATTTTTTTTTATGGGGGAGCGTTGTCCTTTACTGTTCTATTCCATTCGCTTGTCTGATCTAACGACCTCACACACTTTTGGTATCTTCCAGGGCTCTACATAGGTTCTCCACATCAGGGGTAATTTGAACTGCCTGACCAACTCATATTTTGGCCACTCCATGTCTTCATATGTTGTTGGAAGCAATCATTCCAGAAGATATCCTGGTGATTCCTTTCTTGCTTTAAACAAGAATATTCTTGGTTTCCGGTGGGCATCTTCTTGGTTTCCAGTGCAACCTGACAAAACTTGGACCGACGTGCTCAACTGAGAAAACTTGGACCAACGTGCCCTTGACAACCTTTAGACTTGGTGCGCTGCTAACAAAACCCGGTCCAATGCGTGCATTGTGGAATTATTTCACGCATATCCTTAGGCGCTCACAAAACTTCTGGATGAGCACACACAAATTTTGTTTGTGCACGCACACAAAATTAGACCCAAAACTTTGGGTGCCAACAATTGACACTCTAGTATAGCCCAACAAAGGAAAGGATACGATGTGGAAGATGGAAGTAGGTTAGGGAGGAAGGGTGATTTGGTGTAGTTGAGAGTGTTGTTGGGCATCAATAATGTAAACTTAATGCTAGAATTATTTCCCTTTTGTGTATTAAATGCTTAATTCAGTCATGGTGATCTAGGTGTAATGTTTAATTCATTTGAATTGTTGTGACTAATGGATTATTTTTATTCTATTAGTATAAATAACTTATTAATTCATTATGTGATTTATTATGCTATCGAATTGATTGTGAGAATACATGAATTGTGCATTAGATGTGATGGTTGTTATAATTAATACACCCACGAGCTATGTATGCACTAACTACTCATACATACCTTGCGTGTGTACACTAGTATTATTACGATGCATACTAATTAATACAATATTATTGCTTGTCGTGGGTGTGTAATGTTTTAGTATAATTAAAATTAATATTATTGTTTATCATGGACATGTAATGTTTTAGTGTAGTCCAAATTAAATATTTAATGCTATTTATGAAATTATTTGATTTATTTAAGATTTAGTACATTATTTTAGCATTGGAAAATCTACTTTCATTGGAATGCAATTTGGATTTAGTGTGATTTGAATTTCAAGGCATATCTAATTCATTTCCTTATTAATGAGTAGATTCAATGTTAGAGGGGGAATTGGGGGGTAGGTGGGGAAGGAAACGACATAGGTAGTGGATCTCTCGAGGTCATAAAGGGGGTTGAAGAAGTGAAAGGGGGAATATTTTGATTTTGGGGAAAATATACTTGGAGGCATGAAAAATCAACTATGAAGCCTATGAGGGAGATTGTTTGTGGAATTGAGAGTGGAAGATTGGCATACTGTCATTGTGTTATTCTGGGAATTTGAGCATGGAGGGCTAGGAAACACCCTAAGGTTTTCCTAGAGCTAGGGAATCAGTGACATTGTTCCTAGATGGGAGGAAAAATTATTGTTTTGGGTTGTTGACGAGGTAAGGAGGCATCTAAGCTCATCTACATCAAAAGTATTAAGCAAATAGAGTTATATGTATTGTACGTATCCTAATCCCTAATTGGTTGTTGCTAAATTTTTATTTTATGAGGTTGTGAACTGAAATTTTAATGTAAATTGAACCCTGGTACGATCCTACCGTGAAATTGAAATTATTTATACTTTGCACGGTAAAGATAAGCAACATAG
>ML777306.1:218700-235424 GCA_009831015.1 Picea engelmannii | reverse complement strand
TATCTACCTGCTTCTCTCCTCGAACCACAAACCTTACATGTCATTTTAGGGTGACATGGTGTATGATTTAGCATCATCCTCGAACCACAAACCTTACATGTCATTTTAGGGTGACATGGTGTATGATTTAGCATCATATGTGTCTTACATGTCATTTTAGGGTGACATGGTGTATGATTTATCTACCTGCTTCTCTCCTCGGACCACAAACCTTACATGTCATTTTCGGGTGACATGGTGTATAATTTATCTCCCTGGAACTGCTTCTCTCCTCAGACCACATGTGTTAAATATCTCCTCGGACCTCAAACCTTACATGTCATTTTAGGGTGACATGGTGTATGATTTATCTACCTGCTTCTCTCCTCGAACCACAAACCTTACATGTCATTTTAGGGTGACATGGTGTATGATTTAGCATCATCCTCGAACCACAAACCTTACATGTCATTTTAGGGTGACATGGTGTATGATTTAGCATCATATGTGTTAAATAAACATGTCATCCAACAACCAAATTTTCGTTTTACCATGGTTTCTAACTCACACATCTAAATCCCAAATTCTGGATTTGCTTACTTAGTAGCAACCAAAAGATTACCATGTGCTATAGGCTCCATAACTCCCATAGCTTCAAACACAAATCCTATTTGGAGGCTTCAACATTATAAACATGTAATGGTACATTTCTGTAATGAATGTGGGATAAATAAAAGGGAAACTTGTAAATCAGATGTTTATAAATCCCATTCAAAGGGAAATCAATGGTTATAAGCTGTCTTTCTCATCAAAAAAAATGATCATGATTGTTTTGATTCAACACATCATTATTATCTCATTCACATTTTGGTTTTTATAATTATATTTACATAACATTTATCTTAGATATCTGGATATCCGAACATCCATAATTTCTATTCTTCATTCATTTCTTCAAAATTCTGAATTCTGGATGGAAGGCCTTCACGAATTCCAATAACAATTTTCCACGTGTCTTCTCGAAATTGTTTCCCTCCACAATCCCTCTGGGTTATGTTAATTTGACATGGAATCCTATGTGGCATCCTACATAGTATCCTACGTGGCATCCATACAACCATGTTTTATTTTGGACACTCAGAAGTTGGACCTATAATCGCCCACACTACAATTGATGCCACATCATCTGCTTACTAGTACCTAACTAACCTGTTAACTTGATGTGGCATTCAATATGGTATCCTAGGTATCATCCGACCAGGCATCCGGGTCCGGGTTTTTATTTTACTTTGCATTATCCGCCCATCTAAATACTGGATTTCTAGATTAATCGTACCCTCCATTATTCAAATATTTTTTTATTTAATGATTTTCACTTCAAATTTGATTTCTCGACCAACTGAATTAAACTCACAACATGAGAAATTAATGACACTTAGTGAAATAAATTGAACTTCGCCTGCTACACTTAGTTTTTCAGAAACCTTTGGTTTTTTTTTCTGCTAATATCTTTGAAGAAGAAGTAATAATTCCTGCGGGTGCATTCAAAATTATTCTTACAGTAAAACGATATCAAAGTATGAAATAACTATGGTAAGAAATGGTAATCTTTTTCTTCGATACAATTAATTAAACAAGTACTCCTTTCACATTTTCTTTTGAATTATTTTCTCTACTTGATTATTCTCATGAATGATATATTTTCGTGGTTTTATGTAGATAAATTGGCTTAAAAAAGGAGAGGACAATAGGGAAAAGTTGAGGATGCATAGGAAAAGAACCCTAATGCAACCTTCTTCTCCGACACAAGCCATAACTCATGATGCAAAGGATACTTGGATTGGGGACAAATTTACAAAGTTTTCAGATATGATGATTTTCTTAAAGATGATGAAGTAGAAAGAGAATTTTATGAAATTGTCAAAAAAAATTGACCTTCAACATATAGCTACAAAGTCAACAATTTTTAATATTATGAAATGGCACGGTGGATATTTTCTCATATCGACCTAAAAAAATCTACAGTGGTAAGTGAATCTCACCAAATTGTAGCATCATTTAGACCCCATGATTTAGCCACTATGTACAAGTTAAGACCAAAGTTAAGACCACCTGAAATCAATTTAAACAAACAATTTTTAGAAGTCTTCAAAGCTTAATACCTAGATATGGTTGACTTAATAAAATATTGGTGGACCTCGGGGAATTCTAGGCAAATTCAAATATACTTTATCCAATTGAACATTTTAAACAACCTTATGGACTAGTAGCAAAAATGTTGTGTAGGTTATATGGTGAGAAGGATTCCCAACTCTTTAAGTTATAAGGGGTTCCTCTTATTCATGAGATTGTAGAAAAGGGTTTTATTTTCAACTGGGATTAGATTTTGTCATCAAGCATTCATCAAGAAGTTAAGCAATCATAGGATGCCCCACCTGGTTTTAATGTAGGGTTTTTCATGTCTTCTTATTTAGTTGATGATGTATGTGCACAAAACCTTTTTCCTCTAATCAAATGGCAATGGTATTTTTCCCAATTGCTTGTACATGTTTATTTTTCAATACTTTAGAGTTATAAGAGCAAGAATCATTTTATGCATTGTTATTCAATCAACTAGCTACCAAATTTACACAAGAAACTAGATATTCCATCAAAGGGATTGGAGATTGGTATTTAGATGAAATTTTTCCATATATCAGAATTTATGGTTGTCCATTAGCTCCCCATTTATTATCTAGGTATGTTCCAGATTGACTAGTGTTGAGGGAAATTGCTTTTCGAACAATGGTATTAGGGATCACTTGTGATTTAATCCTGAATTCAAAAAATTGTGGACCACTTTTCCAATAAATCTTGGAATATATACTATGTTGAATACTCATCATGCTAGAAAGGAAGCTATACATCTCGAAGACCTTTGGTTGCATTTTTATGATTTTAGGAGACATGATCTCAATGGAATTGTCAGGGAACACTGCAAATTGGTCAGATATTTTAAGTCTTATCAACACAAGAGTTTTCCCTTTGAAATTGTTTTTCAAGGAACTCAAACTTATGAAGATGTCTTAAAAAAATTGAAGATAACCAACATAAAGCAAAACTACCGAGCTATCAGAAAGAAAGGAAAAATTTGTTTGAAGAAGAAAGGAAAAGAATGTTGGGTATAGAAGACAACCATTTAGAGTCTGTTCAGGAAGGAAAAAAACAAAGAAGTGCATGATAAGGCTATTAAAGGAGAAATGAGTACAATATTGAAAACCCCAAGGCTTGATAATGAAATCACTCCAAATCATAATGTCGTGATTAAAGATTCACAAATTAATGTTTCTGGTACATCAACTATTACTATTACATCAATCACTACCCTTAGTGGAGAAATGTTGCCTATAGGTCTTGATTTAGATAAAATAGAACCTGTAGAAGAGATTGTGGTCCCCCTTGGTGAATATTTCTTTAGCATCTCAAAAAAACAGAATTATTAAAGGTAGAACAAAGAAGAGGAATCTGGGAGGCTCTTAAGAAGAGTCATCAAGACAGGTCATGGTATGGAATGTTGTAGGGAAAGAACCATAAAAGGTTGGTAGGGAAACAACTTATGCTTTATGATCCTTTTCTAATGCTAATGCTTGGATTGTTAATGAGCTTATAGGAGAATTAGAAAAACAAAAAGTGAAGTAACAGTTATGGAGGATAGATTAAGTAATTAGAAGTCTTTATTTGAAGAGGAGCAACAACAACAAATCAACCAACTAAAGGAACAACACAATTCACACATTGCTATCTATGAAGATCAACATAAGAGAGAAATAGTAAAAATGAAAGAGGAACACTTGAAATAAATCAATGTTCTCCATGAGAAACATGAGTTAAAACTGAAGGAATTTTTTGGGAAATATCAAGAACAAGTCAATGAATTGGAAGCACATGTGAAAAAACTTAAAACTAACCACCGTCATATTGAACTCTTTAGGTCAAAAGCTTTGTCTATTAATTCTAAACTAAAGGATCTTCAAGAGAATTTCTACAGAAATTTTAGTGAAATTCAACAACATCATAATGATTTACTCAAGTTTTCTGATAGAGTAGAAAGTCAATATGAAGAGAAAAACAATGCTCAAATATATTTTGATAAAATGAAGGTTTGGGAAGTAAAGAATAATATAGCACTTAATAATATTCCACGAATGACTAACAAGGAGAGGATCCATATCTAAATATCGTAAGACACTTGGTCTAATACTTGTGCAAATATCACTGATTGGATCAATGATGCCAATCAATGGTGTTTCTAACTTTGGGATGTTGCAGTTGATATCATTGAAGAATTCAACATGCCACGTGTTGAAGATCTGGGTTGTGCATCCCCAAGTTAGTTGTGCATCACAAATTTAGAGTAGTAGAGAGACGCCAACGTGGAGAAGATTACCTAGTTTAGTGCATGTGATACTGATGCAGTAAAATAATTTGTAACAACTCACACCGAATGTTCAAAAGCAATGTCTATTTTCTTTTTGAAATTTAAACAGAAAAATACAAGAATTAATAAAAACGTTTATCAATGCGAATTAATCTTAGATAATTTAAATACACCAATTATTTTGCATATGATGAATACATTTATTCAATGGGACTTGTATTTTAAGAAAAAAGAAGATGAAAACAAAACAAAATCTTCTTCCATTGTAACAAAAAAGTAACTGATATCCTTTTTTGGGACAATTTGGTGTAAGAAGGAGATTGGAAGAGAGGTTATGAGAGGGGGTTTTAAAAGTTGAACTCTTGCTAAGGAGGTTGGGTTGGAAATTTTGTAACTCGGGCTTGCATATTTTTATCAGTTTGAATTAAAGATTGAAGACCTATGTCTTTTGGAGAAGCTTGCTTGGTTGAATGTGAAAAATTATATTTCAACATTTTTGTGAATTTATGCAATTTTATCATTCATTCATATTTTATGTGAAATTATTTTCCATGATATGTTTAAGTTCTTCAATTGATTACTAATTAGGTACAAGAATGCATGTGGTGTTCTTTGAATAATTATTTATTTTAAAACGATATATGCATATGTGTCTAAAATATTACCGAATTAATAAATTATTTCCTTATCTCAGTAATTCATCATCCGATCTTGTATCTAAAATCTTTTATGCTCCTAGATAGGATAATTATTATTAACTTGTATTGATGATGATGATAAGAATGACCTAATTTTAAGGTCACAGCCAAGCCAAGCACCAAATTGGTGTATGGGATCCCCTTGTTTGTGGGACAAGGGATCCCCACCACGCAACGATTTGAATGCTAAAGTTTACAAAGGTGTACACACCCTACCCCCATCTGGATTTGAACCCATGACCTCCTACGAGGAAACACATGTTCTTAACCATTAGGCCCACTCAAGCTACACTTTTAGACATATTTCTAATTCTTTTAGGATAAATTAGATTAGATTATTAAGATTTATTTGATTTATTTTCCTTAGGTGGCTAACCGAGCCCACATATCGGTTGGAAGTTTCCACATCAAACGAGAGAAGATCTAATCGGGATCTACCATCAACAAAGTCTCCCTTTTGTTGGTGGAAGAATATTTTCAACCATCAACACTTACATATCCTAGAACATACATTCTTGGCATTAGAAAGATATAAAGTTTGTATAGTTTAACATGTGATCCATAAACCGTTATTATTATGTAATCCGCATATAGATACCAATCTCCAACCTTAACATATGGGATCAATTGTAAGAGCTTCTTACACTCTATGGACATTCTAGGAGGATGTTCTCCTTTACACTCATTTTTGGCATGAACTCTAAAATATGGAATTCATTCAGCAATAAGATTAGGGATTCCATGTTCATTTATATTATTTAACTAGATGTGTTCAAAATTTAAAGCTTGATAATAAATATTCAAATAGACTAAATGGGATTGGTATCTAAATTTTTTGTCTGACTTGAAACTGGATAATTTTTCATGAATAGAATCAGCATTGTATTTTGCATGCATGTATTGTACTAGAGACCTTTTTGGAGGTGGTTTAATGCCACCCATCATGGAAAACATGCATGAATTCAATATCTTGACATAATTATACCTAGGACCACTAACAACATTGAAATTATCGCTCTAGACTAACATGCAAAAAAATAGCTTGAAAAGAAGGGTTATGGCTAGGAAATTCCTTTCACTTTCTAGGTAGCGAATATGTAAAGCCTTCTTTCTAAGAATAGTCATTTTATTGATCTTATTATTTGGGGTGTCAGAATTGATTAATACTTATCCTCTAAGTGGACCAATCATTTTATTTATGGCTTAGACATACACATGGAAAATGACTGGGGTTCTATTGAAAATAACAATAGATTTATTGATGGGATCATAACAATTTAGATAGAGAATAACTAATATAGGAAAATAATAAAATGATGGGGCCATGGCCTTAAAAAAAAAACAATCCCAAGATTACATATGGTCTTTCTAATCCCTACATCTACCATGGGTTTCTTTTCTTACCCTCTATGTTATCTTAAACTTAACGATAGAATTAAAAATGCCATAGAGGGAATTAACAAAGTGTTGAGGATTGGTGGTTGTGGAAGGTGGCATGTATTGAGAAGCAACAAAAATATTAGAGTTTGATACATGATTTGTATGGATACACCCTTCCTTTCTCTCACCCATTTCACAAATCTAGTATTGACCTAAATTGAACAAGTTAACACACATATTAGGAGTAGTTAGTCGTGTTGGAAAGTTAGTTGTCATTGATGTCAACCCTAGATGTCAACTCTAGAAGAAGTCCAAGTAATGGGTGTATTTGAAGAAGTCTCCAAAGTGGTCCCATTATAGCATATCTCTAAGCATGGCCCTCGTGAGAAGAATTTTTGAAGAAGTCTACAAGAAGCCTTGGAAATATGCCCAAGTGGTTAAGTAGTTAAGAAGCCCCGACGATGTGGTCATGGAGCCCGAAGTTGATTGAAGAAGAAGTCCATGAAGGAAATTGTAAATGCATGTAACACTTTTGTAGATAGATAGTCCTCATAATTCCATTTCCAATGGTAGGTGGTACATCATCTGGTTCCTCACGGTTGAGGAGATTTTCCCTCTTAAAGATGAATCCCCAAAAGCAAATGAAGAAACCCAAGATCTAAGGACAAAAAGTTACAAGTCAGCCCCTAAAAAGTGTTTTAAACAATAAGTTACAAGTCATCCCCATTGAAATGAATATTAAAATAAATATTAAGGATATTGTTGGTAAATCCAACCCCAATGGAATAATCATTAAAAAATAAATTGAATTTTATTTGGACTAAGTCGGCCTTAAAAAGAGGGTGCCATATCTAGTATAAATAAGGCACTTAGGAGTTCATTTGTGACATAAACTAAAGTTATTTTTATTTAAGGTAACTAAGGAGATCTAAGGAAAATTTCATAGGGAATATGAAGTGAAGAAGGGAAAAATTCCAAGGGAAGATGAAGTCTTGTGATGATGTGTTCTAAGGTATGTTATTTAAAGGTCATCTTACAATTTTTGCTATAAATTTTTATTTAGAATGATTCAGATAGTGAAACCTGGAGGCTATTGAAAATACATATCAAGGTAACCATGGTAAACATTTCATCTTCTGGGTCATTGTACTTTTCGAGATACACTTTGTTGAAGATAGGGTTTTTGACTAGTCCTGTAACTAGTCTCAAATAGGTGTTCTGGGTAAAACAATCATAACTTATTCATAGAGGATTAAAATTCAGTGAGACTAATTGAATTAGAAAAAGTAAATTATTTAGTATTATTTATGTGATTTTCATAATCATGTATCAAATATTGAGTGCATGGCATGTTGTACAAGTTCTCTCTCCAGAATAGGCCAAAATTCATGAAGGTTTTCCATTTTTGCGATAAATTATGTTATGAGAAGTGTCAGACCCTGAAATTTTGAGAAGATGGAATAAATATATCAGAGTATCTGTAGTTAAAATTTTAGATATTAGCTCACAACAATTTAGGATATATGCTCTGTGGAAGATAGAGTTCCTAAATGGTCCTGAAATATGTTTCAAACAAATAAGCTTGGAATTTTTTCTATAACTTCTTTTCTGGGACTTTCCAGATTGTGGAATTTTAAGAGGTATGAAAATACATACAGAAGTACCTCACATAGGAATTTCAGAATAAAAAATGGAAAATTGAGCTCATGGTGAATGCTACAAGTATGTAGATTTGAGGTACAGTTTTGAGCAACTTTATATGCAGATTTAAGCAGTGTTGTTGGGGTTTTTATGTGGACCCAATTTATAAGTGGACCTAGTTTAATGATGTTAAAGTTGAGGAAGGTATGATGCGCAAAGATATTATGCACCAGGTTGTTACATGATTAAAGGTATGTCTTTATGTATGTTTTGAGGGTTAAATCTTGATGATTATGGTATATGCTTGATGTGTATCTTGAAGAGTCTTTGGCACATGGATAAAGGCATATGTTGGTGATTTTGGGCATATGAATTGAGGTATATATTTGGTACATGGTTTATGGTTTATCATGGATGTTATGGCACATGCTTGGTACATGGTTTGAGGCATATCTTGGTGATGTTGGGCACATGTTTTGAGATATGTTCTTAGTGATCTTGGCATAGGTTATTGGGGTTGTATCATCTTTGATGATGATGATGTATCTATATCAATGACAATATATCAGTGATAGTGACAGTGACAGAGATAATGAAAGTATCAGTGACAGGTTGGTTATCGGTATCAGTGACCGTGACAGTGGTAGTGACAAGTTGAGTCTCCATAAGGGGCAAGGAAAGGGGGTTGTAGCTGAAGAATAGAGGGAGTTGGAGATTTCTTCAGGTTGGAGCCTATAAATAAGAGGGTTGTACCTTCCTTCGAATTGGAAATGAAGAATTTAGGGAGTTGTAGCTTCCTTCAGGTTGGTGCGTGAAAATCAGGGAGTTGGTGCTTCCTTCCAGTTGGTGATGGATGTAACAGACCTGACCCCTCAAGTACCTTTTAAGGGATTGGGTGTTAAATTTTTTATTATTATTATACATATTAGGGTCTATTCTCAAGAGTACCAATGTCTCCTTCTCGTCAAGATATTTCCAACGACTGTAAGTATGCTAAAATCCAATCTTATAGTCAAAAGTTATGGCCTCCCAAAGTTATCGAGTCTCCATTGGCCAAGCCCACCTCACTGCCACGTGGCCTCTCAATACTTGGTTCATCTGATGTGGTGTTTTCCACATGGCTCACCAATCCAAAGTTCCAACCCCATGATACCTCATGTCATCTTTGTTGATAATTTCACTCCCATGGATCACAAATTTCACCAACGAAAAGTTTTGATGACGCATAGTTAATCAGACCCTTTCCTAGATTTGATAATTCACAAGCCACTCATCCAATGACTCTAATTGAGTCCATGATTCTAAAGGACTCGATGGTTAACTACCACTCTTCCATTATTCTGTGCTCCGATGAAATTACACCTTGATCAACAGACCAGATTCACTGGCATGTAGATCCAATGATCCTCATCGCATCAACGATGCCTCCGTCGTCATTGGCATTCTTATCCAACACATATCCTTTCCAAACCTTCCATCTATGATGAATGATTTAGATATATCTTCCCTTAGATCTCACGGTTGGCAATTTCAAATGACCATCCAATGGTATAGACCCAACAAGACCCACCCTTGACCTTATGATGAACCAACTACCAATACCTGTCGTCCTCCAGATGTGCTGGCATGCCACGTCACTCATGACATTGTCATCCATTCTATAACTTATAAGGGGTTCTATGGAAATATATGGTGGATATTAACTCCAACCCACCACTAATCAATGGCTCTCATTACATCACGGACACCTTCGTCATCATCGTCGGCTTTCTTGACCACCACATAGCCTTGTTGAAATTTCAAACTTCAACAAACGACCCAGGTTTTCTCGGATTTTCACCTACATGTGACAAATCCTCTTGACATGTGGTGTCATCTCTACATGACATGTGGTGTCATCTCTACATGACATGTGGTGTTATTTTCACCTAACATGTGGCATCCATATTTCCCACAGAATCTCACCTACATGTGCCAAATCACTATGCCATGTGGAACCTTCTATGCTCAACACATGACACTATCCACGCCATCTGTTGGTTGTGGAGCCCGATTATCTTCCTGATTCAAAGGTCCTTGCTTTCATCCATGTTTATACCCCATGAAGACTTTACACCCCATAAGTATGTACACTCTTCCATGCAAGGGAGTGTAGAGGGGGGGTTCGGGGGCAGCGTCCCTCGAAGGAAAAATTTCCTTGCAAATGTATATTGTAATTTCATTGTAAATCTGGACCATTCATTATAAGGTTGCAGATCTAACAGTAGAAATTATGTTAGGGTTTTTTTCCCTAGAAGGAAACCCTCTATTATGAGGGAAATGTATTGCGGCTATGCATTATGGCAAGTATTGTATTCTGAGAGAGGAGACTGTGAGAGAAAGAAGAGGAAGTTACAATGAGTTTTTTTGTAGGTTGTATCCCTTCATTTGTTGGATAATAATAAAGGAAGGACCTGGCAATTTCTCTGGTGGACGTAGCCCACACTGGGTGAACCATGTAAATCTATGTCTCTATTGTATTGTGTATCTTTTGTGTTTTGTTTCCACATTTGTTTTATTCTATTGCTTCACGGTCCTGTTTTTCTAACACCATCCTCTTGAGCCCTTAATTAAAGTGGAATTTTTTTGAAGGCCCTTCTCACCCAATGGGGTCCATGCTCATCCCATAGGCCAATCGAATATCACCATGCGTCATCCTAAGGGACACGCAAGTTTCCACAATGGTATTAACCATTATCATGACGTCATCATACCCATTTATTTCCCTTTGGAATGGATCATAGATCCAATGACTGAGGTCTCTCCTCAGACTCTACCAAATCTACGGTAAAAAATTCCCCTCGAAGCCTTACCATTAGAGTGCCTACACACTAGCATCCTAGGTTACTATAAGTACCAAACTCTGATGAGAAGCACTACTCTGGATTCGATGGTTCAGATCCTTCCATGTAGACACTCAAATGGATATAAAGACTTGGGTTCTTCCTCAAAGCTCTTCCCTCAGAGTCCCTCATCAACCCTAATCTATGATCAATGGTGGAGATCTCTCCACCCATAGATCCTATGCTCAAAAATTAAAGCGCCCATTCAAAGGTTTGATATCAATAGGGACACACTCCCAATTCATTTGACCAATTACATGATGCCATGTAGTACCCTCGAGTACATAGACATTCCCCATTAGCATGACATCATCAAGACATCACCCTCCCTCTTAACCTCACTTAGACAAGACCCTATGAAGATCTACGAATAAGAATTGATCTCACTTCCTTTCTGATCAACGGTTTGGATTTCCCCTAAGGGCCTTTTCCATCAGATTACCTTCACTCCGGGTCTCCAGGGATACTCTGATCGTCATCCTTCGAACAATGGTTTGGATCTCCCTGTCTCCGACCCTTCGATAGATCGACGACTCTAGTTGACTAGGGGTACATCTTCTATGGGAATCATATCCTACTAAGTAAAAGGGTCAGGATCTATTCACTGCATCAATCCAATGGTCGTGATTCCTTCAAACTTGAAACATAATATTTCTTTAGGTTACTGGTTCGATCTTTGACTTAGTCATCTGAGGAGATCTTCTAAGTATTTTCTAAGGTCTTACCAGGCCTTCAGGGACTCCACATTCCATTTCCAAACTGGAAAATAAATTTATTCTTGGACATTATCATTCATCTCTTGGTTTATCTTCATAGACTCCTTTCATAAGAAACACATCGTAGTAGATAACCTACTGCGCGCACAAGTAACTCATTCACACATTCACTTTCTTTATTCTAGGAAAATACACAATTTTCTTATCATTCGGGATATATTACAGGGTTGTCTTATTCATGTGTGCATTACACATGAAATTCCATATGTATGCATTATCATTCAAGTACACAAACTTGAATAGCTTACACAATCCACAACACGAATACTAGCACACAATACCTAGATTTCCTTCAGGTTGTACAAGAATATCTATCCATTCAAGACAACATTCGTAGAAAGAAATTGTTTATGTTGTTCTATCATTACTCAAATACATAAACTTATAATGAGAATTAAATTTATCCATCACACAAGTGTACACATCCATGAATACAATTACAATCAATCTTACCATACATTTTCATTCTAGTACACAGGAATATGAAATACTTATCTGATTACAAGTTGCAACCAACCAACTGACTGTGGGTGTTTTCCTTTCCACCCAACTGTAGGCTTGAATGCATTCACTCTTAGCACTCTGGCCATCCCCGTGTGAGGCCATGATACCACTAGGGAATCTATCTCAGGTTCACAGTAATATTTGAAGGTCACTCTCCTTCACTCTACTCTTGGTAGAGATTTTCCTTACACCCACCTAGCCCATGCCTCTTCGAGATTTATCAAATGATTTCCCAACCTCAAGCTCATGACCCTCTTAGATCAAGTCAGTTTTTCTAGGTTCTCAGACCCAAGATTCAAAGCAAAAGATCTTACTGTTACTGTGTTTTTTACATAGTCCATCCTTTTCTCTAATCTAAACTCCCTCCAGTTCTCTCTCTTGGCCATGTCCCTAACATCCTCCTTTATTTGTATCCTCATGTTATTTTCTTGCACGCATGACTTGGGAAGGTTCTCGACCTGTCCTTCTATTTCTTCTGTCAAAAGGAAACTCGGGGGTCAACCACAGGGACATGTGGTGGTCTTTCCTATCATCCTCTAGCTGAAAACTACATGTCCCTTATGGAAGCCCTCCATACCTCCATTTATTGGGGTGGTTGGTCATTCAACTAACAACCTCCCTCATTAAATTATTTGTCTTGAAATCGGGGTTAAGGGAAATACTATGAATAGGACTTGAGGTCCTTTAGCTTAATAGGGCCTCCTCTCATTCCTATAGTGATATCATGGCCAATACTTTAAGGCTTCACCCTACATTCAGTTTTTGGCATTTACAATTAAACAATAATACATTTAAAATATTTGCATGCCATTGTATGACAATCATCCATCATGATTAATTGCATATACTCGGGATTTAGAGAGGGGGGTGTTACACTGGAGAATATTGGAGGTTGGTGCTTCTTATGAATGTAGTATTTTGATATATAAGAAAGAATTATGTGGTTTTCTCCCATTTGGGTTTCCACGTAAAATTCTAGTGTACTATGTATTTGTGGTTATATGTTATGCATTGTTGAATGGAATTATTCATGATATACTAAATGCAATCATAAACGATAAATTGTTGATAAGTTGATGATTACATGTTCTGATTAAAAGTGGAAAAAAATGCTCAATATTAATTCACCCCCCCTCTCAATATTGGTGAATATTCCAACAATTGGTATCAAAGTAGGTTCCTTCAAAATCAGTCTAACCACTAGAAGGTAGATCATGGATTGCACTAAGAATGGAGCACCAATGTTTGATGGTCAGAAATATACCTTCTAGAATAAAAGGATGATTTTTTTTATAGGCACATAGATTTGATGTATGGTAAGAAATAGTAGACATATATACAACACGTGCCACTCCTCCAACAGACAAAGATGGAAATAAACTCAGTGAAAACAATCCGGAGGATAAAACTACTATTCTGGGTAGTTTTTTTGATTCAGTATTCGTCAAAGTTATGCATTAAAATACTGCAAAGGATCTTTGGGACAAACTTCAAAATATTTATGAAGGAGATGACAAAGTAAAAGGGGCCAAAATTCAAACCTATAAAGGTAAATTTGAACAACTGAATATGAAGGAAGATGGAGATATTGTAGCTTACTTTCTATGAGTTGATGAAATAGTAAATTATATTAAAGGATTAGGAGAAGAAATTAAAGAACCAATAATTGTTCAAAAAATACTAAGGTCTCTTCCAATGAGATTTGATCCTAATATTTCATCCCTAGAAGAAAGAGTATATCTTGCTACGTTGAGCATGGACAAGTTACATCGAATCCTTACAGCTTATGAAATGAGAACAAAGCAGGATAATCCACCCAGGAAGGAAGCATATTTCAAGGCATCCAAGAAGACAAAGAAGAATAAACAAAATCCAAAGTCAAACTACAGTTGCAACAATGATTCAGAAGAAGAAGAAGAAATGGCCAATTTTGTAAGAAAGTTGAATAGAGGAACTGACAAGTACAAAGGTATGCTTCCTTTGAAATGTTTTAATTGTGGTAAAATTGCTCACTTTGCTTATTAAATTTCCTTATGCTAAGAATTCAAATAGTGATGAAGAAGAAGTTCCCCAGAAAGAAAATAAATATCAAAAGGGAAACAAGAAAGGAGATGAAAGAAAAATCCTCAAGAAAAGCTTCTACTCAAGAGAAGATAATTCCTCGTTTGATGAAGATGGTGATAGTGATAATGATTCAGAAAGAGTATTCTTCATGGCAATGGAAACTTAGAAAGGAAATGTCAAATATTATGAAGAAGGTGAAGTGGATCTTGAAGCAGAACAAATCAACACCTTAAATGAGCTAAAAAGAGAAAGGAAGAAAAACAAATCACTCAAGGAAAAATTGATCAAATGGAAGGAGAGTTCTCAAAATCCTAAAGAAGTTGATCATTTAAAAACCAAGGTAAAATAAGCAGAAAAGAGAGAAAAGATATTGACAAGTCATATCAAGGAAATATCTAAGGACTTAAACGAGATTGAAGAAAAATTTAATCAACATGAAAGAAGACTTGAAGAATAAATCATCTCCTTGAAAACCAAGTATGAAGAAGCCAAGAGAACACAAAAATTAATGAATATCTAGATGATGAAGAAAGGAGAATATCATGATCAACTAAGGCATGAATTCAAAAAGACTACACCACAAAGAGGATCATTCACTTCCATGTATCAAATATTCTTTTATGGTTATTGTTTTACTTGTAATAAATTTGGACATAAAGCTGTGGATTGCAGAGCGTATGGAAGAAATGTTCAAACAAGAGATGATTATGTGGCTCCCTATGTTATTGAATGTTACAAATGCCACAATTATGGACATATAGCTTGTGATTGTAGAAGGACGATGAAGTATTCAGTGGAAACAAACATTGATATCATATACAAGAAAGTTTGGAGAAGAAAACAAGAATAAGAAGAACAAGCGAATAAAGAGCTCCTAGAGATCACTCTCACAGGAATTGTAGAAGTACAACATCATGATGAATCTACATGAAAGAATATGTTAGAATTTTTTGAATTTTTACTTATACATCTAGCAGTTACGGTTCTTCTTTATTAGTATAATCATTTAGCACATTAGCTGCATAAATAAGGTCACTGAAAGAGAGGCAATCACGGAAACAATAGCGACACACATATTATCCTGGGAAACCCTCATGAGGAAGAAAACCCAGCAAAAAATTACTCAATATAAATAGACCAAAGAACAAATAGAATATCCTCCTCTACTCCTTCACTAGGAAGAGTAGCACACCACTTAACCAAGAAATACCAAGAGATAGACCAAAACCCTCCTTGATGTCACCCCCCAGTTGCATCATTTTCTCCTCAAAGAATTGTGCACTGCAGAGATGGTTCGTGAGTCCATCCAAATGAGGCACTGGCCTCTCTTATAAATAGTGGTCTAACCAGCCTATAATTAGGTCTAGGCCGACCTGTCACTTTACCCTCTTAATTTACAATTAAATATCAAGGCACAATAGAGCCAACTTTTACTAAGGCACAATAGGGCCTAATTAAATATAATATAATAACATTATTCAACTCTCTCTCAGGTAGAATATTCTTCGAAGTTAAAATATTTCAAAATTACCCCTTAACAAGAAGGTTATTCTACTGACAACATTAATAACAACTGATTGGACTCAATACATCATCAAGAGGAGGGGACATTGTCATCAACATCGATAACATTGTCGGTCATATCTATAGGTCATCACAAGTTTTTCTCATCATCAACATTAGTAGAAAATGAACATCATCATCATATGTAGCATGGAGATGGAGTAACATCATCATCAACAACATGAAGTTGGAACATCAACGCCATCAACAACATGAAGTTGGAATAACATCATCATCATTAACAACATGAAGCTGGAATTACATCATCATCATCAACAACATGAAGCTAGAACATTAACATCATCAACAACATGAAGCTCCAATATCAACATCAACAACAACACGAAGCTGGAACAACAACATCAACAACACAGATCTAGAACAACATCATCAAAAACACGAAGCTGGAACATCAACATCATCAACAACACAAATTTGGAACATCAACATCATCAATACGAAGCTGGAACAACAACATCAATGTGTGGCAACATAATGAGGCAGGTGCATCAACAACAACATTTGTGGTACTCTGACAGACCGTCCTTACTGGACCTTCTAGATCTTCCCAGGAATCAAAATATTCCCTAGAATATAAAATACTAACAAGCTACCATGTGGTACTTTGACATACCGTCCTTACCGAACCTTCGAGATCTGCCCAAGAATCATAAGATTGTTGAACACACCGTGCTACTGAGAGGGGGGGGTGAATCAGTAGCATACACAATTAATCCTTTTTAACTTTATCAACCTTATATCACCAATATGCAAATATCCATTCATTGACAATCATGTACTCTATATTCAGTTAGATTCA
>ML777306.1:162693-199268 GCA_009831015.1 Picea engelmannii | reverse complement strand
AGGTTTGTGGTAAAATGTCATGTAAGGTTTGTGGTCCGAGGAGAGAAGCAATTCCAGGTAGATAAATCATACACCATGTCACCCTAAAATGACATGTAAGGTTTGTGGTCCGAGGAGAGAAGCAGTTCCAGGTAGACAAGTGGCACACCATGTCACCCTAAAATGACATGTAAGGTTTGTGGTCCGAGGAGAGAAGCAGTTCCAGGTAGACAAGTGGAAAACCCTAATTGGAATTTGTAAAGGATTTGAATATGAGATTTAGAGAAATGCATAATATATAAAAGTTTTGATGTCTAGATTTTGGATATCCGAAATTAAAATTAAGTGTAGACCCAAATCCAGAATCTAAAAAAAATGTGATATGAAGAGATTACAAAACCTAGATCCGGATGCATAGAATATGCCAAATAAAGTCAAAAATTCCTAGTGGTTGATCGCATAGGCAAATATAGATCCTGGACGTTGATTTGGTTAAGTGCAAACCTTCCTTAAAATGTAGTTACAACCAAGAAAATATGGATTCTAGAGAACTTGAAAATTGAAATGAAATCCAGATTTCTTGATATCCAGATATAAGCTAATTTGTGGTTTCCACGGTCATTAATAATAACTAAGATAATAATTTTTAATGGTTAAGAGGTAAATATATTTGGGGTTTCTTCTATGCTTGAAGCCTACGAAAATGGGGTTTTAATAAAAACACAAATAAAGTATAATTAATTTCATTTATTAGCAAAAGAGAGTCATTGAAATACTACTTAATCTAATTAAGGAATATTTCATCAAACCTATAGCAAATGCTAGAATAAATAAATAAAATTGAAAAATGAAAATTAAATATATACGAAACAATCTCAGTAGAGGTCTTTGTAGAGATTTTTTCTAGTGGACGAAGGTTTTTTCCTATGTGCCAGGAAAAATACGGAGCATCAATGCATCAGTGATATGGGAGTATTGTCATAACTAAGCCACCTATTGATATAACATTTTAAAATAAATATGAAGCATTGATTCTCCATTTTGGTCTTGGAGTATTGATGTTATAAGGTAAAAAGTGCAGCACCAATGTTTTGAGGCTAAAGTGGAGTAGTGGTGCTCTGAGATCAAGGTGGAGTGCCACTCATCTCATAGAGTATAAAATAAGGTACAGATGCTTCAAAATATGTATTAAGCATTGGTTCACAAAATATACACACGACATCGATCAAAGATGTCAAATAATTAATAAATTATTAATCTATCATAATATATATAATAAGTGAATATTTTTAATCATCGTACAAATTTATTGTGTATTTACTAAATTTTATAGTTGTTTAATATTGATTGATTAAATTTTATGAATATTTTAGGCCAAAGTAGAGAATCGGTGCTTTAAGGAAAAAGTGGAGTACTAGTGCACTAAGATCAATAGAGAAAACCACATCACAATCCAGCAACATCGTGTGAATTTGCAAATACGAGTAAAAAACCCCATTAAGCCTACACCCATGTTGCAGAAAAATGCAATGCTTGCTTGGTCAAATTCTCCCCACATTATCATTGTTTTCTAATATAAAACCCTACAAAATTCACCATTAACTTGCAAACTAGATGTAAAACCCTAAAACTACCAAAACCACAATAAAAACCATAAAAAAACTAGATCAAAAAATGAAGAAAATTAGTAAGAAAATTAAAAATAATAGAAAAACATAAAAACCATTGGTGATTAAGCCATGCTATGTGCAAAAAAAATAGTAATGCATAATTTCCTAGTCATGTAACATAAAATATGCCATAGGAAAACATTAAAAACCCTCAAAACAAAGAGGATAAAATCCACAAGGGGGAGAAATGAAACAATGAAATCATATCCTCTTCCTCTTATTCTTCCTCTTCCTAATATTACTCCCATCTCGTGTGAAATGTAGAAATGAAACAACCCTCGTATTTCCTACTTTTAAAATGTAGTCCTATAAATTTCCCCTATGTTAATAAGTTTGAAAAATATATATTACTATATGGTGCATTAGTTGCACTAGTTTTCCTTGACCAAGATAGAAAATCGGTACTCTAAGACCAAAGTGGAGAATTGCACATCTTTGAGAAATTACATTCCAAGGCCCTTCACTGGGGCTTCAGATAACTCTGTAGTAATTTATGTAATATATGAATGGACATTTATTGTAAAAATATTTTTCCTTGCAAAAATTCATACTATGTTTTAGATCTCTATTGAATCCATTTTTTTCTATGTTGCTTATCTTTACTGTGCAAAGTATAAATAATTTCAATTTCACGGTAGGATCGTACCAGGGTTCAATTTACATTAAAATTTCAGTTCACAACCTCATAAAATAAAAATTTAGCAACAACCAATTAGGGATTAGGATAAGTACAATACATATAACTCTATTTGCTTAATACTTTTGATGTAGATTAGCTTAGATGCCTCCTTACCTCGTCAACAACCCAAAACAATAATTTTTCCTCCCCGCCATCTAGGAACAATTTCACTGATTCCCTACCTCTAGGAAAACCTTAGGGTGTTTCCTAGCCCTCCATGCCCAAATTCCCATAATAACACAATGACAGTATGTCAATCTTCCACTCTCAATTCCACAAACAATCTCCCTCATAGGCTTCATAGTTGATTTTTCATGCCTCCAAGTATATTTTCCCCAAAATCAAAATATTCCCCCTTTCACTTCTTCAACCCCCTTTATGACCTCGAGAGATCCACTACCTATGTCGTTTCCTTCCCCACCTACCCCCCAATTCCCCCTCTAACATTGAATCTACTCATTAATAAGGAAATCAATTAGATATGCCTTGAAATTCAAATCACACTAAATCCAAATTGCATTTCAATGAAAATAGATTTTCCAATGCCAAAATAATATACTAAATCTTAAATAAATCAAATAATTTCATAAATAGCATTAAATATTTAATTTGGACTACACTAAAACATTACATGGCCATGATAAACAATAATATTAATTTTAATTATACTAAAACATTACACACCCACAATAAGCAATAATATTGTATTAATTAGTATGCATCGTAATAATACTAGTGTACACATGCAAGGTATGTATGAGTAGTTGGTGCATACATAGCTCGTGGGTGTATTAATTATAACAACCATCACATCTAATGCACAATTCATGTATTCTCACAATCAATTCGATAGCATAATAAATCACATACTGAATTAATCAGTTATTTATACTAATATAATAACAATAATCCATTAGTCACAACAATTCAAACGAATTAAACATTACACCTAGATCACCATGACTGAATTAAGCATTTAATACACAAAAGGGAAATAATTCTAGCATTAAGTTTACATTATTGATGCCTAACAACACTCTCAAATACACCAAATCACCCTTCCTCCCTAACCTACTTCCATCTTCCACATCGTATCCTTTCCTTTGTTGGGCTATACTAGAGTGTCAATTGCTGGCACCCAAAGTTTTGGGTCCAATTTTGTGTGCGTGCACAAACGAAAGTTGTGTGTGCTCATCCAGAAGTTTTGCGAGCGCCTAAGGATATGTGTGAAATAATTACACAATGCACGCATTGGACCGGGTTTTGTTAGCAGCGCACCAAGTCTAAAGGCTGTCAAGGGCATGTTGGTCCAAGTTTTCTCAGTTGAGCACGTCGGTCCAAGTTTTGTCAGGTTGCACTGGAAACCAAGAAGATGCCCGTCGGAAACCAAGAATATTCTCATTTAAAGAAAGAAAGGAATCACTGGGATATCTTCTTGAATGATTGCTTCCAACAACAAATGAAGACGTGGAGTGGCCAAGATATGAGTTGGTCATGCAATTCAGATTACCCCTGATGTGGAGAACCTATGTGGAACCCTTGAAGATACCAAAAGTGTGTGAGGTCGTTAGATCAGACAAGCGAATGGAATAGAACAGTAAAGGACAATGCTCCCCCACAAAAAAAAGATATAAAGAGAGCTCTCAGCATAGAAAAGAGGTTGGTTGTTTTCTGAATACATCAATTCGATAGCTCTGAGTTAGCCTATTGTAATCTTGTAATGTATGGAGAAGTCACATGTGTATTTTATTTGTCTGAATCTTAAAGCTCAGCAAAAGGTGCACATTGTTGTATTCCCAATGTTTATATAGTAATGAGATGCAGTCTTATGGATGTTCAAATTAGTTACTTAACACAATGTATATCTCTAATATGATGGAATACATGCCGTAATAAAGATATGGCAGTTATGTTCTATCATGTGTTTGTTATGTATGAGTAGCACATGTGCATGTATAATTTTAATTCTTAGTCCTTATTAGAATATCATATATGAGTTTCACGGATGCCATTTACATTATTGTTAGTTATGTTTGATCATCCATCCCCGACACAAGACCTTATGGTCTATGTGATCCTCTCTGCATCTCACGTGAGACCTTCCTCGACCTTGACCAAGGATTGATTTATCGGTGCTTAGGGGTTTTTGTTGGACACGCTTTGGAAAAACCCTAGGTATCAAACCCCCCAGAGTTAATAATTCTAGTGCCCGCGTAAGCATATACTGAAACAATGACACTGTACAACACCAACAAATGGTTATGTTGTCAGGACCCGAAGTCTTGTTGAGATTGATGGAGGACGAGAGAAATGTGGTGGCATCCTTCTAAGGAGGAAATTCAAGACTAGATAGAAGCGAAGGAGGATGAATTTTCTCTATGAGAGACGAAAGGATTGCAAGTGAAAGTGAATGAATGTAAAGGTAGATATCTTTACTCCGATCTGCATAAACTCTTTTTCACAAAATTTCCATGTTTGTTGCATGAATGGTTAAAAAGACAAGTGGAAGTTAATTCGACTGTGTTACCATTGGAGCCAATAGTATGGGATCAAGCCAAGCTTGATAGTCTAAAGGCACTAGATAACAAGTGAACTTGGGCTATTGATTTTTGGTTTTCCCAAGTGAAGGAAGGCTACATTGTTGATTTTGTTATAGAATATAGTGATTCTTTCAGTGAAGTTGAAAGAAATTTTGAAGAAGGTCCAAGAAAGCGCATGTTAGAAGATATTCCCCTTTGGATCAAGATGTTGTTTGTGGAAAAAATAATGATGTGCATGGATCCTAATAGGATGGATGAGTAAACCCCCTAGTGTTGGGGGGGTTTATGTCAAAGGTGGGGGAAAAAGAACCATAGTATGGATCGATTGAGGAGGATCCAAGAAGTTGTTGAGATGAGGTGAGGACTGGAATGGACCCAGAAGAGAAGAGGAGAAAAATAGTTGAAATATACACAAGAAGAGATAAGTTGAGGGAGAAATTTGAGTGGAAGAGTAGAGAAGAGTTAGTTGAGGGTGTGCAATAAGGTGTTGGTCGCAGAATGAAGAGGAAGCTCACACCGGGAAGTGGTGTGGGACATGATGATGCGCTAGAGTGGAGCACAGGTGAGGACATGCCTGCGAAGAGGCTTCGAGTCGAAGATACCAATGGTGATAGTAGTGGTAGTCAAGGCTTGGGTTATGAATCCCATACCCTTTGGTTGTTACGGTATGCCATAACCTTGACAAGAGGAAGAGTGCACATGTGTGGTGTGCAGGTGCATATTTGTGGTGTGTTGGTGGACTCGGAAGAGGAAGCACCACATGACTATGCACTTACAATAAGATAATTTGTTGCATAATATGGTGGGACACCAATCAGATGGGATTTTGGCTCTTGGTGTAGTGGTGGTACGTTGAGAAACCAAGTGATCAGTGCACGGAGAATTCACATGCTAAGCGGAGAAACTAACTATGTGCAAGGTGGTAGTCCACAGATCAGAGCAAGATATGAATCATGTAGTGGTAGTGCATAGATCAACCTGGAGGCAAGAGCATGCGTTGGTGGTGCGCAGTCATATCAGGAGGAGAAGGGAAGGAAGATGGAAACTCCCCTAGTGGTGGGGGACACGAATTGATTATGTTGGATAGTCTTGCACAACTGCAACTAGATATATCTTTGGGTCCCCTCACAAGAATTTTTAGGAGAAGATGGTCTTACCCCTCATTTATTCCACCCCCCTTGTGAATTTTTAACCAAGAAGAACATAAACTAGATAGCAGAGAGGCTGAAGTTGAAGGAAGAGAATAAGAGGAAAGAAGTGACGACACAACTAAAGGAGAAGGTGAAGTCAACAATACTTTACCCCAAGCAATAGTGGTGTGGAAGGATCCAGAAAATAGCAGTCAAAAGAGTGGAACTAACTCTGGTCCCAATATGACCAACCAAGATAGTACGCTGAGATTTCTCGTGTTCCATGGAACAGGTAAGGATGATGTCGAGCAACACTGGTTCACATGTGAAGCAATATGGTCTGTAAAGAGAGTTAAAGATGAGGTGGCTAAGATCGCACAACTAGAGACTACGTTTATGGATCAGACCCTAACGTGGTACATGAAATATAAGTTTATTGCGCCAACAAGACATGCAAGGTCCTTGGCCGAGATCAAACAAGATCTGCTTCAAGAATTTCAGAAGTTGAAGTCAGAGTCCCAATGCATTACCAAAATCATTAAAATCAAGAAGAAGGAAGGAGAGACTATATGGGACTATGAACAATGGTTCAAAATCTTGTTGGATAAGCTGACGTTCCAGATCCAGAATCTACATCACAGAGAATGGTTCATTGAGGGGTTACTCCCCCATATCCGAGTCTTACTCACCCAACAAAAGGTGATGACTCAGGCTGAGGTATTCGAGATAGTGATGTGCTTGGAAGCCACACCTGGAGGTGCAGAAACACTGGCCAGGTTGGCGCAGGTTTGGTCACAATTGGATAACCTAACAATACAGTTGCAAGATATGGTCAAGGCTAAAGTAGTGCGTAAACATGTGTGGTGCACTACATGTCGTTTAGAAGGGCATCAATGGGATGAGTTCCCGATCCTTCCAACTTATGTGGAAACATGCGCACCAATTCCATTTTCATTTGGAGGGTCAGAATGCTTTGAAATATGTCGTTAGTGGGGCCATGTTCCACCCTGCTACCCCACATTACAAAAGTATTAAACAATGAATCACACTGCTTCTATGAATTATGTAAATCCATCAACCACGATAATAGTATTTGTTGCTCCCTCTAGATGATGAAAGATAATACTTTGGATGCATTCCGAGTACAAGAGGAACAAAAGGGTGGTGAGAGTAGTGGCAGCAACAAAGGAGAATATCAAAGAGGACCTCAAGGTGGGTATGGAAATGACTACGGATGAGAATATGGTGGAGGAGGCGGAAAATTCCCATATATTTCAATTGCGGTGAGATTGGTCATGTCCCACAATTCTACACTAAGTCGTGTGTGATCTGCACATACTATTATAGTCCTGAACATGTAATCGAGGATTATCCATACTTGCTATAAACGTGGTAGGACAAGAAGGGTAACTGTAACATGGTACATGTCCAGTCATGCAAAAACAATAAGAATGGAGAAGTGGTTGTCTGGGTAGTAACCTATGGAGGGGAGAAGACAGGGGAAAACTTCGAGCATGGAGAAGGTTCGGTTCAACAAGTAGAGGGAAATATCAGGAAGCCCCCCCATCCCCCTACTAAGTTTGATGTGGCTCAACAGAAGCAGTTTCTATGTGATGTGCAGAGAGCCTTGGAGGAAGAACTAGCACACGAGGAGATGAAACGCATGACTTAGACATCTCTTGAAGAGGCACGGGTCCAAGAGGAAGTTCATAGGGAGAAACAGAGGTCACTAGAAGAATCATGTATACATGAAGAAGTACAACACATGACATAGATATCTTTGGAGGAAGCTCACCTTCGTGAATAAATCCAACATGAAGAAGAAGCACGCATATAGACTATGTTGTAATGCGTTGAGCAGGAAGTGTATGAACAACGCCAATAATAGTTGCAACGCGTAGTGCACACATAATCCTTGCATGACCTTAGTCGCATGGTAGAAGCAGAAGATCAAGTCAACACTTTCTTGCAATGTTGTTTGTGATTTATTAGAGATCCAGAAGCTACGATTAAGTTGACTCAGCTTTTAACTGCTTGCATGAAATAACAAGGAGAGGAGACCATTATTGCAGCTCCACTTCTAGAAAGAGATGTCTGTTAGCTCAACAAGAAAAAGTGCATTGGTCAAGAGTTTAAGATGACAACAGATCTTAGTGGGTATGATATGGATGGATTCATGTTGGATCTAGGATCTGATGTGAACATTTTACCCAAGAAATCTTAGGAAGTGATGAGGAAACCGAAGTTGGTCTGGTCACCCATTCATCTTCAATTAGCCAACCAGTACAAGATCTACCCCATTGGTCGACTAGAGTAGGTAGAGGTGAATATAGAAGGAGTAAAAACAAAGGTTGACTTCGAAGTCATTGAAATCATGGACAATTCGGACCCCTACCCTACATTGCTAGGAATCGACTAGGCTTTTGATAACAATGCGGTGTTGAATTTGAAAAAGTGTCGAATGTCATTTTAGATTGACGCCCTGCACATGGACGGGCCACTGGATCCATATGAAGGTGACCACTTCAATGATCCTATTGACGAGGATGCAGGGATATCGACAATTGAAAATATTTACAAGGTCACAAGGCGCAGGTAGGACTACATCAACCCCATAGCGGACGAAGAATTAAGTTGGAGGAGTGTCAAATCTTATGACATATATTATGAACATGCCTTGGATAGATGGTAGAATGAGTTCTATGAGGTATCAACAAGGCAGTGTGCATGGATCACAAAGGCAGTGCGATGGATAGGGTCAAAACTTTTCGATGCCCCATGGTTTGATGGTACTGGGATAGTGTAGACATTCTTGGTCCAAATGGAGAAGCTTTTCCCCACGGAACAAATAATCCAGGCCATGGATGTAGTGGCTCGCGGGACCCTGGCACGATGGTGAGTGACTCATCACTTTTATCCCATCGTTGACTTTGAATTGGTCAACCAATATAAGAGAATTAAGGATCCTTAGGAAAACATCTCCTTTTGTGAACAACACTGGACTACTAAGAACATCCCTCAAGCCCAATAGGTCCATTAGTTTTTCCATACCATGGATATGGTCCATCAAAGCTGGTATCTAGCATCACATTCTCATATAACCCTCTACAGTACGTTTGATCTAAATTTTTGATCGGCCTATCCACTACATCCTTCTAATTATTTCTTCTTTCCCTTCCCGCCATCACTCCCTCCAAATCCCTCTCTTCCTCTCGTGCCTATATATTCCAAGGCCCCAACCCCCAACCCTAACCTTTCTCTACAAACTTATCATTGTGATTCCCCAGCTATTGTCTCATGGCATGCCTTAGTCGTCTCTTCATTGATTCTTTATCATTAGCTCAACCGAGAAGCCCCAGAGGCTCTTATTCCCTTTACCACCTATTTCTTTTTATATCATACACTGGTCCTCGCCAATATAATATTTGCAATTCTTCACTTTCTGAACACTCATTTTCTTACTCTCATAGTTTCCTTGCTCCCCACTACACCCATCATTGCTTTCTTTTGCACCATGCTTCATCCACTTCATTTTTCAGACAATACATTTCTCAGGGACTCGTTGTGCACCCTGTTTACCACTATCTTAACCATTTCCTCCCCATGAGAAAGCAATTCAGGTCGAGTTCCTCTCAGCCCTCCCATTCATTCTAACCCTATAGTCACATCCTGTAACCACTTCCAGAACTCCTAGGATTTGATTGGTCGATACTTCATGCTTGGCCTAACCACCTCCAAACAACATGATGAGCAGTGAATGATGCTCTCTCTTGAGGGAAGTGTGCTTTGTGGTTGTGTTTCCATAGGCACTAGCGATGTCATGGCTCAAGTAACGGGACACAATCACAACCGACCTGCGCAACGATGATCTACTCTTCCTATGATTTTTTCCTATTGATTATAAAGTAGCTAGCTCGAGGACGATCCAGATAATAGTGGCGAGGGACCTGTTGACACCCAAAGTTTTGGGTCGAGTTTTGCACGCGCGCACAAAAAAAGTTGTGTGTGCTCATCTAGAAGTTTTTCGAGTGCCTAAGTAAATGCACGAAAGGATTCCATAGTGCACTTATTGGGTTGGGTTTTTTTAGTATCACGCCAAGTCTAAAGGATGTCAAGGGAATGTCAGACTAAGTTTTTTCAGTTGAGCACGCCAGTTCGATTTTTGTCAGTTGCGTCGAAAACCAAGAAGATGCCTGCCAGAAGAAAGAAAGGAATCACCGAGATATCTCCCAGAATGATTGCTTCCAATAACATATGAAGACGTGGGCCAGCCAGAAGATGAGTTGGCCATTAAGTTAAGATTGCCCCTAATGTAGAGAACCTATGTGGAGCCCTGGTAGGTACCAGAAGCATGTGAGGTCATTAGATCAAACAAGCGAGTGGAACAGAATAGTGAAGGATCGTGCTCCCCAACAGAAAAATATATACAAGAGATCTCTCAACTCAGAAAATAGATTGGTTGTTTTCTGAATGCATCAGTTACAGAGCTCTAAGTTAGGCTATTGTAATCTTGTGTTGTATGGAGAATTCTCCTGTGTCTTTTATTTGTATGAATCTTAAAGCTCATCATAAGGCACGTACTATTGTATTCCCACTGTTTATATAGTAATGAGATGAAGTCTTGTGGTTGTTAAACTCAGTTATTCAACATAGTTTCTATCTCTAATATGATGGAATATATGCAGTAATAAAGATATGGCACTTCTATTCTATCATGTTTTTTTTATGTATGAGTAGCTCATGTGTGTGTATAGTTTTAATTCTTAGTCCTTATTAGAATATCATATATGAGTTGCATGGAGGCCATTTATAGTATTGTTAATTGTTTTTTATCCTCCATCCCCAACACAAGACCTTATGGTCTTTGTGTTCCTATCTGCATCTAGGGTGAGACCTTCCTCTACCTTGGTCGAGGATTGATATGTTGGTGCTTTGGGATTTTTGTTGGACACGCTCTGGATGAACCCCGGGTCTCAAAACCCCTAGGGTTAAGAAGGTCAGTGCATGCGCAAGCATGTACTAAAATAGCAACACTGAACAACGCCAACATCAACTATATTGACCTAACTCCATATACAACCCATAAGTGGAAGGGTCAACCACCTTTACCAAGATTCCCCAACATGCAATTGGAATTCATCATCACACGTCTATGGGAGCATGGCTTAACACAAATCTCCCATGAATCCAAGTTTCAAAGGATAAATGGTGGGAAATACCTCCACCCCTCCTGATATCACTAGGTTTGACACCTTATCATAGACCATATTGTGGCAATGTCATTGTTCTAGGATCTTAGTCATTGAGCATCCAGTTTGGGCAACCATGCTACCTGTAAAACCTACACTTGTGCAAATATCATAACAATGCATTTGAACCAATGTATAAATAACAAAATGATGTTTCCTAGCATATTATTTCTTATTTGATGTCCACAACTGATCTGAAAATCCTTAGATACCACTTATTCCTTAAATATACATGTTAGCATCTAACTTAATTAAGCATTAATTTCTTGATCATTTGAGGTGATTAGCAGAAAAATGATGTTGTGCTTCTTATCCAAAAACTCATAAATTGATGATTAATTTGAAAATATATGAGATGACATAGCATAAAATAAAAGAACTCAAATTACATATATTGATGACATATATTACTTCATATTCAACTCCTGTTTAGATAATAAGATTGTTCTTCATCATCTCAAAATGTCAAATTACATTACAACAAGGACTTAAAAAAACCAATTTTATGGACTCTCTTAAATTCCTTGCAAAATTATGAGAAAAATGAGTATAAAGTCGACCATATTCTGAACTGGCTCAATTTTACCGTCTTTACACGCCAAATGATGCACTATGGCGCCCATTAATGGCAATATTGACTAAGACTTTTACAAATGACCCTTGATCATAAAACAGACCTCAAATTCATACTCATCATGATAAAATGATAAAAATGAGCATAAAGTTGCCTACATGTAGTCAATATACCTCGTGGGATGTATATCGAGACAACACCATGCTTGGCTCCTCTTCTTGCATGCAAATCTATGCAAATTTGTATTGTACTTGGCCTCAGGATTCATGCATGCATTGGACAGTGTGCCCACATTGGGATCTATGTCTTTCTTGGACCGCATGGCCTCATATAGGCCTAGGTCTGAACCTCCACGCGGAATAGTTGACAACTTAAAAACAAATTTAGCAAAATCTTTGTAACATGTGGTGCCCATGGTGCAATGGTTAAATCGTTGCTTTGTTGGACGGTAGGTCGGGGATCAAATCTTGCTGACCTTCATTTTTTTGATGGTTTGGTTATATTTTTTGGTGGATGTACATACAGTTAACATATTCAGAGGCATATAGTTTTAATACCTCGTGGATCTTTGCACATGGTTATGTAATATACCATGTGACCGTATATTATGGGTCGAGGGCTTAGCCCTTGGTCATTCAAACCTTATACAACCTTAAATATACCCCCATCAACTCCCATAAAATTTTATTATACATAAACCATAATTGGCCAATGGGAGGTCACCACATAGCGGCCTCTCATTGCTCTATCCCTTGCCACATGTCAACACATAACTGGTCCACTTGGATTTCCAAGTCACCTTTCTAATTGTACATGCCATGTAAGTTTCCTACCACGTGTCTCCATATGAGGTCACCTACGTCAACATTGTATGGCTTGTACATTCATGCCAAGTGTCACCCTTGACCCTTTAACTTTTGCCTTTTTTTCCCTGGTTGACTCGAACTTTGACCAGCCATATTTTTTGCATATGAACTATGTTTGAGGCAATATTTGCATCGTTGGAAAGATATCGTTGAGCTCTACGCATTGATGACATTTTTGAGAGGATTTGATATGATCAAATTTTGAGTATTAATGGATCCTCTTTGACCTCTGTGAGTGTTCCAAATCCTCTTGGATCACACCTTCCCACTGAAGAACTTTTGGACCTCCAAAAGTATAGATATCCAACAACTTAGCGATGATAACTCTAACTCACTCTTCCATCTTAATGAAATGATCCTATATAGTAAATTAGTGATGAAGCTTCTTCACTCTTCCATCTTGTTGAATATTTTGGAACTCAATCTTCATCTTGGATATTAGATTTTAGATATTAGACTAGTAGACTTTTGTCTACTTCTAAAATATGGCTCTGAATCTGGCCTCTTGTACTGTCTTTAATAGAATATAGCTTCGGTTTTCATGCACAGATTATCTGATAACCAAAATTCATGTTCATTGATTCTCTGCAATACCTGAATCTTATTTTCAACATCCATTCACATCTCCTTCTCTACTGAAAATAGTCTATCTCGGCCAATATGAAACCAAGTCGAATGTTGATCTATGCCTTTTCCTTTTGGACTCGTTGTTCTTGTATTATTGATGTATCTATAGGAGTCTCCGAATGAATTCCATGTCCATTACTTCTCTCATGCCTTGAAAACAACTCGATCTATACTGTAATCATCTGTACTTGACTTTATTCTGCTCAAGGTATACATCCATATGAAAATGACATAATATTTTGAAGATTCTTATAGCATATATCTTTACAAGTATATACCCATTATTTCTTTACAAAGAGGATTATTTCTCCGTTATCAACTCTAGGAAGTTTTACATAACTTCGATGCTCTTCCTGCTTTTGATCTACATGTTCCAACTAGCTTCATCCTTTTGTTCCTTCGCCTTCGGTACTTCAGAATAAGGATGTTAACTTAGAGAATTTGATCCATATGTATTCCTTTAGCTAATAATAAGACAATACAATTGTCTATATTGTTGTCGAAAGGCTTAGAAATTTGTATAAGATCCCTCTCACTCCTTTAACAAAGTAGCCACATAAAAACCCTTTTACAAGATTTCTCTCACTTCAAACAATATGTAAGGTGGCTATATAGAAATCATCTCACTCTTAACAACGTATAAGGTGGCAATATAGAAACTCTCTTACAAAATTCCTCTCACTCTTATTAACATATAAGGTGGCAATATAGAAATTTTACATAATTCCTCTCTCTCTTATAATCTAAAATTAGTGGCTTACAAGCCTTGTAAATAGACTTTTGGAGATATCTATATATGCATATTAGCTTACATTTTACAAATACACATATTTATAATGAAATATTTTATGATGGATGGTTTATTCATGGACCCATCCTTCCCTTAGTACCGAAAGGAGTTTCACATCTTCCAATCTTTGACAATGCCTTTGACGTTGATGTTGAATCTGATCTAGAATATGACGTTGAATCCAAGAAACTAGTAGACTAGATGATAGGTCTTCCCAGTAACCTATATAACCTTTCCTTGAGAACACCAAGTACTATTGTTGTGTCTGGATCATCTTCCCTTGAATACACAAGTACCTGGCCATTTTGGAATGCGACTGCATAACCTTCATCTTCAAAAGTTGCAACTGAGAGTAGGTTTAATTTCAAGTTTGGAACATATAATATATGTTCTATTCCCAGAAATCCTCTCGAATCGAGCTGGAATCTTACATATTCATACCCTCTTATTGCTTGTTTGGTGTTACTTCCAGATCCTACATAGCAATTTGTGTCAAACTCTGAGAAATTCATAAATATTGATCTCATCCAGGTCATGTGGCAAGATGAACCACTGCCCATGAACCATTCCTCGATTTCTTCGTATATCACTTTGTTAAGACCAGCCATTAGGCAGTATTATTTCTCAAATATTTCAGCAAGACAATTAACTTCATCTGGGGTTGTTTCTTGTCTTCTTGCAAGTGTCTTTACATTTTTCCAATTCTACTTCAGACATAAGTGTGGATGAAGTGTCCATCACTTCTCAATATGATGTCCACTCTTACCACAATAAGAGCATAGTATCTTGTTCCCATATTGGAACCACAACCCCTTTCTTTCATTCCCCCTTTTCCTTTTCTTTGATAAATGATATTTACCTATAGCCTTCTTCTTGGATGGATTTTTTTTCCACGGAATGTCTTCTTTGACACTTCCCCATATCATGGTTACTAGTTCCACATGAATCACATGGATACATAGACCATTTACCAATGGGAAACATCTTCATTCCTTCTTTAGAGTGCACATCTTTCTCTGGAGATGTCTTACACATGTTACCTTTCTCTGGACTGGAAGGTAAGACTATTTTTTTATGAAGGACCTATTCATCTAAAGTTATATTTTCTTTAGCCATCCTCGAGCATTCTCCATCTTGATGGGAAAAATAATAATATGAGGATTCATCTTTCTTGATCATGCCTTTGAAAGAGATGGTCCCTTTTGCATTGGAGACTTTACATTCTCAGCCTATCAATCTTCATGGATTGATAATGATGGTACCAATACTTGATTCTTGGTATGCAACTTTATTTCCAACTCATGAAAAATACCTCTATGGAATTCCTCATGACATATCAATCGATCTTGCAGCTTCTGCTTTTCTTCCTCAAGATTTTGCAACTACAACCTTAACTCAAAGTTCTCATTTTGGATATGTTGATTAATAATCTTTCGTAGCCTCAACTTCATGACAGATTTACTTATTTTGTCCTCTTGATAAGAGTCTTCAAAATATTCACCAACTTAAGCCTTGGATCTTGTCAACTCAACAACTTGCAAATTCACATCAAAACTAGCACTGATACTACTTGATCCAAAAATCATTAGATACCACTTATTCCTTAAATATACATTTTAGCATCTAGTTTGATTCAGGATTAATTTCTTGATCGTATTGAGGTGATTTGCAGAAAAATGATGTCGTGCTTCTTATCTAAAAACTCATAAACCGATGATTAATTTGAAGATTTATGGGATGACATAACAGAAAATAAAAGAACTCAAATTACATATATTGATGGCATATATTACTTCATCTTCAAGTCCTCTTTAGATAATAATATTGTTCTTCATCATCTAAAAATGTCACATTATGTTACAACACAGACTTAAAAAAAAACAATTTATGGACTCTCTTTAATTCCACTGCTCAAACCCAAAGAATGAGTTCATCGTTGAATTCCTTGAGAAATTATGAGAAAAATGAGTATAAAGTCGACCATATTCTGAACTCGCTGAATTTTACCCTCTTTACATGCCAAATGATGAAATATGGCGCTCATTAATGTAAATCTAGACTAAGACTTTTAAAGATTACCTCTGATTATAAACTAGACCTCAAATTCATACCCCTCACGAGAAAATGAGAAAAATGAGCATAAATTTGCCTATGTGTAGTCAATATACCTCATGGCATGCATATCGAGACAACACCATGCTTGGCTCCTCTTCTTACATGCAAATATATGCAAATTCATACTGTACTTGGCCTCAGGATTCATGCCCGCATTGGAAAGTGTGCTCGCATTGGGATCTGTGCATGTCTTGGACTGTGCACCCTCATATAGGCCTAGGTCCAAACCTCCACGCAAAATAGTTGGCAACTTAAAATCAAATTCGGTGGAATCTCTGTAACATGTGGCGCCCATGGAACAACAATTAAATCGTTGGTTTGTTGGATGGTAGGTCAGGGGATAAAACCTCGTCGACCTCCATTTGTTACATGGCTTGGTTATATTTGTTGGCGGATATACCATGTGGTTAACATATGCGGAGGCATATAGTTTTAATACCCCATGGTTCTCGACACACGGTTATGTGATATACCATGCGACCATATATTATGGTTCAAGGGATTATCCCTTGGCCCTTTTCCTCGACCATTCAAACTTTATGCAACCTTAAATATTTATGAGACCATTCATATATTAAGTCTCATCGTGTGGTCTATTGGTAAAGGCACTTGGGTAAGGGTATGGGAGGTCACGGGTTTGACCCTTGTTGACTCCCATAAAATTTTATTATACATAAACCATAATTGGCCAATGGGAGGTCGCCATGTGGCAACCTCTCATTGGTCTATCCATTTCCACGTGTCAACACATAACGAGTTCACTTAGATTGCCAAGTTTGTTTTCCAACTCGAAATTCCATGTCACCTATGTCAGAACTGTACAGTCATGCCATGTGTCACCCTTGTAGTGGTGACACGTGTCACCTTTGACTTTCACCTTTTTCCCTTGGTTGACTTGAACTTTGACCAACCATATCTTTTGCATACAAACTTCGTTTAAAGCGATTTTTACGTCGTTGGAAAGCTATCACCGAGATCTACGCATTGATGGAATTTTCGAGATCATTTGAGATAGTTGAATTTTGATTATTTATGGATCCTCCTAGACCTCTGTGAGCATTCTAGATACTTCTGGACCTCTGTGAGTTTTCCTGGATCCTCTTGGATCAACAATATCGACCACTTTAATATCACACTTATTTGGCTATCAAATAGCCCATTAAACCTGTATGTTAGTTTACAACATTGGATCACGCATAACCACAACACTATTAACATGTGATAACCATGTTAACCATCGATGAACAATGTAAACCAACTAGTTATTCATGATGTGCATTGTACTAAATATATAAAAACATATCATTCAAAGATGGTATCTACGTACCAAAATCTTTTATTTAAAACTAGCATGCTAGAATTAAATAACACATTATTCATCATTAATCACATAAATAGTAATTATTCATAATATTAACATATATGTAGGTCCACATGTCCATATACTAAAGTGTCATTGTTTTAACAGTGTTTCACATATAATAAGCAACGAATTATAAATGGGTCATAATGTAGATTAGTTTCCTAGGTCAAAATGTGGTGTTACGTACGCCCACCCTTTGGAAAAATTCATCCCAAAGTTATGGTCAAAAAGTGTAGGATGATCTCAATGGATGGTCTCTGCATCCTCTTGGTTAGCATACATTGGGCTATACTTGTCCGATTGGACCTTAACCTGGTCCACTAAGTGGTGTCTGAGTTATTGGACCCTACACTTCAATATGTATAATGGTTTGACAAAAATGGTTCCCACATCTGAGACCTGCAATTCCTTCTAGTTATGTTTGCAAGATTTGTTAGCAACATAATTTCATGATATAGATACATGAAAAACATCATGAGTTATATGCAAGTGGGAAGGCAGTACAAGATGATAGACAACTAGTTCAGTTCTTTCTTGAATTTTAAATGGCCCTATAAATCAAGGTGACAACTTTGTACCCTTTCCAAACCGAATGGTACTCTTATTAGGCTTGATACGAATAAACACTCAATCTCCTACCTCATAAATTCAATCATTCCTATGTGCATCATCATAACTCTTCTGCCTATCATGTGCATCCATTAATCGATGTCTATATAAATCACCTACTCCTCCATTTCTTAAATCAATTCTAGTCCTATTGTCACTTAGTCTGTTAACCTTTCCCAACTCAATGGTGTTCTAAATGGCCTTCCATATAGAGATTAATAAGGAAGCATCTCAATTGAGTTGTGGAAATTGTTATTGTAAGAAAACTCCACTAAAGGTAGGTACTTCTCCCAATGAGTTTGGTTATCCATAACATACATTCTAAGCATGTCTTCCATAAATTATTAACTCTCTCCATCTGCCCATCCATTTTAGGATGATATGTTGTGCGCAAATTCAATTGAGTCCCCAATTTTGACTGCAAGCTTGTCCAAAACATGGACATAAATTGAGATTCTATATCTGAAATGATCTTTTCAAGTAACCCATGTTAGATGATTAAATTCACTTATAAATAATCACACTAAATCAATGACATCATATGTGTCTCTGACTGGAATGAAATGTGCACTTTCAGTCAGTTTATGAAATATAACCAAAATGGCATTGTGTCTTTGTAATGTGAATGATAATCCCACAATGAAATCCATAGAAATGAATTCCCATTTGGACATACGAATGTCATGCAGTTGTAAGAGTCCTACCAGGTGGTGATGGTCAACATTTACTTGTTGACACTCAAGACACTTAGTGACAAATTGGATTACATCACACTTCATGCTTACCCAGAAGAAAAGATTATTCATGTTTGCATACATCTTCTTCGCACCAGAATGCACATAGTAAAGTGCTCTATGGTCTTCCTTAGGGACAGTGCTTCGAATATTTCCTTCTTCGGGGATGTACATTTTTCCTTGAAATCTCAACAATCTATCCACTTCAAGGACATATCCTTCAAACTTTGGTTATGACTACCTCCCATTAAGGAATGCTTAAGAAACCTTCAAATACCAATTATCTCCAAGAAGTTGTCCCAACACCCACTCCCTCAAATTGACCTTTAAGGGCACTAGGTAGAAGATCTATGGCCTTTTGCTTAGGGCATCATCCACCATATTCACCTTTCCCTTGATGTATGAAATTCCAAAATCATATTCACTCATGAATTTGCTCCATGACTTATGCTTGGAATTCAAATCTCTTTGAGTGAAGAGATGCTTCAAGCTTACCTAATATTTTGTGAGTTGAAAGCTTCGTCCGACAAGATAATGCTTCCAAATATTTAGAGCTAGCATCATAGCTACCAACTCTAAATCATGCATAGCATAAAGCTCCTCATGTTGTTTCAGTTTCCTAGATGCATACACTATCACTCCCTATCTTGCTTTAACATAGTGTCCAATGCTTTCTTCGAGGCATCCGTGCAGATTGTGAATTCTTTATCCATATCCACCACTCGTAGGATTGACACACCGGTTAGTAATCTCTTAAGCTCGATGAATGTGGTGTCACATTCATTAGTCCACTCATACTTGATTCCCTTGCATTGCAAGGTAGTGATGGGTTTTGAAATCTTTGAGAACCCTTTCACAAACCTTCGATAATATCCATATAGCACCATGAAGCTTCACACCTTATGAACATTTTTCAGCACTAGCAAATCTATTATGGCCATTACCTTTTCCAAGTCCACGAAAATTCCTTCTCCTAAAATAATATGAACGAAATAGTAAATGTGTTTATGAAAGAAAGATCATTTTGACAACTTGCCATACAACTTTGTTTTCTCTTAATCATGATAACACTAACCACAAGTGCTCCTCATGTTCCCTTTCATTCTTGGAATATATGAGAATATCATCTAGAAATACCTACACAAAGCGGTCTAAGTACCTTCACAACACACCATTCATGAGGCTCGTGAATACAACTAGTGCATTGGTCAAACCAAATGGCACCACTATTAAATCACAGTGCCCAAACCAAGTTCGGAATGTGGTGTTAGGAATGCCACCTTCCTTAATCTTCAATTGGTGATAACCTGATCATAGATCGATTTTTTAGAAAACCATTGTTCCTTTCATCTGATCAAAGAGATCATCTATCCAAGGTATCGAGTACATATTCTTGACTATGGCTTGGTTCAAATCCCTGTAATCTATACACAATCGCAAGAAACTATCCTTCTTCTTGACAAACATTATTGGTTCACCACAAGGTAAAACATTGAGCCTAATAAGCCCTAAGTCCAACAATGCCTTCAACTTCATCCGCAACTCACAAAGTTTTGGAGATCATCTTGTAAGGTGTCTTGTAAATTGGCTCCACATTGAGTCTTAACTTGATTTTGAAATCAAGTTCACTCTAAAGAGGTAACCCGAGCAACTCTTTGGGAAAACATCCTTGAATTCTGACAAAATCGGGTATTGATCTAAGAGGGTCCCTTCCCATCAATTATCACCTCTACTACATACAACTGACATCCTTGCCTCAAGAAACATTTAAATTTCATTGTCGAGATGAAACATATAGACACATTCCTCTTGATACTATGGATCTTAATCAACCTTCCCTCATCATCTAAACAAAGAAATCTCTTCTCGAAATAGTCTATGAAAGATCAATGGGATTCTAGCTAGTCCATGTCAATAATTAGATCATATGTCCCCATGGTAGTGACATACACTTTTAACCTAGTTGTACACACCCCAAGGTCTACAAAACATTTATCAACACTAGGTCCTACTGCTTGATTTACCGTAGAATCCATCTCGACCTTTTTAAATTCATTGTGCTCGTAGGCCACCAACCCACATTTTTCTAATGCATATGGTGAAATAAAACTAATTGTTGCACTAGAATCAAACAAGATTTTAACTTTGACATTGTTTAGCTTCCTCGACGACTCCACCATAGCGGATTGATGTTTGGCCTAATGGTTATTAACTTTTGCATAGATCTGGTGGCTATTACATGTGTTCCCTATCGGGGCCTTTTATTCTCTATGCATGTTTCCATATTGTTACTTGGGGTAGTCACACTGGTAATGAGGTCCCCCGCACCCTCAACAAGTAATGTGGGACAAAATTTGCATACTTGTCTATGGAGACCTATGAATTGAGTTCCTTCCCTTGAAACCCCTACCCCTACTAACAAATTCTCGTGAATGTCTTGGACTGGCATGAGTCCATGATGATGTTAGATATGCTACACTTGTTTCCATTGAAACACTTCCGACAACCACTCTAGGTGCAACTCTATTTCCATAAGGATGTGGCCTAGAACTTCCTCCCATGGAGAAGTTCTTAAGGGCCTTCCCCTCAAATCTCAACTATTATGGAATGGAAGATCTCATGCCCCATTTTTTATCCAAAAGTTCTTATGCATAACGAGCATTTTAAACTACTTCAATAACTAAAGATGGCTTCCACATTCACACTAGGGCCCTTATATTATGATTCAACTAGTAGATAAAGTGATCTACCTAATGCTGATCGTTGTCCATGTATGGGACATACTTAACCAGTGCCACAAACCTTATCTCATACTCCTCCATTGTTCGACTTATGTAAACTAGAGCATGAAAGGCTCCTACTTGTTGTTCATCATAGAATGTGGGCAAGTACTTTCTCATAAAACTCTCCTCAAATAACTACCATAAGACAATGCTCAAAGTGAGGTGCGGCTATATTTCCAGGTTTCTCCACCAATTTAGGGCACTATATCAATGTTGAAAGATGGTTATTTTCACTTTCGAGGTGGAATCATAATCCCTTAGTGCAAAACACCTTGTCATGCCCTCTAACCATGCCTCTACACAACCCCTAGAAAACTCTGGGAGCTTGATTTTCTGAAGCTCCATTATAATGTCCTCGGGTGGAGGTCCTTGCTCTAAGTTCCTTGACCCTTCTGGGTATTCCACGCTAGATGGAGGGTGTTCCACTTCCACATCGACTACTTGGCACCCTTTTAGTGTCTCATTTATAGCCTACATAAAGCGCAAGATGAGAGCTAGCTTGGGTGATGGTGGTGATATCGTTGGAATTGATGGTCCTTGTGGTGGTGTTCCTCGGCCCTGATTTCCCCGTGTCCTATCCATACTGAATATCTAATCATGCACCACAAGCAAAGGTTCACTAGTAAAGGTTAAATTATTCTAAGTTCTATTTATATGTGCACACACACACAAGTATGCAACAAGCATTACTCACTCATTGATTTTCCTTTATACTTGCTCATAACACGCATTACTCACTCAAGGCAAAGCAGATATAGGTCAGGGGGGTCAATACACATATAAGCTCAATAATTTTCTCTAGGTACCCCATTGTCTCCCTCGCCTTGCTAGCGTTGCTGTGAGTGCTCACCAATTACCCTAAGTTTCTTATTATTTGTAATACCTATCTATAACATGTATCAAACCCCCTCTTATAAACCTTTATAAACCCTACCCCCACCCCCATCCATTTTTTAAACTATTAATTAATTCATTCATTCATAACATTGTATACAATAATTAATAACATTTGCACACATTAGTTTATTCTTAACATTCTACACATTATTCATAACATTCTACACCTTAATTAATAAAATTATATTGAGGTAGTGATCAAACATGTGGTTGCACCCAGAGAGATTATATTAAAAATAGTCTCATGACCCATGCACAAATAAGTGGAGAAAATCCCACTCCCATGTCCTTCAAATTTTTTCCTAAAGGGGTTGGATCCAATGGTGGAAAGCGAGGAGTTTTTCGCCATTGGGCAAGGTTCAATTCCAATGAGGGTTGTTTAACCTGGAGCCATGGGGACACCTTGAGGTAGTGATCGAACGTCTGGTTGCACCTAGAGAGATTATATTAAAAATAGTCTTGTGACCCATGCACACATAAGTGGATCAAAGCCCACCCCGCGTCCTTCAATTTTTTCATCAAATCCCACTAGCGTGATTGGATTTTGAGGGTTTCGTTCTGTAAGACGGCCAAGGTTCGAAACTTGCACTAGTCAAGAAGAGACACCCAAAAAAATTCAACCATGTTAAGGGTTGGTATGGCCCAGGTCGGATGTGATCCTTGAGTGATTTTGATAACTTAAATGCCCCTAGATCACGGTTTCTTAGACCATAGACTAGTTCTGCAAACAAAAAAATAAAATTATACAAATTAATTAACAAAATAAATAAATAAAATTTTATATATATATATATATATATATATATATATATATATATATATATATTAACCCTCTTAAACAACTTTATAAATAATCATCATTTTTTTCATTTAATAATAAATAAATATAAATAAAATAAAACAAAACATTATCATTATGGATCTTTCTATGAATTATGAAAACCTTCAAAGTGGGAGACAACTGAATATTTTAAATGTTTATGGGCCTTGCGTGGATCGTAAACAGTTCTGGGAGAACTTGGAATCTTTTGGACTTTTGAGTATAAAAGGATTTATTTTAGCAGGTGATCTAAATTTGACTCTTTCTTCAAACGAAATTTGGGGTGGATCTGCTTTATTGGGACCGTTGGAAAACTTTTTCAAGTCTTTCTTTCAAAGAAACAAATTGATCGACATTGCGCTTGGGAAATTAGTTCCTACTTGGAGGAATGGCCGTCAAGGATTACATTACATTGCTAAGCATCTGGATAGATCTTTCATTTCTGAGGACTTGGTAGAATATGTTGGTATCTTCAGAGCCTGGGTTGAATACCCTTATGTCTCTGACCATGTGTCAATTCTCTTACAATTGGATCTACCGCCCTTATTCAAAGCTTATCTGTTTAAGTTTAATATTGTGTGGCTAATTGAAAAGGAATTAATCCATTTGGCGACAGAATTATGGAAAGATCCTAAGTACTTTTTAGAAGCTAGAAAGCAAAAACGATTGGTGTGGAAACTTAAAGATTTGAAAATAATTACTAAAAGTTGGCAAAAGGAACACAAAAAGGAAAAGACTGTCAGACTGGTGAGCTTAGAACAAGAGATTTCTTACAGGACAAATCATTTGCAGGAGGGTTTTTGTAATACTATGTTGGATATATCTTTACTAGATTGGGAAGCTGAAAGAAATCTTCTGCTAAAACAATTAGAGGAGCTATGGAACCAACGAAGTCGAGCGACTTGGTTGAAGAGTGGTGACTTAAATACCAATTTTTTTCACAATTATGCAAATTATAGGCGTAATAATAAGTATGTTTGGGAAATCAAAGATGATACAGGGGAAGTCTTCAGAGGGCAGGAAAACATTAAAAAAGTGGCTTTGAAGCACTTCAAAAAATTTTACACTCACCAGAATGATATTTCAACAAATGATCAGATTAAAGTGGTCTCTTTATATCAATGCATGGTGGACTCTACAGAAGCTAGAATACTTTACAAGCCTGTTGAAAAAGAGGAAATATTTAAGGTTCTAAAAAATTTCAAAGTAGACAAGAGTCCTGGCCCAGATGGCTGGACAATGGAGTTTTTCAAGAAATTTTTTGATTTAGTCGGAGATGATCTATTGGAGATGGTGGAAGAATCCAGAATAAAAGGTTTTGTCCCTAGAGCATTAAATTCAACCTTCATAACACTAATACCAAAAGTAAAAAAAACCCAAACAGTTTGGGTATTTTAGACCGATCTTGCTTTGTAATCTATGTTACAAAATCACTTCAAAGATTATAGCAGATAGATTAAAACCATTTCTATCGAGATCGCTCTCGGAAGAGAAACTGGGCTTTCTCCAAGGAAGACAGATTCAGGACACCATTGGCACTGTTCATGAATGCATACATAGTATAAATAGGAAGAATACAAAGTCTATGGTGTTAAAATTGGACTTACAAAAGCATATGATTGCATAAATTGGGATCTTCTTCGATTAATTCTACTTCAAATTGGGCTTGGACAAAATATGAAAAACTGGATCATGGGATGCGTTGTCTCCGCTACTTTCTCAATTCTGATAAATGGAGAGGCAACATAGTTTTTTAAAAGTGAAAGAGGTATCAGACAAGGGTGTCCGCTTTTGCCTCTCCTTTTTATCCTGGTTATGGAAGCACTGAGTTTACTATTGAAAGATAGCCAAAATGCAGGGTTATTGACTGGTATAAAAGTTTCACAAACAATGAGAATCTTGCACATACTCTTTGTTGACGATGTGGTCATTATGACCAATGCAATTATGCAAGAAAGGTGGGAAATCGACAAGCTCTTGAAGTGTTTCTGTTCATCATCGGGTTTAGCAATAAATGTTACTAAATCTACTTTTCATAAGGCTGGACTCACTAACTCAGAATTGCTCCCCTTTAAGGGGATTTTTCCATATACTTTTCTGGATCTGGAACAAGGATTTAAATACTTGGGATTTTATATAAAATCTGGTTTCCAACGTAGTGAAGATTGGGGGTGGCTGATCAAAAAAGTTGAAAAAAGGATTAGTAATTGGTGCTTCTGGTGGCTCTCCATTGGAGGGCGTTTTACTCTATTAAAGGCGGGATTGGAAAGTCAACCAATTTATTGGTTATCTCTTGCAATTATTCCTGTGTCAGTTCTAAATATTCTGAGAAAACTGATGTTTAATTTTCTGTGGAAAAATAACAATGAGTCCTTCCAGATTCATCTGTGTAATTGGGAACATATAGCACTCCCAAAATCTTACAGAGGCTGGGGTATCAAGAATATCTTTGACTTTAGCAAATCTTTGGATACAAATACTTTCTGGAGAGTATCAAATGGAAATGGTATTTGGCATAGGGTCATCTGAGGCAAATATTTAAAGAATAGATCAATGGATACCTAGCTCAGATTGACCACTTTCCAGGTATCTGGAACTTCTCGAATTTAGAGCGATATGATTAAAATTATCCATCTTATTACACATGGATTGTTCTGGATTCCGGGAAATGGTAAAAATATTGCTCTTGGAAAGGACTGCATTTTAGGGATGGGGGATTCTTCTTTCTTTTCGAGAGAATTGAAAATTGAACTTGACAACAGAAACATTAAGACTCTTGAGCAAGTGTTTATTAGCTCAGGACTTCAGGCTCTAGGAACAAATTGGAAGAACAACAACGATCTCGACCTAACTGGAATTGCAGGTATGGAATGGAATTATTATCGTTCAAACCTTATAAAATCAGGGGCTTTCTTAAGTACAAAAAATGATAAGCTTATGTGGTCAGGTGGAGTAGAGTCAGGATTACCCATAGTAAAAAATAATTATTTGAACATTATTAAAACAAAAAATATGAACAAAGCTGAGTCTTAGAGGAGATCTATTTGGCACTGGAAGATGCCACTTAAAATAAAAGTATTTATTTGGCTTGCATTAGAAGGCAAAATTATAACTTCGGACTCCCTCCAAAAAAGGGGCTGGGAAGGTCCGAGCCGCTGTCCTTTATGCAACACTGACATAGAAACCATATCACATCTCTTCATTCACTGTATTTTTGCAAAAAAATCCTGGGCGCACTTGATTAAAGATATGAAGCTCCTGGACTGCTGGAAGGGAAACTCACTGTCGGAATGTTTGAAAAATTGGCATGAGGAGAAGTCGACTCCATCACAGACCTCTGCACTTTTTTGTTGGTACATATGGATTGAGCGCAACAAAGATATCTTTGAGGACCTTAATCCCTCTTCTCTGGCGATTGTACACAAAACAAAATCTCGAACTGGATTGACAACAGTTGCTCAAAAAGACATGCCTCCTAGGGCTTATTTGATTTCACAGGAAAGAGGAGTTGCCTTAGCATGGTTTGATGGTGCAACAAAGATGGATGGAAGTCATTGCGGAGCAGGTGGGGTTATAAGATCTTTGGATAAAACAGTTATAAAGTGGACTTTATATGGAGGCAGAGGTACAAATACAAAAGCAGAGCTTCTTGGGGCATGGACAACTATGTTTCTTGCACATATTTTAGATATTTCAAGGATTCAAATTATGGGGGACTCGAAAGTTATCATTGATTGGCTACTTGATAAAGGCAAACTTTAGGTCCCAGCTTTGGAAGGATGGAAGAAGAGAACCAAAAATTTGTCAAAGAATTTTAGATCCTTAAATTTTCAACATATCTATAGGATCTTTAATGCCGAAGTGGACATACTCTCAAAGAAGGCCCTGGAAGAAAATGAAGATTATCTGTTATATCACCTATGGACAGATGGAGTGGAAGGGCCTAGAAAACAAATTAGAGTTCACTAGTTTTTTCCTGCTTACATTACTTCAGTTGTCGTGGTATAAACAATTTTTTTTTGTCATGTTAAGGATTAGTATTTCTGCTAGTATTGAATACTAGATGTTTTGCTTATATCAACTCTGGTGGTCTTACTTTGCATAGTGCAGAGGTTGAATACTGAACACTTATATTTTTGCTTTTATTGCAAAGTCTATGATGTCTCTTCTTGATGTGACAACTATTGTGATGAAATCTCTGTGTGGAGATTGAGATGTAAAAAAATTGTATCTGATAATATAATTGAGCAATTTTTTTCCTGGAAAAAAAAATATGAAGTCACATGTGCCTCCCCTTCTCATTTCCCACAATAAAATATTATTGGGACTTAAACCCTAATCTCTCATGTTCCTTCCTTATTTGTCGGGTTCATCTGTGCATAGGTGTCAGGGAGCGACTTTAGATGAGGCCCTACCTCCATGGCACGCCACCCCAAAAATGAAGAAATGCAACTTAATTCCATAGCATTCCCCCAAACTAATATATTTAGTCACTTTAATTATTCGGCACTCACATAGATCCTTTGGTAACGCCTCCTAGTCATTCTCCAACAACCTCTATTATTATCACATCTTGGGGATAGTACCTACTAGCACAGCCTCTAAGTCGCGGCTGGTGAACGCCGAAAGGCTTACGGCTGTTAAACTTCCCTGGCCACGCATTCACACATGTAAAAACACATTCACACATTCACACAGTAAAAACACATTCATGAAAATCCACGCATTCACGCTAGGCCCACGAAGGTGGAGCGCGGAAGGCATTCACGCATGTACAAGTGTTAAAAACGCAAGCATGCACTAGTAAAAAATGCTAATTTGGTTGGTTTCACAAAATGAAAGGACAACTTGCAAAAAGAACGTGGCTGGTGAAGGCCAAAGGTTTAGGTTGGCCTAGAAAATGAAACCCTAATCACTCATACGTGGCAATCAGCTAGCCACCATAGTAAATTTTAAATATGATTAAGTAAAAGTAAAAAAATAAACATGTAAACTGATGTCTTTATAATAGTGAGGAAGTTAGTGGTTGAAATCACAACCAATGATTTATTGGGACTACTAAGAATATTCCATCAATATTTAATCTTGTCCATACAAAACTGATTAAGCACTCAAAACCTATTAAATGTGCCCATGATCAATAGGTATACGCCTTTCGGCATAATAATTCATAACTCTAACTACTTAGGTCTATTTTAATAATTATTCAATTGATGTTTAGTTTTGCCAAAAATTCTACAAGCAGGGTCTAATTAATTTATTTGTTTTTCCTATTTTTGGGAAGTCTATGTTGTATGTTCTCCGAAACAAAATAATTTTTAATTAAGTTTTTATTTGGGTCGCTTCCTTATGTAATTTAGTTCATCGTTTTCATTATTTTTATATATGTTATATTATTTTATTTATTTATTATTATTCTAATTTTTTTTTTTTACTTTTATGTTAGTTCAGTATATTATGTAATTTAGTTCATCGTTTTCATTTTTATATATAAATTTTGTTTTGTTTATTATTATTATTATTATTCTATTTTATTTTATTACTTTATGTTAGTTTAGTATATTACTTTTATGTCGGTATGTTACTTTATGTTAGTTTAGTTTGTTGAATAAAGTTTATATGTAATTTGTTATATATATAATTTTAAGGTTATGAAAGTGTAAATTTCTTACTTTTATTGGATTTGACTCTCTTAATTTTTAAGAGGAAACACAAGGAAATACTTTAAAAATTTTAATTTTTTTAAATCAATTTTCATTTTGATTTCACATTACATAATTTTTGTTATTAATATAGCTCATTTAATCCTTATAATTGTATTTCTTTTGTCTCTATGCCTTTTTACAAGTGAGGCCCTTTTATGGGTATGCACGTGGCTTAAATCTAATGAACATGTGGTTAGAATAGATGTGTAGAATTATTTTCCTGCTAGTTCTCTCCTTTTATGAGTTTTCTCTTAGCGTTTCTAGGTTGTTTCATTAGAGTTTTTTAACTGTTGTGTTTTCAAAAGGTTTCAGGGTTGTTTCTATAAGGTTTCAAGGATAGCAGAATTGCCTTCCACTAATCAACAATACAAAAGTAGTATGAAGTAAGTCTCTTCCTTCTCCTTTCAATTTAGTCTTCTTACTCTCTTTTATTTTATTTATGCAGACTTTGTCCTCTCACTGTTTGTGCTTGTATCTAACTTAGTATTAATAATATTTTAGTGTTGTGATATTAATATGATCTCTATAATATTAACTTAGTATTAATAATATTTTAATAGTATTTTAGTAATTTAGTATTACTTTGTTTTTATAATATTTATATTTTAATAATTCTTAAGATTCTATATAACCTTATTAATAATATTTTAGTGCTATGATATTAATATGATCTCTATAATATTAACCTAGTATTAATAATATTTTAATAGTATTTTAGTAATTTAGTATTACTTTGTCTTTATAATATTTATATTTTAATAATTCTTAAGATTCTATATAACCTTATTAATAATATTTTAGTGCTATGATATTAATATGATCTCTATAATATTAACCTAGTATTAATAATATTTTAATAGTACTTTAGTAATTTAATATTACTTTGTCTTTATAATATTTATATTTTAATAATTCTTAAGATTCTATATAACCTGAGTGTTAGTAGTAATTTAATAAGTTAGTTCCATAATATTATTATATTTTTATTAACTAACATACTTTAGTCGTACTTTAGCATTATGCTATTAATATTTATACTTTATCATTACATGTTATACTTTAATGTTAATAACCTAACACTATTAACACTATTATAGAATATTATAATAATTTAATATTTTTATATACTAATAAGTTTTTTAAGGTCTTATATAACCTAATATTAACAAGAGTAATTGAAGCAAAGCTTTAAGTTCTTGTTTCAGTAATTTGAAATATGTTATGTACAAAACAGTTAAAATAGTTTTAATTATTTATAGTAGGTTTGTAGAGAAATTATATATAAATAAATCATATATGCATTTTTTTGGGTATTTATAAGGATTGGATCTTCGTCTAGAACTAGTTGACTGAATCCCAGCTTCCCTTCCAGTCGTTCAATAGCATGTTTTATATACAAATCTGATGCCAGCTTACCTTCGCCTAGTTCTATATCTAGTTCATGTTGCAGTATACCCCGAAGGCCTCAAAAGAAGCAAAGGTGGGAGTAGCAGTTCGAGATTTATAATACCGGCGCAGATCCTTTTATAGAGTCCATGGCATTTTTAGTTATAGTTCGAATTTGTTCTCCATATTGGGAACCTGAAGTAGGAGAGGCAAAGCTCGTTATATATAATACAGATATAATTTAGCGAATTCAAGCAGCGGAGGCTTTTCCCTTATAATAGCTATAAGTTTCAATTCCCAAGGTAATTGTAATTAGTTTCTTACACATTTTCTAAGGTTTCACTTGTTGCTGAATTTGTTGACCCATAGCTTATTGCAGAGCCCATTCGAGAGGCACTTGACCTAGAATAAGCAGCACCCATAACAACAACAATGAAGCATGCATCTGAGCTAGTTTATCACCTATCATCGGCATCAGCTTACCCCAAAGCAGCTGACCCAGCAGCTCAGCCAACATCACCCGCGGAGAAAGCATAGGTAATAAAGGTTGCAAAGCCAGTCCTAGATACTCTAGGTGCAGATATAGATCGAGACAAATGTATAAATGACATGCAAGTTTCGTTGTTCTTAGAATTTAATGTCACAAGTTATCCTTAATAACCAAATCTCCCCGTAATCACCCACAACGCAGATATACAGAACAAGAAGTCCAAACCTTCTACTATAAGGATTTTTTTTGTGATCAAAATTTGGTTATGAAAATTGGAATTGTAATGTAATTTTAAATTACAATTTAATGGCTAAAAACAATTTACAATTACAATTTTAATGGCTAAAAACAATTACAATTTTAATTATATTTGTATTTTTGGCTAAAAACAATTACAATTTTAATTGTATTTGTATTTTTTTTGTAACGAGAGTCTACAATCACAACCATTTAAAATTAATGATTCTAAGTATTTATAGTCAAATTTTAAGAAAAAAGAATCGAAAAAAGATGAAATAAATATATTTAGACTTATTCTTATAAAGAATGGTCTATTTGAAAATTTGATCGAGAAAAGTGACAACTTTCATCTAAATATCTAAATACTTGTGTATAAAAGTCTCCTAACAAGTCTTTGTCTCACGACAAAATATTAAAAGGCTTTTCCAAATTGAAATTTGTTTATGAGATGTAATCGTGATCTTGATGGAAGAGCATTTGTTTTTATTGATATTATATATATTAAAAATTAATGAAAAAAGAAATTAGAAAATTATAAACCAAGTTGGAGATCAAGTTGACTGAATGGAAGTACCACTAGCGGAAACCAATTATAAACCAAGGTCCATGAGTAAAGCTACTCAACAACTTGGCATGGGTGGACACATGTCCATCTAACGGTGCCTAGTCCTTCCACGTGGTGGCAATCAAAGGTGCCAGTCCTTGCATGGAAAGTACGTGGAAAGCATGCTTCGACGACTATGGAGGTAACCAAGCGAAAAACACGCAAATAGGGAAGGGGCAGGAGACTGAATCAACCATAACCTCCTATAATACGAGTGAGCTTAATAAGTTTATTTTGTGGGCCTCCATACTCCCACGGGAACAGAAAGATTGGTTTGTCGGGGAAATTGCATTACTGAATAGATCATCATAAATTAATTAATTCATTCATTCATAAGTGTCTTTATCAGTGGCGGAGGGCTAGGGAATAGTATTCCGGGATGAAAATAACGAAGATCTTGTAGGATGGGAAAGAGGCTTCCAGTACCACTGTCACCATGGGCATAGCTGAGACCACCTCTGGGTGTTTCTTTTCTGTGCAGGTGCAACTACTGAAACCCGCCTCGGTCGATGCAAATGTGAATGTTGTGGTAGCCCTCCCTCAATTGTTTTGAAATTGTCGCCTAGTATAGGCGTGACCACATTATCGCTTTCTAGAGGAAGTGATGGATTTTGGTTTAAATTTGCTCAAGGAATCAATCAGACCATCCAGTGACACGGGTTAGCAATTAGAGGTGCAACTAATAAGGTACGCATTGTGTCTTCTTATTATCTAAGAAGAAGATCTCACACACACATAGAATCATTGTGTCAATGGAAAGAATAAACACGCAGTTATTCATGTTCTCAGATGTTATGAATGGTGCAATTCAAGTTCCATTTCTTGTATTAGGCTTGGCTTCTATCTCCCATGCCTGAAAAATAGACTATTGTTTATTCTTGTATCACATGATAGTTTCTTGTTTATGGCAGCAACACAAATTGATGGTGAACTTTTGTGGTATGTTAATAGGTAATCGACCTCTTAAGATGAAAAATGTTGAATATTTTTCCTGCATAAAAGTTGAATATGAAAGTTTCATATGTTCAGAAATGATGTTAGCTTAATATTTTCAAGCAATGAATTAATAGCAATGTTGAATATTTTGCCTGCATGAAAGTTGAATAGGAAAGTTTCATATGTTCAGAAATGATGTTAGTTTAATATTTTCAAGTAATGAATTAACAACAATGCATGATTAAACTATCATCATTTTCCTTAGCTTAACTTAAATAAATTGACTTACAATGACTATGGGTTGATGCAGGGATACAATTTGATAATGGAGAATTGCAGAGGAAATGCCAATATCCAGGAAATCCTAGAAAAGACTGAACGTTCCAGCATATTTTTGAAAGAAGTGGGCATACATTTTCCCTGAAGGAAAAGGGGAAAAGGGGAAAAGGACCTTGAGGCTTGAACACAGAATTTCCAATCATTTGAACACAAAATTTCTGATCATTTGAACACGGAATTTTCGATCATTTGAAGAAGTTCATGTGGGTCATTTTTCGTCCATATGTGTTATGGCGACTTCTTCCTTCCAACGGATTTTATCGTTCTATCTTTCAGGAAGCTTGTGAGTGTGCGTCGTGTTCTTTGTCATCCATATCAGAACTTCTCTCATATCGTGAAGAAGGCATGCTCATCCTCCTTGAGAAGGATATAGTAAAATGAAGGGTCCTCCGTAAAGATCCGACAGAGAGGTCGGTTCCAGCCAGACATACCCCTGAGTTGCACCTTCATGATGCTCCCAAATTAGGGATAGAACAACCAGTGGGAGAGCTCTCTCATGAATAGCAGAACAATCAGTGGGCAAGTCAGGCACTTTAGTAGCAGAACTAGTGGGAGTAGAAGAACAAGTGGGACAGCCAGGAACCAGTGGGAGAGCCAGGAACTTAGCATAACCAGTGGGAGAGGCAGGCACTTTAGTGATCGACCACCAAGACCACCAGGAAGAAGAGAAATAGACCATGATGAAACAAGGACAGAACAACAAGTTATAGTGCTTGAAAGTTACATGCAAATGACTAAGTAGAAGTGGAGGGCATGTGACAAACAGATAGCTCAAGTGGAAGTGGAGGGCATGTGATAGATAGACAGCTCAAAGAAGCAGCACCAAAGCCACGACTTGTCACGGACTATGTTTTAAAAAACATTAAGCATTTAATGTTTTGAATTAATGCTAAGGTGAAACTTAGCATTAATTCACAATGCTTCTTACATACTTATTTTACCCTCTCGTTACCTAAGTTTGAAGCCTGTGAAGCCTGCTTGCCTCGATATGAGGCCAAATAAGGCCTCAAAATTAAATCATAGGGGAAAAGCATAAAAATGATCTGGAAAAATTGCATGGGACTAAAAACCTTTGGGTAAAATCAAATCATTGGTTTGTGTGCCATATTAATAGAACGATGAAAAATCAATTACTAAGAGTCCAGAGCCCAAAGGGCAGGGACTAATAATACTAGGTTACTTATTATACTTCCTATATAATCTAATATTAATAATATTAGGTTATATATTATACTTTGTTATATGTATTAATAATAACCTTAATACTTGATTAAATACTTTAATAATAACATAACTTAGTATTAATAATACCTTATTAAAATCCTTTAATATTATAGTACTTCAATTTTATATACTTTAATATTATACTATTGTAGTACTTTATATGATGGTAATATAATATCTTTATATACTTTAATAAGCTTTCCTATATAACCTAATATTAATAATACTTCATTAAATACACTTTAATAATATCATAGTTTAGCATTTATAATACCTTATTAAATACTTTAGCACTATAGTATTAATATGTTTTTAACCTAGCCTTAATAAAACTTCTATGGTATTATCGTTAACTATTATACTTTAACATTAATAATTTTAATATTATAGTATTTTAATATTTATATATACTTTCCCCGGATGGGGTGCCACCTGGTCAGTGTCAGAGGACAGATGGAATGGGGCGGTCAGGGGAGTTATTAACCTTGATTGTCAGCCTTCTACTTATAACTACAGAATGACTCGCACCCCACAGAGAGTAATGGTAATGCGCCTGGACAACCTTGCAGGGTTAATGGCCCCTCGCGCAAGCCATACCAGGTGTATCGGGCCTAGGGAGGTCATCACCTCGGCTCTCATGGCTAGCCTATCCATCAATTGGCGGTGTATTAAGCGGGTAATCGCCCTTGTGAACTCATTCATTCCCCCTCTTCATTTTCTCCTGTTCCTTGGCTCTTCTGAGCATTTTTTCACCTTTGCCCTATGCAACTGTATTTTCTCCCTTGCTCTCTCAGGTGAATTCTCTCATTATCCTTCGACTACTCTGCTCCTGTCCCTCTGATCTCCTAGGACAATTCTCTGCATTTCCCTTTGCTTTTTCACCTATGCTTTGGCGCTTTCCAACTGCCCCTCTGCCTTCAGTCCGCCGCAAACCAGCCTCTGCATTCTTTCCACCATGAAAAGAGAAAGGGGGAACTCAAGGAGAGGCTCATTGTACTACATCTCCCTCTCTAGGCGTGGCAGACTTACCCCCTCCCAATTGGATCTCATTTCTTCTCGCATCCCTGGCCCCGGGCATAATAGCCATGGGTCGTCGGAACCTCCTTCGTCACCCCTTCACTCCATCCATGGAAATTTCTCGGTTAAAGGGGAAATGCCACCACCGAGAGAGCGCACTCCTCTGCCCACTAATACTCTTGCCCCCTCGAAAATCAATCCACAAAACTCGGTGTTTGGCGATGGCAGTTGCATGGTGGAGGAGGAAATACCCCCAAGCTAAAAGGTGGAGGATCACACAGTGATCGCTAGCGAGGACAAGAAATTGGAGCGGCCTCTAATCTGTGAAAATCGAATCTCGGAGGAGCACCTCCAACTTAGCTTTGAAATTCAGCAAAAGCAAGATGATCAGTTGCACTCACAGCGCATCCTCAGCCAAAGACTGGACATTTTTTTTCGATGCATGAGCGGATGCTCCTGCGCAGACTCGATGCCCAACGTGTGGCCAAAAGTACACCCCTGTCTAAAACATCCATGGCCACCCGAGCTCTCCTGTGGAGTAAAGCCTCCAAGTTTTTGTTCTTTGTTTTCTCTCGTTCCAGGCTAATGTTTTTTTATTGCTCCTGATACAGACTAGATGGTCATCGGGACCAATTCCATTTCGTTCATAAAGTTTGGTCATACAGTTTTTATCATATAGTTTCGTTCTTACAGTTTTAGCTCACGCGGTGATGCATCAAACTATGAGTCTTTAATGGCAGCCACCTGTTCTGGTTTCCCTTTTGTGGCAGAATAGGTGGCTAACACTTGGCATTGTATAGATAGCAGTCGATATTAATACAAGGACCTTATTATTACTTACAAAAAAAAAAAAATTATATATACTTTAATAGCTTTTAGGGTTCTTAGCCGACGTTAGTAGCTCTCTAGGGTTCCTGGTCTATGCTCTTTACATATTTATCTACTTGGTCTCCCTCTTCTTGTTAAGAACCAAATATCAATATAGCATAGAAAAACCTCAGAAAAAGTACTCAACGCCTTGCAAAAGAGATAATTTCAGATAATAAGCTTCTTCGAGGGGGCAACTTCCTTTTACCCCACTTAAATGTTCAAGTACAAGATGATTCAAAATGAAAATGTCTCCTTGGTATATATAGGAGACTAGGAGGTATAATTACAACTAATGGCCTAAGCCGACATAAATAAAATAACATTACTAATATAATATGC
>ML777306.1:124697-136051 GCA_009831015.1 Picea engelmannii | reverse complement strand
AGGGGGGGGGGGGGAGTGGAAGCGAGTTTTATTGACAACCATACAAGCGGATGTAAGTATTGTTTTTCTCTTGAATGCAAATTCCCTTTCCCTTAAGAAAATCCTCAACTTCCTGGGTTATTCTCTTGGTCTCTGCCCCAACCAAGATGTGTCTGAACTCTCTAACAAACTTATCTTGAACAATGTAAAAATTGAATGGTGCTTTATGTTTGCATAGCACCCGGTGCCAGAATTGAACTAGTTCATTGTGTGTATTTACACTTTCTTTGAGAGGGATACCATCAAATAAATTGCAAAAGACAATTGTGAATACTAAATATGCGGCCATGAAAAATATTTGAGTGCTAAAAGTAGTTACTTAATTGAAAGAAAAAAAAAGTTCATTTGATATGACCTCTGCCTAATCAAAGATGGCATCTTTCTTAAAGTAAAAGTACATTTCATATAGAGTTGACCTGGGTATGTATGCATACATGAACATCCATGAAAAGTATCAATATGGTTCTTATAGCAAGGTTATATCGATTGTTGAAAGGACAGTCGAAATGTTTGCAGAGGGTATCCAAATGCCTATCAATACATTTGAACCGCCTTCCTGAGAAGCCAGGAAGGCATTTGCATCGGCAAGCTAAGGAGTTTTATTTGCAGATGGAAGATAGAGCATTTTCCTAAACATGTTTGGAGTAAGGACAACTGGATTATTTATTTTTGTTGTTACTTTAATCATTCTTATCCTTGAATTGAACCTTCGAGCACACCAGGTTACGATTTCTTTAAGTTGAATACTTCAGGAATACAACTAGCATTGATGAGGCCTGTGGTCTAGAGTCTATCGTTTTGTTTTTCTTCTGGAGGCTTGTTCAAGAACCACTGGTACGAGGTAGACCAATGGAAATTCTTATCTTCTATGGCTAGTGAATTAACAGGTTCACCGCAAAAGGGCTCTTTCCTTCTTCTATTTTCCATACTACTGATTTTTTATTGAAATTTGGTATAGGTGAACCTTATGAATAGTATATTAGCGAGGTCCAATTGATTTAAATCCAACTACAGGGCGCATATTCACTAGAAAATCCTTTCCACACATATGAGCTATCTTTGAAACATGCATAATCATTAATAGAAACCATTATCTACGTCATAGAAATGAGAAACATTTACTTCGCATGATTCCTAATCGCTACCCTTTCTTGGTAAATTGGAGCAAATCATCCTATCATAAATGCTTCGATTATAGTGCAAATTATGTGGCTTGTCAGAATCTGGGCTACAAAACTATTGTGTGTGCAGAGGGAGGGAATTGTGACAGGTATGGTTGTGCTTAGTGCGGAGATACGATGGTAGCATAGATATTGAGGTGCAATTTCTTTGAGACAAATTGCATTTGGTGCATTTACTAAAATTTTGTTTCCACGCGTAATTTAGTTACAGAATATGACGAACCATAAACAAAAACCATTAAGCATGTCATAGAAAAGCGCGACATTTACTTCGCACAAGTAGTAAATAACTTTTATTTTTCCAAATTGGAGCAAATCAATGTGCCATAAATGACTCGATTATCGTGCAAATTATGTGGCTTGTTAGAATCGATGGTGCAGAACCATTTCAAATTCCAAATTGCAAAATTGGCAACTATGCGAGCATCAACGATGAATAGTGCACACAAGGGTTGAAAATAAAAGTACTCAAGTCCTGGTTGTGCGGGGGTAATACATGTGTAGAGTGTGAACATGCAGAGGATATATGTGCATAGAGTCTGAGGATATGGAAATGGAAAAAGACTCCTCACAATGTGAAAAGTGGGTAAGTAAAAATGCTTTTGACTAAGAAATTTTCAAATAATAGTGCATTGGCAGAAGAATTTTATACAAGAAATATATTGAGGTTGGCCAATACATGTACGACTAGCATGAAAGGTTCCTTTTTCTAATTGCAACACTTCACGGTGCATAGGAAATGAATAGTCTTTTCCAAAAGATCATTCATATAATAAAGAAGAATAGCATTATCGTTTACGCAAAGAAGACAATGATAAGAATAAAGTAAAAACAAGTAAGAACATTTAGCATAAAACTTTGTAAAAATAAGCGAAAAAAAATGAAGTGTTCAATGTGGAGTAAAACTTAGTAAATAAATGAAATGTTCAATGGGAATATTAGCATATGTGGGAAGCAATGCAAAGTGTTTACAGTAAATCCATTTAGCATAAAACTTTGTAAAAACAAACAAAAAGGTAAAGTGTTGAATGTGCAGTAAAACTTAGTAAATAAGTGGATTATTCAATGGGGGCATTAACATATGCGGGAAGCAATGCAAAGTGTTGGGAGGTTAGGATGAGCGGGAACAATTGCAAAGTATCTACATGTTGAATTGTGAAAAGCAAAGTGGGTAGATATCTCAGCACAAGAGATAAATAGTGAAACTTAATATAACTAAAAAGGTAAGATAACCTTGATGTTATATTGAATGTGGTCCCAACAACCTGTAAAAGTTGATAACCAACAAACATTAACACAAAAGTCTTGTAACTTTTTAGATATCTCAATGCTTTTACATATATACATATATTAAAGAATAAGTGTATAAAGTGAACAAAATTCTTTTATGTGTATGCTTAACTTAAAAAATATTGTTAAACATATATATCTTCCACATAGATTTTGACAAGCGATGTAATTTGTATGATAACCAACTCATTTATGGCAAGTTCATTTGCTAAGATTCCACCAGTAACTCTTGATATTTAGTTCAATTTATTTTAATTAATATTGTTTATTATAACAAAATAAGTATATAAAGTAAACAAAATGTTTTTATAAATATGTTTAACTTAAAAAATATTGTTCAATTGAATTTATATTAAGTAACCATGCTTATTATAAAAAAATAAGTATATAAAATGAACAAAATGTTTTTATGCATATGTTTAACCTAAAAAAATATTATTGAGTTGAATTTATTTTAAGTAACAATGTTTATTATAAAAAAAAATAGTATATAAAGTGGAAAAAATATCTTTATGCATATGTTTAACTTAAAAAATATTGTTGATTAATGGCCATAATTTTGATTTTAATATTTTACTTATCCATTTTTCAAGTTGTACAAAGCCTTTTGCTATGACCATATATGTGTTGCACGCACTCTGCTCTTCACAGATATATCGTATGCACCTCTACACTCAACATTAGTAAAGAAGTGAAATGTTCAATGAAGAGGTTAGCATATGTGGGAAGGAATGTAAAGTGTTTGCAGTGAAAACAACTTGCATAAAACTTTCTAAAAATAAGCAAAAAGGTAAAGTGTTCAATGTGGAATAAAACTTAGTAAATAAGTGAATTGTCCAATGCGAAAGTTAGCATACGTGGGAAGCAATGTAAATAAGTGAAATGTTCAATGGGGAGGTTAGCATATGCGAGAAGCAATGTAAAGTGTTTGGAGGTTAGGATGGGCAAGAACCAATGCAAAGTATATGCACGTTAGAATTGTGAGAAGAAAAGTGGGTAGAGTTCTTGGTACAAGAGATAAATAGTGAAACTTAATATAACTAAATGAAAAGGTAAGAAAACCTTGATGTTGATGTTGATGTTGAATGTCGCCCCAATAGTTACCCATAAAAGTTGATAATCAGCCAACATAAACACCAAATTCTTTTAACTTTTTAGATATTTCAATGCATTTGTGTATATACATATAGTAAAAAACAAGTATATAAAGTGAACAAAATGTGTTTTATGCATATGTTTAACTAAAAAAATATTGTTAAACATATATATCTTCCACACAAATATATCTTCGGCACAGACATATCATCCACACAGATATATCTTATACACGTCCACGCAGGCATATCCCCCTGCACAACCAACACTTAGTCTAATTTGAACCCTTGTGCGGATAATTCAAAACACTCATCCTCCCACACTTTGCAACTCTGCACTTTCAATAGTTCCATAGCACGGATTATGACCAGCAATGTAGTTTGCATGATAACAAATTGATTTATGGCAATTTCATTTTCTAAGATTCCACCACTAACTCTCGATACTTAATTGAATTTATTTTAAGTAACAATGTTTATTATAAAGAATAAATATATGAAGTGAACAAAATGTTTTTATGCATATGTTTAACTTAAAAAATATTGTTGAGTTGAATTTATTTTAAGTAACAATGTCTATTATAAAAAATAAAAAATAAATAAAAAAAGTATATAAAGTGAACAAAATGTTTTTATGCATATGTCTAACTTAAAACACATTGTTGATTAATGGTCGTAATTTTAATTTTAATATTTTACTTATTCATTTTTCAAGTTGTGCGGAGCATTTTGCTATGACCATATATTCGCCCTCCATTGTTGTTCCATATCCAAGCTCTCTTTCTTTCTCTCTACTTGTTTCTCATGCACAAAAAGTCAATGTGTCAAATTGTTGTAGAAACCCATACAAATTTCCTCTCCTTTGGATTCTTGCTTGACTCACACACTTCGCTAAGTTGATTGTACTCATCCCCCCCATGCTGCCAATAACTATGGGATGTGACCACTCACACCCACCCTCTTACATGCATTCAATGAATGGCTTTGAGAACACTCAATAAAAAATTAGAAGGTTCATATAGCAATAGAAAATTTAGGAAAATGGGTTTAATTAATATACATGGGTAATTTCCCCTTGGACCCCTCTTGACCATTATCCTAGACTCTCCCCTCTCTTGTATATTAATTCATCCATCATCTCTATCCATGTCCCCTTAGTGGTTGGCATCACATTTTATTATTAAAACATAGAAATACAATTCGCATATCACATCGTTTGCTCATAGCGACATATTATATCCACATTAAGCATTAATTAAAATGGGGATTGTAGTGGGGATATTACATTCCCAATCCCCTACAATTGTGTGTCATCCTCGATGCACATTATGCCGATATTTTCAAATTTACATCATAATACTTAGAAAATAAAATTCTACAATTTCATAACTCCATCAGCAGTTCCAACCATAATCTCGTGTTCCTCTCAACTCGTTGACCCAAGTAATGCACCATTCATTTATCAGGACTAACCCGAGGTATGTACCACCCGTATATCAGGGATAACCCAAGGAATGAGCCATTCTTTTATCAATGATGCTAGTGTAGTTTTCTAGGACTTTGAGATGTGATTTGGAACTCTAGCTGCTTAAAATGGAATTTTGCATTTTTTTTTCTTCAAAATTGTCAAAAATTTGTAGGTATTCTTCCCACGTGTTTTATTCATTCTCCCATGTAGCATATTCAGGACTGTAGCAGGTCCATTGAACCTTTATCATCCCTACGGCTTTGTTCATGAGCAATTTGACTTTCTGGTCCAAGATGTGTACTGGTTCCACCCGAAAATCCCCTTCATGCTCCACCTAGATCACATTCCAATCAATTATTTGGTTAGGGTCAGGCACATATTTCTTTAATAATGACACGTGAAATACATTATGCACTCTCATAGATGTAGGAAATGCTAGTATGTATGCAAATAGCCCTATATTTTCGAATATTTCAAAAGGCCCACAATATCTTGTTGCCAACTTCAGGAAACTTCCTAATCTTAGTGAATTTATTTTCGCATTCACTTTCAAAAACACATATTCGCCCACTTTGAAATCTCTAAACATTGTATTATTGTCTGCATAAATTTTCTTCTGATCATGGGCATCTTTTAAATTTGGTTTGATCTTTATCATCTTCTCTTCCACTTCCTTTAACAAATCTAGCCCAACAATTGCTTTGTCTGCTAGATTATCCCAACTCACTGGTGTGTTACATTTTCTGCCATACAATGATTCAAATAGACTCATCTTTAATGAGGCATGATACCCATTATTGTAAGAAAATTCAACTAAATGGATATAATCCTCCGACTTTGATAGTTGATCCATCACATGCATTATGAGCATGTCCTCAATTATTTTGTTGGTCCTCTCTGTTTTCCCATCTGACTCTAGGTGATACGTTGTACTAAGATTTAGATTTGTCCCAAAGCCTTTGAAAAAACCTTTCCAAAAATTGGAAGTAAACTTTGGATCTCCATATGAAACTATTTTCATACACACCCCATGTAGCCTGGAAACTTCTTTCATATAAAATTCTGCAATATTTGTTGTCTTGTGTGTAGTCTTCACTGGAATAAAATGTGTTGCCGTATTCAATTTATCTGCTACCACAATGATGGAATCATGTTTCCTCCCTCTTATATGCATCTTTGTAATAAAATCAGTCATGAAAACTTCCCACTTCCATTCTGGAATCGACAATGGTTGTAATAGCCCAACTGGATGCCTACGCTATGTTTTCACCTTTTGGCACTCTAAACATTTGGCTATGTAATTAGTCGCTTCTTTATTCATTCTCAGCTAAAAGTATTGGCTTCTTACAACTACAATTGTCTTCTGATATCATGGGTTCTCGTCATTTGGCACATTATGCATTATCTTTAACACTGCAATTTTCATCTCATTGAAATTCAACACATATACTTCTCCTTTGTACATGACAATTCCATCTTCTTTCAGCTGATAATAATTTTATTTCTACTAAAAATTTCCTTGTTGTAATTTTTTGTTTATGCTCAAATACTATTGATCTGAATTTGCAACTTCAATAATTTTGTCTTTCATATTAGTCATGTACATGTTGATGGCTGCAATATGCACTTCATGAGCTCTCCTACTAAGTGCATCAACCACTTGATTTTTCTTCTCTTTATATGCTTAATTTCAAAGTCATATTCACTCATAAATTACAACCATCTAGTTTGTCTAGCATTTAATGTTGGTTGTCCAAAAAAATGCTTCAGACCACAGATATCTATTCTTAGCTCGAATTTATTCCCGATAAGGCAATGTATCCACATTTTTAATGCATGTAAAATTGTTGCTAATTCTAGATCATGGGTAGTGTAATTCCTCTCATCCTCTTTTAATTTTATGGACTCGTAACATTCCACGTGATCATTTTTTAGAACTCCACCGATCCCTTCCTTGCATGCATCCATGCACACTACAAAGTCTTCATCTGGATCTGCAATCTTCGATATTGGTGCACTTGTCAAGATTTCCTTCAACGGTTGAAATATCTCTTCACACTTAGAAGTCCATTCAAATTTCATTCCCTTCTTTTGCAAAGAAGTGATTGGACTTGCAATCTTTGAAAATCATTTTATGAATCTTCCATAATAACCAGAAATACCTATGAATGATCTGACCTTTGTCACATTCTTTGGCGTTGGTCATCCTCTAATGGTCGCTATCTTCTCAGGATCAACTAGCATCCCTTATGTTGAAATGATATGCCCCAAGTAGTGAATCTTCTTTTGATAAAAGATACATTTAATTAACTTAGCATATAACTTATGATCTCTTAAAACTTGCAACGCCATTCTTAAATATTACCCATGTTCCTCTTCAAACTTAGAGTAGATGATTATATCATCTAGGAACACAATTACAAACTTGTCCAGGCACTCCCTTAACACTCTATTCATCAGGCACATAAAAATAGTTGGGGCATTCGATAGTCCAAATGGTACTATCATGATTTCATAATGCCCATATATTGTCTTGAACATTGTCTTGTTGATATCTTCTTCCTTTATCCTTCCTTAATGATAGTTTGATCTCAAGTCAATCTTGGAAAAGATTCTTTCACCTTTCAACTGATCAAACAAATCATCAATCCTCGGCAAAGGATATTTGTTCTTTATGGTGACCTTATTCAGTTGTATGAAATCAATACATATCCTTAATGTTCCATCTTTCTTCTTCACAAATATAATCGGGGCTCCCCAAGGTGACACAATTAGGCATATATAACCCTTCTTTAACAATTCTTCAAGTTGCATCAACAACTCTTTCAATTATGGTGTGCCCATTTTGTATGGTGTCTTAGACACTAGGGAAAATACTAGCACCAAATCAATAGAGAAATCAATGTCTCTCTTTAACGGAAAGCCGAGGATTTATCTAAAAACATGATCAAAATCCTTCAAGACATGATGGTGTTCAATGCTTTCCACTTTATCTCTGGATGCCTCTTCCATCACAAAAATTTGACATCCCTTCCTAAAACTCTTTTTCAACTACATAGTTGAAATCTCTCTAACAACTATAGCTCTTTGAATTCCTTGAATCTTGCCTTGTTTCCCTTCTTCATCAAGACATGTGATTGTCTTATTGTAACAGTCTAGGATAGCATGGTGTTTTTCCAACCAATCCATGCCAATTAGACAATCATATGAACCCAATGGTGTGACTTTTACATCAACCCTCGTACTGAGTCCATTCATGTCTATGAGACAATATTTAACCAACTCATTGATTTTCCTCTTAGCTCCTGTCGCTAATTGAACTAACCAATATTTCTTATGCTTAGTCCTTTGCAAGTGAAATATTTTAGCAATGTTAGCATTTATGTAATTATGGCTAGCTCCAAAATCAATTAAAATTTCTATGGGATGGTTATCAATCTTACCTTCCACTTCAATCATGGGGGATTGATACTTTTCTTGCTTATATTTGTCCAAGGCTGTGTTATCGCACAATTTGTACTTGCCCAAAGCCCAAGTCAAGTGGATAAAAAATTGGCATAACTGGGAGTAACCTATCACTGTCACCTTAATAAGAAACCCTTGTCTATTTAGGAGTATATCACAGTACCCCAGGGGAGATGTCCCCAGTAACCTGAGGGTTTGAGAAGGCTAAAGAAAATGATATAAGAAATCCCCCCCCCCCCTCTCACAGGTCACTCAATTCAAAAGGTTATTTGTGTCTTATTATAGATGAAGCAAAAGAGTAATATTGTGTACCTGCCCAGAACAAGACAACAAAGAGAAAAACGGGCACTTTCCAAGTACCAAAATGATAATAATGCTTCATAGGACAATGAACTCTTTAAAAATAGACTAGCTGATATAAAATTGCAACATTATAATAGTTTATAAGAACAATGATAAATTTGCAACAACCACAATAATTATGCTTCAAAGTGCTTGATAAAAGACTTGAAATAATAGCTTCAAATAGGCAAATTGATATTAGATAGTCACAAGCAGTTTTAGCAATGTCTAGCTAGCATAATGTGTCACTTTTAGGGTTAATTTGTTGTTGTTAGATGGTTGTATCAATATTTTGGAGCATCATCAAGTTAGTCAATGAATTTGGATAATCTAGGGTTAGTAGAAGTTAGTAAATACTCCAAGGAAGATGGTTTGAAAGTTGTTTGATCAATCAATCACTTGTAGTGAGTAGATTAGTGCCTTTTAGGGTAATGGAGTCAATGATAACAACAACAACTCTTAGAGGAAAATAGAAATGATAGTACTATTCCAAGGAGATGGGAATGATGAGGGAGGTGTTAGTAACCTAAGGCCTCAAACATCCAAGTCCTAGAGAGAAATAATTGCTAGAAAGTAAGACAACTTAGGCCCTAGCGATTTCTCTTTTCCTTCGACAAATTTGAAATAGATTATGCAATAGGCAATGAAGTAGGGTTACTAGAGTGCTACAATGGTAGGGTTCTAGTATATACCTCTTTGATAAGGTGCTTTATTGACAAATTTAAACAAATGGAAGATTATAGAGAAAATGATAATAACATATGTCTTTCTCCTAGGGTTTCAAGCAAGCAATTTCATAATCTTTGATATGAAACAAGCAAATTCACCATAAGCATTTATTCACAATAACGAAATTCAGATTTTTTACTTATTTCACCAAGAATAATCAAGTTGGAACCCTAGTTGAAGATCCTCCACCATGAAAATAGCCAAGAAAACACCAAAAATAGCCTCCTCCAAGAAGTGTGCCTAAAATTTCAGCCAATAACCCTTGAAAAGGGCGCAAATTTCAGACCTCACACTTGTGTTATGAGTGAATGATGAAAAAATGAGAGTTTTTCTCTCTTATTTATACAATATGAATGACCTTTAATTAAAATTAGGTCATCAAAAGGCCGACATGGCCAAATTACATCAAAAATCCATTTTTTACATAAATGTCATTAATTAAACCCTAAAATCAAATCCAAGGGTGACCTTGCCCCCCTAGGGTGGAACGCTAAGTCTCATATGCAAAACGTTGGGCCTCCAAATGCCTCAAATGTTTCCACACATACCAGGTAGCACAAAACCATCCTCATAAATGCAAACCCTGATTGGATGATGTCTAGGGTCAAAATGATGACATCATGGGTCTCTAAGGGTCAACGTCCAAGAGGAAGGGCAAGACCCACATGGGTCTAGGTCTGTTGGAGTTTCCTTGGTGCACCGTCCTTCTTTCTTCTCAGTGCAAGCCTTTTGTTTTTGTTTTTCTTCTGGTGGGGTTACAACATCAATCGGTTGGGATTTCAGCCCCATGGAGGTTCAACCTAATCATTCCCCCATATGTACCTATCCATCAGGAAAAGTCCTGCATGAACAACAAGTACGCCCTCTAGAGGTTCATAAGTCACAGGGATCATAGCAATGTCAATCAAATCTAATAATCAAATTACCCAAACATGTGTATCAAACCCCCCTTTACATAAACAAATGCTCAAAGACGTTATGCAGTTTAACAAGTCAGGTTTGGAGAAGGTCTCAGGGTGTCCTATTGGGCTAATCCTATTTAAGTCTGGGGTGTTTCCTAGGTGAGAGACAATCTGTTGGTCACTATAATTGCTTAATTAATTTTAAACAACCAAGTGAAACATAAATTATCAACCCAGGGAAGTCTTTTGTTTCAAAGATAACTGCGCACTATATATGCTCAATTCCAAAAGCAGCTTAGTGTTGTAGTAAAGAAACTTATACTAATCTTACTTGCTCAAATAAACTGAAGTTCTGTATTCAATCACAAGAAAGTAACTTCCCTATTGCAAACCTTTAAATATCTATTTAAGAATCCTGGATTACATTTAAAATAACACTTGCAATGGGAAAGAACAACTATTCTGCAATCAGAGAACATGACCCTTACTCTCAACAGAGACTTCAGCATTAACATTCTTTCATGAAAATAACAATGCAGAAAACAATTAACTCTATTTAACAGAAAACAAAGCCACTTAGTCCCTTTCTTTCTAAGCAAGAGCTTTGAGCCTTACTTTTGTTAGCACACTTGTGAGGTTGAGGTTTACAGAGAACAGAGTAGTCTGATCCCTTCCTTTCTGAGCAGGGATTACTAACCCATTTTCTGGCTAGCATTAATGAAGATTTACAGAAAACAGGGTGTTTTGGTTCTTTCCTTTCTGAGTAGGAACCCTTAACCCTATCCCTGGCTGACACACTTGCAGAGGGAAAAGAAATCTACAGAGGACAAGGTGTTGTGATTCC
>ML777306.1:65195-105903 GCA_009831015.1 Picea engelmannii | reverse complement strand
GCCATGTATGTCCAACACTCTATCCAAACCTGGTCTTCCTTGGTAGCACAATCCATAACTAGCAGTTCCATGCAAATACCTGAAAACTTTTTTTATTGTTGTCCAATGTTCCTTCCCTAGTTTTGACATATACCTGCTCAAAAATTCCACTGCATGTACAATGTCCGGTCTAGTATAGACCATTGCATACATCAAACTGCTAACTGCACTCACATATGGAACACAAGAAATGTCCTCCTCCTCTTCATGTGTCTTGGGACATTGATCCACAGATAACTTTACACCTACAGGAATAGGGACCCTGGCTGGTTTACATTCCTGCATATTAAACCCGTGCAATATTGTCTCAACATATTTTCTCTTATTTAACCAAAGTTTCCTATTTTCCTGATCTCTTTGAATTTTCATGCCCAAAATGAAATTTGCAACACCAAGATCCTTGATCTCAAATTTAGAGGACAACCGAGTTTTCAAATCTTGGATAATCTCCTTGTTGTTTCCTATCAGCAACATGTCATCCACATACAAGACCAAATAAATCAAATAATCACCAATTAATTTAAAATACACACAGTGATCCTCTTTGCTTCTTGTGCAGCCAAGTCCCAACATATAAGTATCAAATTTTTTATACCATATCCTTGGTGATTGTTTTAAACCACACATGGACTTTTTCAACTTGTATACCAGCTCCTTCTTTCCCTTCACATCAAATCCTTTTGGCTACTTCATGTATATTTCTTCTTCCAGACCCACATGTAATAATGTTGTCTTCACATCCATCTATTCTACTTCAAAATCAAACGCAACAGCAACAGATAACAAAAACCTAATAGAATTTAACTTGGTAACAGGAGAAAAAATTCACCAAAATCAATTCCCTCAACCTAGGAATAACCCTTTGCTACTAACCGAGCATTGTATTTCTCCACTTTTCCTTATGCATTCAGCTTCCTTTTAAATACCCATTTGTTTCCAATGGGATTTCTTCTAGTCGGAAACTCCAGTAGATCCCAAGCCTCATTCTTATCCAAGGTTTCCAGTTCTTCAACCATGGCCTTTTTCCATAGTTTTCCATCCTCTGAAACCATTGCCTCCCTAACAGTTCTAGGATCATCATCAGTAATAGACAAAGCAAAATTTGAACGGAAATCGGGTGGAGTATACCTTTCTGGTAGCCTTTTCTCCCAAACTGATCTCCTCAATACTGGAGTATGAGGATCTTCTTCTTCTGATTATTGTTCTTCTATAGAGTATAATTCATCATCCTTTAATTCAAACTCTTTCTTCTCTGGTTCTTCCTTACTTGGTAGGACTTCATGTTTGACAACATCTTTCATTTCTCTAAATACCACATCTTGGCTATACACAACCTTTTTAGTTTTTGAGTTCCAAAACTTACAACCTTTGAGACCATATTTATACCCAATAAATATACACTTTTCAACCTTCTTATCTAGCTTACTCATGTTTTCCTTTGGAACATGAACATAGGCCTCATAGCCAAATACCTTGAGATGTGTGAGAGAGGGTTTCTTACCATTCCATACCTCATGTGGATTCTTGTCATCTAGTGTTAATGAGGGTGATCAATTGACCAGGTAAAATGCAATACCCACGACCTCTGCCCAGAATTCTTGCCCTAACTCAACACCACTCAACATGCACCTTGATTTTTCCATCAGTGGCATGTTCATCCTTTTTGTAACTCCATTCTGATGAGGTGTATAAGGAGTAGTCTTATGCCTTGCTATACCACATTTCTTATAGTTTCTCTGTTTGATTCTCAACAAGAGCCTTGAACTCTTTAAACATGTCAAAGACTTCAAATTTCTTCTTGAGAAAATATATCCAAGTATTCCTCAAGAATTCATCTATAAATGAGACATAGTACACAGATTTTCCCAATGATGGAACCGACACAATTCCAAACACATCATTGTGCACTAGCTGTAAAATTATTTTTTCCCTCATTGCACCAGAGGGGAATCTTACTCGATTTTGCTTCCCATATACACAATGTTCACAGAAATCAAAATCTAGAGAGCAGTTAGACATACCTTCAACCATACCTTTATGGTGTAGTAGTCAAAGACCCTTCTCTCTAATATGCCCCAGTCTTTGATGCCACAGCATAACCTTTTCTCCAGAGACTATAGGAGTTTTTTTTTTCTTCAGCTCCAATATTAGGAACAATGGAACTATTACACCCATCACTAATAGTGCTTTCTTGTAGCTTATATAGAGTTCCAATCTGAACTACCTTCAGCAACACCATTTCTCCTTGAACCATCCTGCAGGTTTCCTTTTCAAATATTGCTTTTACCCTTGCATCGTCCATTTTGCTTACTGAAATCAAATTTCTGGCTAATCCTGGGATGTGAAAAACAACAGTAAGTGTTATAATCCTTCCATATATGAGCCTCAACTCTTCTCTTCCTTGTCCTATGATTTCGGTTGTTGATTCATCACCTAGGAAAACATTACCTCCATCAAACCTTTCATATTCACAGAATCACTGCCTGTGGGGAGTCATATGAAAGGATGCACCTGAGTCAACCAACCATGCCTCATGATCTGCATGTGTTCTTGAATAAGCCAAGTATGCATCCCCTCCTTCTTCCTTGAAGGTATTTTCTTCTATAGAGGGAGCACCTTCAAGTACCTTCACTCTCTCAACGTTTTTTTATCTACATTGCTTCTTGAAGTGCCCTTATTTTCCACATCTCCATCATACCCTTACACACTTTCTGGGAGATTTAGATCTCCCACTTGAGTTCATAGATCTATTTATTTCTTGGGAGCATCCTCTTGCAAATAATTCATTTGTGCCCTGTACTTCCATGTTCTTTTGTCTTATCTCCTCCCACAACAAGGATGAGACCACATCATCAAAACTCAAGGTAGTTGTATTACTACCCATGGCCACAACCAGAATATCCCATGAGTCTGGTAAAGAGCATTGTAAACTGATACACTTCTATTCATCTAAAATTTTAATCTCCACAGATAATAATTGAATTACAATAGTATTGAAAGTGTTCATATTCTCTATCACAGAGTCTCCATCTCTCATCCTCGGCTTATACAGATTCTTCCGTAGGAACACTTTATTTACCAGGGAATTAGATTGATACAAGTTCCCCAACTTATTCCATAAATCTTTGGATGTAGCTTCCACTGACACATTCAATAATATTGAATCTGAGAGACACAATCGGATTGTGCTCTTCGCCTTCCGATCCAACTTTTTTCGGTCATTTGTTGACGTTCTTGTAGGTGCAGTACCTGGATCCACCGTGATCCATTAATATTGTCTACTAATAGATCTTCCATACTGATCTTCCACAGATCAAAAATTTGCCCATTAAATTTCTCTATCTCTATTTTCGAACATCTTGTCATTTCTTTTCACTTGAAGAATCAATACCGTAGATCTCCCACTGTAAAAAGGCTTATCATAGTCCTGAGCCAAACCCCTAACCACAAAGGCATCCCCCTGAAGCTAATAATTGCTCTGATACCAAATGTAGATTTTAACCTTGTACAATTATTCACTGCAAACATATTTTCAATAAAATAACAGAAAAGATACAATGGCAAATACACACATTAAACATAAAATTTTCCCCTCGAAACCCAAACCGAGAAAACCAACATCTTCCATTCTTCAGCTCATCATACATTTTTTAAAATACAATATACATATAGGATTCCATAGCATCCAAAACCCTGATCCAATAACTCGGATTAGTCAACAACCCTAATTCCTTAACCGGTCTAGAAAATCATCAGCGAAAACCATGTGCCGAAAAACCACCCAAAAACATATGCAAAAAACAACCAATTTCTTTTTTTTGAAGAAAACACCCCCAAACCCTCGCGCAAGGGTTCTCCTACCCCCCTGTGACCCCCCCTCTTACCCCCCTACGTGCAAACAATATAACACATACCCAACACAAAATGTGTAGGCAACAAGATTTGTTAAATGAATTCATGAGACAACTTCATGAAAACTCTGCATCATCTTGTCAGAATCATTTCTTCTAAAACCCATGTGTGCATGGGTATTCAACACACACCAATGCATGATGTTAATTTTTAACATGTGCATCGTGTATCAATAGTGCATATGCGCCACAAATTTGTTCTACGTAGTACCAAACCTTTAGTGCACACACCCATGCACCATTGTTTATTGTGCAGTTCCAGTGTTGCATTCTGCAACATCACATATGTAGCGCACACATCTATGCATTCCTATTTAATGTGCACCATGGCCATGCTAAAATTACAAATTCGGTCACTTACCAATCCGAATTTTGTCTTAAATAGAACTCAGCTCATCCAGGCTCAATGTTAAGATTGGAGCTATGATGCTTCTTGTTGACCTCTAGCCCATACAAGTCTAGTGTTGAAACGATAGCTCTAATGCCAATCTATAACATCCCCAGCCACCCAGGTTGGGCTATGCTACTCCAAAAACGCTCTAACATTGCTATGATACCACAATGTAACGTTCCCATCCTCCCCAACTAGGCTACGCCACACACTTCTCCTGAATTATGCTTTGAAACCAATCTGTAATGTCACCTAGAATACTACTGAACAATACTACTCCAAAAATCCACTACGCATATTCTATTCTAAAAGCTAGTATGTGTAATTTCACTTGAATTAGTGCGTTCAACCTCAAACTGAGTCGTGCCACACTAAATTTCTCCTTTTAACACAACTTTAAGCTGTGAAAGTAACCAAAAATAACTATGTGCACCATCATATTGATCACACAACACTATTGTGTGTGTAACCATTACAGCGTCATATGCCAATTTTGATTTCCTTGTGTGAGGAATCTATTTCCCTGTACACACACATGAGTTCCAACCTCCTATGTGTTGATGGGACAAAATGACCCGATCAATCAAATGAGGGAAAACGCCTAATGGAAGGTCCCAATTAGATCCACTCTCGTTGGACATAGCGTTTCTGACCATATTTTTTTCATGTTTACCAATCTAGCTAAAGTGATAACTAAATATGAATCTGAGAACCGAAGGTTCTCACATGAATTAAAATAAATACTAGAAATCCTTTGAACTACTTCTAAACTAAGAGGATGTAATAAAGTCCTAAGATGCATATTTAATCTATTCTAAATTAATCTATCCTAATCAAGAGCAGACTAAGAAATAAGAACAGTGAAATATTTGTATTACCTGCTGAGAAATAATTCATTCAACGAGTAACATGGAAATTTAACAACATGAATGGTTAGGCACAAAGAATTGCTTAAATAACCAGAATCACATTTTTGTTGCACTTGTATTGGAAACCATGGAAACTGTTAATATACGAAAGTCAATTTAGTAGAAATTCATAAAATAACATCCATACATAATAGAGATAAACACACATGAAAAGAATAATCATGTCCATATACATAAACACCACAATATCCCAAAACTGTCTTATGTTTCAAATTCACATGCAGTATAAATATTGTCCAGTTACATCGAAAGCCAAAAGCCTCTTCTTATGGACAATCGTCCCTTTTATAATGAGGAGTGATTGTTTACATCATCATCTTTGCAATCATGAAATCGGGGCAGTTTAACAAAATGACTCTTCATATTCCGAATCCAAAAATAAGATTACAATAACTTAAGAATGCAACATCTAGAAGAAGTTGTGAAATTTGCAATCATGAGTTTCCATGTCATTGTATTTGATCTTGATATTCTTTCCAGAGATAATGATCTCTCATTATGCCTTCGAGTTTTCTTTATTTTAATATTTCCAAGACTAATTCTCTGTTGCAAACTTTGGTGGGTACTTCTTGATATAATTGTTATGTTGCGTTCTTTACAAAGAATTGGATTTTATGGGTGAGTCGGGCGGGTCTCAACAAGTGTTCTTCAATTGATTCTTTCTCAAACTGACAAATATTTTGAATGTTCGTCTGGCTAGTTTTATTGTGTTCCTCCACCTCATCAATTATTTTGTTGGCATATGTTTTTTCGTCAATGGACAGCATTGGTCCAATCCCTGCTTCTTTCAAGAGGTCGCTTGACCTACTCCAGAGCTTCGTGTAATTATCAGTTGTTGTCCTTTGGGTGACATGTGCACTCGAGAAGACAGGTGGGAAATATGGTCGAAGGAGAGCCACATTGAAGACTGGGTGCATGCCAAGGAAAGGGGGAATGTTGAGTGCAAAAGCATTGTCACCCACAACCTTGGTGATGGTGTATGGCCCATACCAGAGTGGGATAATATTTCGATGGGGGCCCTGTAAGGCGTTCTTTCTACCAGTTCAACCAAACTTTTTCACCCACTTGAAACTTATGTGGCACCCGATGTTGATCATGGCGCTGCTTGTACTTGGCATTGGACTTCTATAAAATATCCTGAACCTGTTGGTGAATGTGTTGGATCCGCTCAATGAACCGGGTGTCTTTTTCAACTTCTGGTGGAGCAGGGGACGAGTTGGCTAAGGTGGTCTCTAGGGGTAGTGCAACATCCATGGGGCCCAATGGTTGGAATCCCAACCCCACCTGAAAGGGGTTGTGGCCAGTTGAGCTATGCAGGGCTCGGTTGTAGCTATGTTGAACATAGGGAAGACTCTCATCCCATGTGCAGGGGTGCTTGGAATTGTATGTGCACAGGGTATGTACGATCATCCAATTAACGACCTCAGTTTGGCCATCTATTTGGGGGTGGAAGGCAGTGGATTTGGTGAGCTTGGTATCCAACAGTGACCAGAGGCTCGACCAGAAGTTGAGGAGCTGACTGTCCCGGTTTGAGACAATGGTTTGTGGGATCCCAAACTATACCCAAATGCATTCAAAGAATATCTTGGCAGTGGCCTCTGCAGTGATGTTCTTCTTGCAGGCATCCAGAATCGCCATCTTGGAAAAGTGATCAACAACTAAAAAAACATAGTCATTGCCCCTCTTGGTGGACGAGAGACCCGACATGTAGTCCATTGAGATGGATTCCCATGGCTTGTCAGGAGTAGGAAGAGGGGTGTGCAGGCCATGTTTCTTAGTGGTCGGTTTGGCAATAGAGCAGGCAGTGTTGGACCTGATATACTTGCCGAAATCCTGTCGAAGTTTCAGACAGTAGAAATGTTGTTGCAGCACTGCTATTGTCTTTTCGATGCCAAAGTGTCCTGCCACTCGACTGTAGTGAGCTTCCCAAATCAGTTTTGCACGCCCACTTGATGGAATGTAGTGACCACTGAGTTTTCTCCCAACATTTGGTAGGTGGTGGAGAAGTCAATGTCTGTCTCATAGAAGGTGGGGCCATCCGGAGGTCTCATGGTCGCAAGAGTATAGCATTGTGGTGAGTGTCGCGACTGGAGGTCGGCTGAGGCAATCAACAACTCAGTTGGTACTTCTTGTTTTATACTTGATGTTGAGGTGGAACTGTTGTAAGTATATGGACCACTTCTGATGGCAGTCATTCTGCAATTTACCTTGGGTTTACATGAGCTGTAGTGGCTTGTGATCAGTGTGGATCATTGTCTCCTTCCCCAGAATGTAATATCTCCACTGGCGGCAAGCTTGCACAATGGAGTACATTTCTTTGTCGTATGTAGGGTACTTACGGACAACATCTGATAGTGTCTCACTATGATACGCCACAGCGTGGTCGTGTTGAGTGAGAACGACGCCCACAGCATAGTCTGAAGCATCTGTCTCGATCTCAAAGGGATGATGCAGGTTCGGTAATGAAATTACTGGGGATGAGCACAAACACTGCTTCAAGTCATTGAAGGCTTGTTGTTGGGATAGGCCCCACACAAATTTTGTCCTACCGCCACCCCTAGTTACTTGGCTAAGGGCCCATGCGATATGAGAGAATCCCAACACAAACCTGCAATAGCAATTGGCAAGGCCCAAGAATCTCTGAAGCTCAGTGAGTGTGGTTGGGGCTCACCAGTCATGGATGACCTGGATCTTGGCTGGATCCATATGCACACAATGTTGATCAACGATGTAGCCTAAGTAAAGGACCTTGTCCATGCCGAAGGAGAATTTTTTCCAAGTTTGCATATAGTTTGTGTTGTCGCAGGGTGTGCAAAACCTGTTGAATATGCTGCAAGTGTTCCGCCCAAGTCTTGATGTAGATGAGGATGTCATCCAAATACGCCACTAAAAATGTACTAGTGAAAGGTCACAGGATATCGTCCATCATCCTCATAAAATTTGTTGGAGCATTTGTCAAACCAAAGAGCATGACCAACCATTCAAAAAGACCTTCTTTTAACTTGAAGGCGGTCTTCCATACATTTGTATCTTCTATTGGGACTTGGTGGTAGCCAGACTTCAGATCAATCTTACTGAATTATTTGGCCCCCATGACTTGATCAAGAAGGTCGTCAATTTGGGGAATCGGATATTGGTTCTGGACTGCTATTTTAGTCAAGGCTTGGTAATCAATGAGAGTTGTCAGGTCTCGTCTTTCTTCTGCACCAATATGATTGGGATCCCACAAAGCGATGAGATGGGATGGATGTGCCCCTTGTGGAGCAGTTCTTGGATCTGCCTCTTGATCTCGTCATTTTCTAACAGAGAGCAGCGGTAGACCATCCCATTGGGTAGCGTTGCGCCTGGGGTCAGATCGATCGGATGCTTGACCTGGCAGTGCAGAGGTACCCTAGTAGGAGAGGAGAAGATATATAAGTATTCTTCCATGACCTTATCCACTTGCTTTTGTTGTGTGGAGAGATCAATCACGGAGGCCTTGAATGTGGTTGCGATCTTTCGCTTACTCTGAGAGAGAATCACAAAGAAGACAAATTTATCAGTCTGAGAGATTACCTTCATGCATTGCTTGGCAGAGATCAAGGAAATAGCACTAGGAGGGACCGCCTCGGGTACCCTGTACAATTTCATGTTCAAACTAATAATAACACCACGAGGCCTAGACTGATATATAGCATGATGTTTCCATAAATAAGGTTGCCCCAAAATAACATTACAAACTTTGAGAGGAGAAACATTACACAATACCTCATCTTTGAAGGGCTTGATGTCGTACAACATTCAACATTGTTGGCTGACACGGAGACTGCTTCCTTGGCCGAGCCATCCAATGGTGTAGGGTTGCAAGTGTGGTATTGTCGGTAGGGCCAGCCGCTTGATGACCTCTGCTGATATGAGGTTCTTTTGGATACCTCTATAAATGATGAAGTGTAGTGGGGTGCCTTTTACCCACATCTGTGAATGGAAAAGGTGTTCGCCTTCTTTTGGCTCGTTTGGTTCACCAGGATGGAGCTTGGTGGTAGAAATGGTGGCACTGGGTTCCGCGTCAATGATCTGTCTTCCCCTTTTTGGCTCTGAATTAGAGTCAGAACCCGCATCTGATTCAGAGGATTTCACTTCTACCACCAACGATTGCTTTGAGCGACAATCAGCAGTGTTATGCCATGCGCTCTTATGGAAGTCGCACCACTTCCCAGTATCCTTCTTTGTCTTTCCGGTGTCCTTATTTGCTTGTGGCTTGGACTGGTTGTCCTAATATTGTCCATCTTTTCTTTGTCCTTTGTTCTGTAGGTTGGGGCTGCCCTTTCCTGGTTTTTGCTACGAGGAGTTCCCAGGCCCAAATTGTCGTGTATTTTGTTTGAGCTTCTGCTCAATTTTGACGACATATCGATAGGTCGCGCCCAAGGACAAGATTTACAGAAATTCCATTTCATTCTGGATATATCTATGTAGAGCATTGTGATACTTGAGCATCAGATGTCCCTCTGAATCTTTGATACCCAGCTTGGTGCGCAGGGTATGGAATATATTTGTGAAATCAGGCACTGCTTGGTCTATTTCTTGCCACAGTGTGGTCAATTTGGTATACAAGTCGTCATAATTTCTGACAGGGTAGTATTTTTCCTTAATAACATCCCTGAAGGATTCCCAGGTGGTCGTGACTATAAATAATGAGGGTTCCTCTATTTCCTTTTCCTCACAAAAAGTTTCCCACCAATATTTGACATGGGGAACGGCTTTTAGGAGCGCAAAAGTGATTTTTTCTCTATTTAAAAAGTTATGAACAAAAAAATATCCTTCTAGTAGATTCAACCAATTGTCTACAACATCTGCATCTATCTAACCTTTAAATATAGGAATATCGAAGTTTAATTGTACCTTCAAGGGGGCGGCGCCTCCGCTCAAGGAAGATGCGTCACATGTTGGTAGCCGTCGAAGGATTTGCGCGAAACTATCCATCATCTCGTTCCTCTGTTGTGTGAGGACTTCCTCAAGCAACATTTTGAAAGGATCTCATGTCACGTCATCTTTATTTTCTCCTGTCGTGAGAGGTCATTTGGGCATGCGAGAGCTTTTGTCCTCAAGAGAAACAAGCTCGAGACCCAATTCTCTGTACCCTGACCTCGTTGGGGACATGCATTAAGACAACAAGTAGAAGACTACTCTGATACCAATGATATGGATTTTATGAGTAGAACGAAATGAATACAGATTATTAAAAGATGCTTAACACAGAATAACAGAGATACAGTAAAATTGGTTTTCTATTCAATAAGGAAATAAGTTGAAACTGTAAAATGCAACGGAAAACAAGCTTGCTGAAATGGTGGCGGCTTATCTCTGAGAAGAGATGTGATGGCTACGCTCATTCACAAGAAGATTATTATAATGAGGCTCTTAAGGTAGACATCCAAAAACCTAACCCTAGGAGATGAAGCACCAAAAGTCATGTGGGCCCCGTTTGGGTAAGTTAGTACATCAACTTCTCAGGGTCGTAACTTTTGCATACGATCATTGTTTTAGGCGCACGATAGCCCGTTGGAAAAGTCTATCCGAAGACTACACATTTTGTTGCTATCTATTATAGGTCATTTATGACTGTGGCGAGCCCTAAAAACGTTGTTTAGGGCCTCAAAACGGCTCCGCAAGTCAGGGACCCGAACACTAGGAAAAAACTGCCAAACTGGAAAACTTCCAAAATGGACCAGGTGGAATAGGTAGGAGGCCACCGACATCCATCTGGATCATTCCCTTTTGGAATACACTGGCATCATGGTAGGGGGAGATTTGTACATATCCTGCCAACTGAGCATTTCCTCTAAGACTTCGCTTGCTTCCTGATGCCTTTCTTGATATTCTACCAATGTGTTATGTAGCCTGAGTTGTTCCTCTCACTCAACCCATATGCTATTTAGTAAATCGACGAGTTAATTATTTCATACCGCAAGTTCTTCACTCAGTACTAATGCCTATGCCTTGATAGATTCTAAAGTACATGTTGATGCCATGGTCTCTTCTATGGTTGCCTTGAGTTTATGCTTTTTTGCTTCTAACTCGTTGTTATGGGTGTCTCATTGGATTTTCATCCTTTTCTCGAATTTTTCATTCATCTTATCTGTTTGTGCTTTCGGAGCTCTGTCCATCTTTTCTGTATTGAGAATGTCAGTTGCTTTTGCAGATTTCTAGAAATATATGGAAAGCTTATCTCTCACAGCTCTCAACTCTTTCTCCAGTTCAATGACCCTTTTTTTGGCAGTGTTGAGGGCGTTGGTTACCTCAAGGAAATATGAGGCATTTAGTCCTACAAAAGCGTGGACTGCAAAGGTCGCTTGAACCATGTTTTCTTCAGGATCAGGCCTTGTTTTCCATTCTACTACCCTCCCTGCAGACAATTAAGACATTGTTTCTTGTCCTCTTTTCCTCTTGGTCGATCTCTTATCGATACTTCTTGTCCTATTATCGTAATAGTAGTCCCCAATGGCTACTACAGAGCCCTCAAAATTCAGGGCTTGAGAGGAGAAAGAGAAATCTCCTGGAATAGTACATATGGGAGTGTAGTCTTGAGCGGGTATGTTCACAATGTCGAGATTGGGCATTAATGGGGAGCTAGGGGTCTGGCTTAAATTATGCAATTGTTGTTGCTTCAACAGCTCATTTGCCTTCTTCTTAGCTTCAACTTCATTAGCTACCTGTTTTTCTCTGCCTCATCAGTTGATCTCTTGGCTTATGCTTCATCAACCAATCTCTTGGCCTTCATCTCATCAGCCAATTTCTTGGCTTTGACTTCTTCTTCTTTCTTCTTTTGGAGCACAACCTATTGCACCTTGCACTAATATTCTTTTCTAATCCTTTCCTCCTCAACTTTCCTTCTCTAATAATCTTGCTCATATTGGAGTCTTTTTTGCTCTAACTTTTCCTCCTTCCTGGATTTCTCTTGCTCTCTAGTGATGTCAATGTCCTACTCTTGTTGAAGTAATATCCTGAACTAGTTTAGATTTACCCTCTTCATCTCTTCTTGTTCATGTTCAAGTTCTCGATTGGTAGCATCATGGGGTGACTTATGCGGGATTTCATCATAAAAGATGATTCCCTTAAACTTGTCCTCTTCAAAATCAACCACATGGATATTGGAATGGGTGAGACCAACATATCTGACATGGTTGATTACAAGCTTCTGAGGGTCATGGCCTTTAGGCTCTCCTAGGCATATGATTAACTCTTGTAGGGCCTCTGCTTCTTTCCTTGCATGTTTGTTGTTGGAAATAGTGTAACTTCCGATGTGGATAGGGAAAACAGGCCAAAGCTTTTTGCTGCTAATTTCCAATAGTGCAGTGACCCCTAACCCCATGGTTTGGTATGAAATCTCCCTCATCAACAAATGGTCTAGGGAAAAGTAGGGTAAAAGGTGTGGGGCTGTAGTGGTTCCATATACCTTGATATATGAATAATATTTATATAGGAACCAGTCAACTACCCCTTTCATCCCATTCCTGGCTTCGAAGGAAATCTTGTGTCTTGGGAAACCAAACAGAATAGAGTGTATAGTGGCTAGGAAGAGATTGTAGATGTCATAAAAGTATTTTTTGTAATTAATGCTCCATAACTCAGAGTAGTACATTTGGATAGGGGGTTGGTTTTGGTCTGATTTCCACCCCAAGTCAACAAATTGTTCAGAGGAGAAAATAGCATCGGTCATGTAGGCTGACATATAAAAACAAAGCATTTTCATACCTAGGATATTCTTCATGTGTAGACATATGTTGAAAGCTAGGATGTATGCCCAGTTGAACACTTGTCTTGTTTTGACGATGGTGTGTGCCAGAGGCAACCAATCGGTTTGAAAATCTGTGCTTTTCTCTTCTCCATATAGTCGGAAAAGCATGTCTACCAACATTTTGTAGGGAATGTTGAGTCTGTGGTTGGGAACTAACTCCTGGCCTTGTTTGAGGGTCTCATCCTCATCGTCCCACCAATGTTTCATTTGATTAGTTGGTCCTTTTCTTGCTTGGGCAAACCCTTTTAAGAACGATTCATTGAGAGAACATGTAGAAGTGAGAAGATGGTATCTCAAGTTGATGTCTTCAAGTCTGAGGGATGCTACACACCTCCCTTGTTTTCTCACGATGGTTGTTGTTGTTAGCATAAGATTGGTTAAGGTGCCTATATGGATTTTGAGTTTTTGCTAAGTGCTAGCTTCACCCAATGGTAAAAGGCACTACTTATGGTACAGTCAAGGCACTTAATTGAAATAGTTTTGTCATCATGAAAGACTAAAAATTTCTATGCACACTTTCAAGATTGAAGGCACTGAATTTTTGGACATGCTACCAAATTTTCACACAGACGGAGCGTAAGTGGTGCTACCTACAGGCCCTGCATATTATTCTGGCAGAATACAAATTGCGCAGAGTTATTTTACCAGTTTTGAGTCATTAACTTGAAACTTGAATTCTGAACAATTGAAAATGTATTTTTGAAAACTGGAGGAGGTTTTTGTTCATAATATGCCAAATAACAAACACCTCTCTCATTTTTTCAAAATGTTTTTTGGTTTGAGATATATTGGATATAGAAGTAGGTGTTGCATACTCTGCACAATGGCGTTGCATACTAATTTCCTGTAGCGGTCACGGTTTTGATATTCGCCTTGTTGGGAGGTTGCCACATTCAAGGAGAGTTTGAATGGATTATCAAAGATCAGTTAGATATCAAGGGACACCTACACCTAATATTTAGCTCCAGCAAAGGCCTCATGCATGAGGTGGAAACAATTTATTAATGACTTCCAACAAATTCCTAAAAATCAGCAGTTTGTTGGATTTTTGTCTCTTTGACTGTTGCCACCTATCTCCAAGGCTTAGAATCCAATGGAGGAGATGGGATTCAACCTCCTTAGGTTATTTGGATGTTATTTTCTATTTAAGGAAGGAGAGATCTCTTGGAGAAGGGTTGGATTCATGAGCAAGAGAGATGAGAGAGCTGTAGGAGGCACTTTGCCTGTGATCATTGTAACCCTTAGGGGCTTTTTTTTTTGTAAACATTTATGTTATTGAAGGTTCATGATATATGTGTTATCAAATTGTATCTCTTGTTTTCTTTCCCAATTTGTCTTCTTACTTGAATGAATTGTACACCTTGAGGATCATAGTTGCCTTTGATTAATGGATTTTTGAGCATCTGAGGATCTGATGTATTTTTCCTATTAGTCACTGTTTATATTCAAGTACCTTGAATTCATTTATGCAGAGAGGATCTTTGCCTTATGGATGTTCTTCTTTGTGTTATATTTTTCTTCCTATATTCAATAAACCTTTATCTGATATGTATATTGATTGCATTTAATGAGCAGGGTGTTTTCTTGACTCCATAGCCCAATGGTCCATCATTTATTTACAGCAGCTTACTGTCCTTCCCCTTCCTTGTTTTCTTCTTCTTAATCCACAAAACCAATCAAGCAATTTTATTTTTATCTTACCAAGCTTACTCTCATTTGCAGCCTGGGAGTGACTCTTGGAATGCTAACAGTTGTGTTTATATCAAATTGTTTGAAGCACTATTGTGTTGCCTCATTGTATGGGAAAAGCGGTGGTCAAGGAGCTACTAGATGGATACCTTTTTTTAGGATGTTCTAGTAAACTCCCAAATTCTTGTCATTCGCAGGGAAATCTACATAATTGAATATCTTGTAGAGTTCTTCATAACCAAGGAAGTGGTCTTCACTAGTGTGGTGATTAGTATCCATCACCAAAACTTCAACTGGTCGAGATGATTATTTAGGTACGACAACTGACTAGAAGTAAACCAAGCCCTTTGGTATTTTGGGATTCTAGCTTGTCATGATTGATTATTAGTTAGTCTTGCATTATCACATTGAAATGAGTATTAGTCCAATAAACATAATGTGTCAACTGTAACAACAAAGTATTTAAAAGGGAAATAGGTTACATGTGATTAGGTGGCGACAGTAACTGTGTAGTAACCCTCAGTCAAAAAAATCAAGACAGAACAGATGTTTCACAAACTTATGGAGGAAGATATGTCTGAAGAGGGGGTTTACAACTCTTAACACACATTAAACAACCATAAATGCGCCATAACTCATTTGTGTACAAGAAATGTTTATAAATCTAGCCTCAATCCTTGCCATTAATTCTCATTAAGGCTGGTGATTTCCCAAATTCATATGTCGGAGGTGGCGAAAGGTCGAGGTTTGAAAAGACCGTCATCAGAGTCATGCATTCGAAGAGGGAATGGTCACAGATTAATCCAAGCTTTGATGGGAGAGGTATCAAAATAATATACCCTCCTTAAGCCTAGGTTCATGTGTTCTCTTGTCGTGGGTGTGACTTAGTGGGAAAGGTGGGACCATTCGGAGTCGAGGCATTGGAGGTTGTTGAGGTAAGGTTTCTAACAAAGTCTGAAGACGAGGCATCAAGGGAATATTCCATTTTCTGAAAAGGTATGTTGAGCATAATATTTGCAAGACTTCGGAGAAAAGTTGTCAGATTTTGATCTTAAGGGTTTCACAAGATAGAGAACTATTTGGACTTCGATGGACAAGGTACCGAAGAGATATTTATTTTGCATAAAAAGGTGCATCGGGCACAAACATTTGCGAGAACTTTGGAAAGGCACCATCAGAATTCATCCTTCGTAGTTCCACAAGATAAGGAAATGTTTGGACTTCAATGGAAGCGATATAGAAGGAATATTCCCTCGATACCATGAGCAGTGACAGGTTTCAAGAAAAAGAGGAAAAAGTGAGCCTTTTGAAATATGAAGGCGGGTGGTAAATCCAATTCTAAAATTCCACGTGGGGGTCGTGATTGAGCAATTTACGATGATTAAATGGAAAGGAGTACACATTGGGTTCCTTCCTATTCGTCTGTGGGACTAACATGTCTGAGGTAACTTTTTGTGGTTGGGTCATCGGAGAGAGAGGGTCATAGATTTGGAAAGTGTATGTAGATAAGCACCCCGACAAAGATGATCCCGACGGATCCCTTTTCTGATGATAATCATTGGACATGTCTTTGTCAGGATGTAAGGTAATGTGTGAACTGTCCCAATTTCGCCATGACTCGGACTGGAGGATGTAAGAGTGAGGCTCCTCATTTTGGTTGAGTAAAAATGGGTAATTGGTTTCTACATTGGAGAATAAAGGCGAAACAATCTATGTTCGAAGGTCGAAGAGTGTTTTGAAGGAGAAAATGTTTTCTAACTAGGACGATTTAGTTTCCAACTAACGAAGAGTCAAGACTGTATGAGAAAATGTAAAATTTACTTCACTAATCATACCTTCTCTATGAAGTGAAGGGGAAATTCATTGTATAAAAAAATCATTTAGAACCAAGGAGCGGGGAAGCCCATTTTAGGTAAAATGGGAAATTGTGGGGAGAGCCACAACACTATGCACACAGGCTACTTTCTTGCACACTCGGCCATTTAAACCTCTTCTTGAAGACTCGTGACCAATATTAAAGGATAACTTAATAGGAAACACTAAAAACATTTTCCATACTCATGCACAACTACAATATAGACTATAAGCACCATACTCACATGTGCAAGCAACATTAAACAACATAACAACAATTACTTATATGCGACAACATACAAGAATTTCCCCATGTCAAACATAGATAAATAAGCACACAGTAAAAGGACAAGCACATAAAAAACACTTATCTATTATGAAAGTCACCAAATACACACATAACTCAGATATTTCTCCCAGCCATATACTATGTTGCTCATAAGATTTCAACAATAGGTCACCCCCGAGTTGGGGCTTAGATCCACCAGGAAAAAAGGGTTCCTAGTGACATGATAAAGTCTGATACTTAACAGAATTGGTCAATCCAAGGTTCTCGTTGCCGCAACTAGCATACAGTCCTTCATTCCCCATGCACCTATCACACCCAAGTAAGTGTGCCCCTTCTCTACTCAATAGTCCTTCGACTTCTCTACTTCCCTTCTAGGGTTACCATCAACAAGACAGACAGGAAGTCTTCGATCCCTGCGACTAATTCCTAGTGCACTAGGGAACAATTTTCAGCAAAACTCTCACCTGGAGAGTATGCTCATAGGCCTGACAACCTGCTTCTTCATCAACAAATCTCTCACCCAGATAGAATGCTCATGGGCCTGATAACCCACCTCTTCAACAGTAAAACTTGGATTACAGTACAAAAACCCCTTACAAGCTTCTCTGTGTAGATAAGGTAATAGTCGTCCTCTCTTAGATGGTCTGACCCCTTCTACATACAATAATGAATGAATTCCCCCAAAAATACAATAAGGCCAACAATATATATTGCTTGTCTTAAACTCGACATCTGGAACCTTCAGAAGTAGCTTCGGCCACTCGATGACTCATTCCCTACCCTTGAGAACTTAGGATAAAATAATTATTCATAACATATACTTGTTTGAGAAATATTATAAAATATTCCCTAAGACTTAAATCTCGCCCCCCTTTTCCTTTTTTTGATGGATTTATCCCCCCATCTCTTTTCGTTTGAGTCTATCTGTGTGCAATGATATAATATTATATTAATAACTATGATTATATTTACATGGACATGTGCACTGGCCTATTTGTGTCCCGACTCACCAGCCTCATAATCACACACGCTCTCCAGCCTCAATACATATACATCCATATATATAACTCATCTTTGTGCGCACTCCCAGGTCATTCCCAGGCACTTACCCAACTGCGTGCAACACTGTGAAATGTGTGCACTTACCCAGGTGCACACAACACTATGAAATGTGTGCACCTTCTCTTTGATAACAATCTTTCGTGCAGTACTCGGGTGCGCGCAACACCAAAACTTAGTGTCAATGGCTCACCTTCCTATATATATACATTACACTTTCAATTGGTACCAACGGCTCACCACCCTATATGTAAAATTAGAAAGGTTCTGGATCAGGGACATTGCAATTTCCAACAACTAGGCCTCAGCCTCTTCTCCTTTCTTATGCTCACCATTGAAAATTGGTGGCTTGATCTTCCTGAGTTCACCTTGCAAGATGTCTACCTCAGGTCTTCTTCTTTGCCTCCTAATAGAAGACAAACTTGGGATTCTCCCTGGTCCTAAATTTGCATAAGTTGTTTTGGTGGATTTCCTTGGAGAATGATGGTGCATGCTCATGTTTTTAGACTGCCTATCATTTCCATGATCATCCATTTTGCTTTGGGATCTAGATGTTGTCATTTGTCTAGCACTAGCCACTTGCCTAGTGATAGAGACTTTGTTGAATTTCTTATGAAACATGTTTAACCTCTGAAGTATCTCTTCCTAAGACTTCATAATCCTTTCATTATCAACTCTATAACTTTGTGCTTCCCTATGAAGGCTTCTCATAGTTACAGGCTCTTTCCTTCCTCTTCTTCCATTGGACTATGTCTCAGCATTTCCCATGTTGACATGCAGACCTATGATCTCTTTCTAATGGATGTAATATCCATAAGCATAATCCATAACTCTAGTCTTCATATAAGAACCAAATTTGTTTTATGTACCTCTAATTCTACAAGAAATGTGCATGTAATAGTGACTATTAGAACATGCATAACATAAAACATTTCATCAATTAGAATGCATGTTACTCTTTATCCCAATTTATGAACGACACAATGCACCAAATAAAAATCTGATTCCTTAGATGCATTCCTCTCTAAAACAACTTGCCAAGGAGTGTACTCATGCCTCAATGTGAGTTCTAAGCGAAAAGTTACAACATTTACATGTTGCAATTTCCACTCTTTTACTATTACAAAAATCTCTTTATTAATTTCTGGAAAATTTTATTGCCTAAATCGAAATTTTGCATTGACAAGCGACTTCTACTTTTCAATACCTTTCCAACAACTATTCATTTCCTCAAATCTGAGGTCTAAGCTTAAATTTATGGTCCAAAGAAGTTTTGATTGTTTTACCCATTTTATCCATGTATGCTACATGTGCCTTCTTTCTCTCCCAACACTTTTTTACATACCCAAATCCTAATTTTGGCTCCATGGTTGTCTTTTATGGTTCAAAATATTTCCATAGACTACTCCTGTGCCCCAAATGGACTTCTAAGAAAGGAGTTATGCCCTCTAGAATTAATCGAACGCTAAAATTTTACCCTTACTATTTTGGTTTTAACTTTCTCATACCAGCTTTGTTTTGTGAACAGATTAGCTTGTTGGAAAGCTCCGCTCAAGATCTTTTATTTGAGCTAAAAATACAGAGAGTAACTTGGTACACTTTATTCTTTTGGGTTTTTATTGGATAAAAAAACGTTGTTTAGGGCCTCAAAACCCCTCTACAAGTTTTTTTTTTTTTTTTTTTTAGGTAAATGAGTGTGAGAATCTATAACAGAAACCAGATATGGGATCTCAGGGGATCATTGTCTAATATAGCAGGAGAGGACTGAGCCACCACCATGGGAAACCGACCCAAACCTCTGCAATCCAGTTTGAAAAACGACAACATAATGAAAACAGAGAAAGCATAAGCATAGTGGGGTTTGCTCCTACACTAAGAAACTTGACCAGGGTTGGTCCTGCGCTAGTCCAGGTTGATGGGGTGCTCTCCATATCCATCCTTCCTTGCCTCGTTCTCCTCCCTCTGATCCACTAGGCGTATCTTTTTTATGCACGTTGGGATTCCATTTCTGTCGGCTGGAGTAATGTCTATATGATGGACATAGCGTAGATAAAGATCAAATTGCCTTGTCAGTCGCTCCATTATTTCCTGTTGGCTTCGTTGGTCCTCGAAAAGTATTTTTGCACTCGCCTCCAGGTTGCTGAGGCGGTTCAGAATACCTGTGAGCACCTTCTTCTGGTCCCTGGTTTCTATCTTGTTGGTCTCCTTCCGGTCCGCACACATCTTACCTATCACCAATTTTGTTCTCCGGGCTTCCTCCACCGTCCTGTGGTAGAGGGTTGTTTTGGGTTGTGTGGCTCTTCGGTCCCTTATCCCCCACGCTTCCTGAGTTAGTTTTGTCTAGGATTTTCCCCTACAAGCATTGTTGATTTCTCTCTCCCATCTTTTGAGGATCGTCTTTCCCTTTGTATCGACCTGTGTGAGGAAGGAACTCTTTGCTTCCCTGGCCGCTTGTTCGATTATTGTCATCCTCCGGGCACTTGGCGGAGGTTTTGTCCACTAGGGGCCTCTCTTGCTACTAGTTTTCTTCATGCATACCATATTCGCTTGCATATGGTACTTTTTACGTTGGGTTCTTCTCCTGTTTCGCTTCACCCCTTTCCGGTATGTAAGGTGGCCCCTTTAATTGCTTTGCTTCGATCTGTTTCTCTTTCTATTATACCTTCTTTTATGGAGCCAACCTGGCTACGGTCCCATCCTTTAAATCATGGCATGCTCATCAAGGTCGCCCTTCTGGTCCGTATCCTCTGTTCCAGAGCGTGTGCACTTGATGGCCTTGCCGTAATCCCTGCGCCAATGCTTTGCCTTGTACACTGTGCGCCAGTCATTTCCCCGTCCCTTAAAGGTACTTGGGTGAGGTGTGCCCAAACTTGACCCTGGTGAACATTTTCATCCTTCGTCCTTCGCCGCCTATTGGTTATCTATTATTCTTTCCCACGGGTAATCCATGTACTTCTTTCTATTGACAGGACCGTGGTGTCGTACCTTCGCCTGATGTGTGATATGTACCTGCATTTGTAACCTTGTTTGATTGGTGGGCTAATGGATTCTTCTTGGAACCTACATGCCTTTCAATTCCTTCTACCCCTCCATTCTTGAAGTGATCTTCCGTACTAGTACTATTGTCATAGTCTTTTGCCGCAAGTTGAGTGCAATTTGTTCAGAATTGACCTTGCGGGATGTTGTTGTAGATTGTGTCCAGTTATGGACCTTCGTTATCCAACCCCTAATTCACTATTTTGTCCGCCAGTCCATTTGCTGACCTCTGAACCCAGAGCAACTCCATTGTGATCCTCTCCGCAAGTGCTCCTGGATTTTTTGTAGTAGGTGTGTCAATCGCTAGTGTCTCTGGATTTTGCCCATTCTGGTACCATTTTGGAGTTTTCTTACTGCGTTGATCACCAACGCGGAATCTCCTTCCACTATGGCGTTTTTCATCCCCTCCCGACTTAGAATCTCCATGCCCGTCTCCAGGGCTTCGAATTTCATGGCGTTGTTGGTTGAGTTGCCCAGACTCCCAGCGTATAGCCAGATGATGTTTCCTTTATTGTCCCTGATTACTCCTCCCAAACATGTTCACCCTGGGTTGCCTTTCATCGCACCATCAAAATTCAACTTGAGGGATCTTGAAGGTGGTGGCTTCCAGCTGCGCTCACCTACTTGGAGTTGCGGTGATCGTCTGAACTGAATGGGGTTGCGGCCGTCGTTCAGGTGGAAGGCCTCTAGGACTCGAGAATCCTGGTTAGTGGGTTGCACTCTACCTACCTGGCACTTATGGCTCTGCACCGTATCTCGTGTCATGGAGATTATTGTTTCCTTGATCTTCCCTTCGGGCCAGCTTTGGTTTCTAAAAATGTGTCAGTTCCTTTCCTTCCATATCGACCATATGATCATTCATGGGGTGAGTATCCAACAGAGGTTCACCTCTTCCTATTCGTTGTAGTTCTCTTTCTAGAGATTGATTGTTGCAGTAATGTTACCTCAGATCTTGTTGAACTGGCAGAAGATACTTGTCGCCCAGTCCCACAGTTCTGCAGTGTAGGCACATTCATCAAGGAGATGGTTTGTTGTTTCTTCCTGGGCTTGAAAAAGATGACATCTTGATGGACCCATTAATCGCCTTTTACTTAGGTTTTCCCAAGTTAGAATGCGGTTGTGAAGTATTAACCATTGGAAATTTTTTATCTTTGGCCATTGGGAGTTGTTTCATAGCTTATACCAATGTTACGTTGGGTCTTCTTGGTCCAGGTCCACTATATAGTGTCGGACTCCTTTTAGTTTGAATTCCCCGCCGTATTTTTGTCACCACCTCAGTTGGTCCTCTCCTTACATGACTGTTGTTTTTCGTCTTCCCAGTTCCTCCTCCACCTCTTTTACTATTGTTGTGGGTGGATCATTGTTCTGCAGAGTGATCTTGTCCCAGATTCTCCATTTCTTGCGGTCTGTTTCCTGTTTCCAATATTGGTAGACGTTAATTTTACCTTGCGCTATTAGCTCCTGTTGGAGTACCTTTTTGTCTGGGTTCTCCATTTTCGGTTCCTGTTTCCAAGCATCCTCCCAGAATCTGGCAGTTCTGCATTCCTGATTTCCCAGAAGCTGTGTGTCTGAATCAGGCTTTGTTGCACCAGGCTATGTTCCAAATGGCTTAACCTTCCCTGGTTCCTTTGAAGCGAATTTTGTCCTAGTCACGAATGTCCGGGCATAATTTTCCTTCCATAGGTTTACTCAAGGTGTAGAATTTTCTTTGACCCAACGCCACTAGAGTTTTGCCCCATAGGCATTACTGGTCACTTGTGGGTCCTGTAGCCCCAGGCCTCCTTTTCTTTTTGTCTTGCAAACTTTCTCCCAAGCCACCAAGGCCCATTTTTTCTTTGTTTTTGTGCCTCGCCATAGGAAGTCCCTTTGGATGGCTCTTATTTTTTTTAGAATCCCCTGTGGAGTTGGGAAGACGGACATCATAAAGGTTGGGATTGCTTGTAAAATAGACTTGGTTAGGATCAGTCTTCCGGCTAGATTGAGGGATCTATACGTCCAATTTTTTACCCGCTCCTGTAACTTGTTTATTACTCCTTCCCAAGTTGGCATTTTGTACACTTTGTCTATCAGTGGAACCCCCAAGTACTTGGTTGGGAGTGTCTTCCATTCAAATCCCAGAATATTGGTCAAATTCCTTTGGATAGATGGGTTGGTATTGAAGAAGAAGATCATCGACTTGGAATGGTTGATCTCAGCGCCTGAGGCTTCCCCAAAATCTTCTAGGATTCGTTTGTAGGCTTCAGCTTCCTTGACCGTGGGTATGCCATAGAGTAAGGTATCATCCACAAACTTTTGGTGTGTTGAAGTAGGGAAATTTTCGAAGAGTTTGAGACCTGTTATTTCCCCTATTGCGGTTGCACTCTTTATGCTCCGGCTAAGGCCTTCCATCATCAGAATGAAAAAGAAGGGGGACAGCGGGTCTCCTTGTCTGATACCTCTCGTGGGCCATAAAGGTTTGGCAGAGGCTCCATTGATTAGTAGCGAGCGGCTTGTTTTGGATACGAGACTAACAATCCAGTTGATCCAGTGTTGGGTGAAACAAAAGGCTTCCAAGGTCTTGACCATATAGTGCCAGCTAATTTTGTCATAAGCTTTTGCTAGGTCCAGTTGTATTATCATTCCCCCTCTCTTCTAAAGCTTCAAGGTGTGAATGATCTCGTGGGCCTGGATGATGTTGTCCATTATTTGTCTTCCTTCCATAAAGCCTGCCTGTTCTTGTGAGACCAATGTAGGTAGGAGGGGTTTCAGTCTAGTTGCTATGACTTTGGAGATTTTCTTGTAAACCACATTGCATAGCACTATAGGTCTGTACCAGTCAGGGGTTTTGGCTTCATTTTATTTGGGGATTAATGTGATCATTGTAGCATTTAGTGCTTTAAGGATGTAGCCTGACCTTCTAGAGTCTTCTACTACCTTATAAACGTCATGTTTGACGATTTCCCAGCAAGATTTGAAGAATTCCACTGTGAAGCCATCTGGACCTGGGGCTTTCCCACTGGGCATTTCCTGGAGCACCTAGTCCACTTCTTCTGTGGTAATAGGTTTGTTTAGGAAGAAGTCTTGTTCCTCTGTGACCAGGCATGGAATATGTTGGGTTATCCTTTAAATGGCCTTCGTTCTGTCTTGGTTGGGTTTTTGGGCTATCCCGTGGAAGTGTTTAACCAGAGCGGTTTCAATCTCCTGATGTGATTCACGCTCGATTCCATCCTGATCCTTGATCTTCAAGATTTTGTTATGGGCTCTTCTGTCCATGGTTGTTCTATGGAAAAACTTGGTGTTCTGTTCTCCTTCCTTTAGCCATCGGATACAGGACTTTTGACGCCAGAGTGTTTCTTCCTGATGGCATCGCGCCTCCCAATCTTGGGTCATCTGGATCTCTTCCTTTTTCCGATCCTCCGTATATCCTTCCAGAATGCAGGTTTCTTGGAGTTTTTTCATTTTTTCTTCTAAGTTGTTTTTCTCTTGGTTTATATTCCCAAAGGTATCCATGTTCCACTCTTTGAGCTTATTTTTGATGTACTTAAGTTTCTTATAAAGTTGGAACACTCTGGTCCCTTTCTCCGGTTTCTCCTCCGGCCACCACTATTTGATTCTTTCTTTGAAAGTCGGGTGTTCAATCCAGAATTTCTCAAATCTGAACGGTTTGTTCTTTGGTGTTGTTTGGAAACCTGCTTCCAATTGCACTGGCCAATGATCAGATCCCCCCCAGGGAAGGATGTTGCAATCTAAGGTTAGCCCCTACATAATGATTGACTCTGATATAAGGAATTTGTCAAGTCTTATTGCTACCTGAAACTGGTTCATTTGTTTATTGTTCCAGGTGAACTGGTCATTCTTAGTTTTGAGATCTACCATCTCCGCTATGTTAGTGAACTTTGAGAAATCATCTGCATCCTGATCCAATCTTCTTGTACCTCCTTTCTTCTTCGCAACGAAGGTGATGATGTTGAAGTCCCCTATCAGGATCCAGTGGAGGTTTGTGGATCGAGACTTTATATCTTCTAGGTCTCGGATCATTCCTCTCTTTTCCTCTGACCCTTGGGGCCCATACACATTAGTGCAGAGAATCTCCCCTGTGTTTCCAATGATTTGCATGCGTACCGTTAGGGTGTGGCTGGTTGCTTCAGCTACTATTAGATTTAGAATTTGTGGGTTCCACAAAGTGAGAATGTCGCTTGCCATTTTGTGGTCTTCGAAGGCTACCATCTTGTACTTGCGCCATTGTTGTTTATTGATTGCCTCCATTCTGTCTATAGTGCATTTCGTCTCTTGAATGAAACAAAGATCTGGTTGTTTCTGCTTTAGTTTAGTCCTAAGGATTATTTGCTTTATTGGGTTGTTTAGGCCTCTTATATTCCAAGTTATGACCTTCATTTAAACATGTGGGGGGGAGTTGGCAAAGAGTTTCTTGATCTTACCCAAATTTATCAGTAGCGCTCCCAGCTCCTGTAGGGCTACACTGTTTGATTTCCTACCTTTTTTCCTCCTCATCTGCTTGGTTGATAGTTGTGGTTGTCCCTCGACAACTTTGACTCCTAGGTGTCCTATCTCTCCATGTGTGCATTTTTGTCCTCTGGCTTTGGCTTCCTCCCGTAGGAGAAATAGGTATTGGATGTGGTCAAGTTGCTCTATTGTTACGTTGTCGAATCCTTGCCTTTTCCATTGCTCCAATATGTTTGGAAGGTCTATCCCTTCTCTTTCCACCAGGTCCCTGAGATCAGGGTATTCTGTGCCTACTTCACTCAGGGTCATCTCTGCATCTCCCTCTACATCTTGCATGGCGGTGTTGTAATCTTTTATTTCTCCATCCATCGGGGTTGCACAACTCCCCTGTGTCGTCTTGTTACTTGGTCGGTCGGTAGGATCTTTTGCTGCTTGTTCTCTGACCTATTGAGATTTTACCGAGTCACTTTCATCTTCTACCCATTTATTTGTTTGGTACCTTCCGTCCATTTTATTCTGGGACTCCTGGTTATTTCCTACTGAGGTTTTATTCTGCTTTTTATTTGCTCTATTTCTGGGGTTCGGTGTTATAAACCCTTCCTCATCCTGTTGTGTTTTGGGGTTTGTTTTTTCCTTCTTTTTATTAAGCGGGCATTCTCTAATCAGGTGGTCGTGTTCATGGCATCTTATGCATCTAAAGGGGATATGTTCATAATCTATGTTTTCGATCCATTCCTCATCCATGAATTCCAGACTTATGGCTTCTGGGAGTGCTCCAGAAACGTCCATATCTATGCAGATTCTTGCGTACGATGTGTATCTTCCTTTTAGGGTGGCTTCTGAAGACTTCACATATTTCCCCAGTTTTTTTCCTATTAGTTCAAAAGTGGAGGGAAACCAGTATTCTAAGGGTAAGGAATAGAATCTCAGCCAGACCGGTACCTTTTTGAACGTCTCTTTTTCCGGGGAGAAGTTTTATTTCCAGGGTTGCATGTACAGTCCAGCTGAGGCATGGAAGTATGGACCTCCCTCAAAGACTCTATCCCTGTCCTCCAGATTCATGAAGACTGTTGTGAGGAAACATTTTGAGCTCAGGTGGAGCTCCACTTCTCCATTTGGATTCCAGTGATATTTGATCCAGTTGCGCAGAGTTCTCTCTGTGGGCCATAACCCCATGAACTTGCATATGAGTGCATGCGTCTTCATCTGGTCCCTGTAGAGTTTTGTTTGTGGGTCCTCTAGTATCACCTTGGGTATCATTATTGTTTTGGGCTTGCACGGGTTGTGCCCTTCTGTCCCGTTGGCCTTCGCAGTCTCTTGCGCATCACTCTAAGTTTCCTTAGCTTCTTCTCTCGTGCTCTCGTTTTTGTCCTGGTTTCTTTTTTGTCATTTCCCTGGGTTTGATCCCGAGGTTCCTGTCGTTGGTGCCTTGAAAACTACTCCTCTTGGTCCTTTTCCTCTGTCCACCACTACCTGTTTGTATGAGGGGGTCCCCTTACCCCCCCTTTTGGTGCTCATGCTACTTTTTGTTGTGGCCATGACTGTCAAACCCTAGCTCACCTTAACTGTCAAACCCTAGCTCCACCCAAAAAAAAAACTCAAAGGTAAAACCAATCTATCAAAACCCCTCTACAAGTTAATGACCTTCAAAAATATGAAAAAAAAAAATTAGAAAATTTCATATAAAAGTGATTGTTTTACTGTTGTAACAACCTTTTAAATCTAATTTGTTGATCTCAAATTTGGGTTAAATATGAGTCGTTTGTCTAACTCTATCATTCATCAGCGATCACCTTTGGGCGTGCACAACACTTTTCCCAACCTACTGACCTGATCGTCGGTCATTGACCCATTCCTTGACAACTGATTCACACACAATGCTAAATCGATCAACCTGACCATCGGTCATCTGTGATTTCCATTGGAAAATGAAACTCCTCACTAATCTGGTCGATGCCCAACTATCAGCCTATTGACCATGAGACATCCTCGTTGAATGTCGAAAACACTTCCTCAATTCAGTTGACCTGATCGTCGACCATCGACCATCGACCATCCCTGTTGGCTGACGTGGAAAATGTTGATGTGTCATGACACGTGGATGTTGACATGGAATGACACATCATCCTGATGTGTCAACTATGTTGATGTGGCATGACACTTGGATGTTGACTTGGCATGACATGTCATCACCCAGTTTTCTTCATCGGCCATCGATCGTTTCTCTTGGATGACCCAAACACCTCGTTGAATTGGTCGACATATGACGATTGTCCCATCAACAAAAATGATCACCTCACTGATTTGGTCGGCACCTGACCATTATCCCGTCAGCCATCGGTGATTTTCGTTGGAAACTGAAAACACTTTGTCGAATCTGGTTGATGCACGACCATCGGCCCATCTACGATTTTCCTTGGCCAACTTCAACACTTCAAAAAATTTCAATCAAACTCCGAAAAATCTAGGTCATCGATCTCCTATTGAAAATGATCTTGGATGTTGATCTACCGAACCTCATCCAACTCTATCGACACCCGACCATAAGCCATCAGTTGATTCTCTTGGCAAATTTCCAACACTTAGAAAATTTCGACCAAATCCCCGATGATTTTGGACCGTCGATCTTTGAGCCAAGATGATCTTGATCGTCGATCGACTCCAACTCCCAAATAGTTGAAACCAATCTAGACCATTGATCTGATCTATTTTCAAAATGGCTGGAAATGAATCCTCGTCATTGATTCCCTCAACCTTCCAAATGGCTGAAAACGAATCCTAGTCGTTGATTTCCTCAACCTTCCAAACGAATGAAACCTTATGGATTCTTAAATTTATCAAAGTGAATATCTACCGTTGATCTCGATATCAAATACAATCTCGGTCGTCGATTCACTGAAATCTATAAAACACTACAGCGGCCATTAAAACTCAAATTTCGACCTTCCAGATCGAATTTAACTCTGGAAATCTGCATATCTACTCCATTCCATTAAACTTCTCTTAGATAGTCTTCAGTCATTTAAACTCGGATTTTGCTCACGAATTTGTAGATTTCACTCTGATTTTATCCATTTTCCCCCAAACTCGCACAGATAAAAGTATGCAACAACAAATTACTCAAACTCTCACTAGTTCGAACCCATACAAGCCTGATGTTTAAACCAAACACTCTAATACCATAATGTAATGTCCCCCAACCCATCTAAGGAACATTACGGTGTGGAATACTCATAAAAACAAAATTCTACTAGCTAATGAAATACTTGTAGCTTTCAACGACGAATTAAAAAAATAGATTTAGCCATTGTCTGTTATAACTAATTACATGCATCTAAAACCATTTAAAATAGACATGAAATGCATCTAATAAACTTAATTATAACAACAAATAAATCATTTCCAAATACACAGAGTTCATGCACAACAAATAAACTCATAATACAACAGAAGTAAGATAAAACACATATCTTTTATAAACAGTTGTGCAACTAGTTGCTTGGGATGGATGTTCCACCCAACCATAAACTTGCTACTCCAAATCTCAACAACAAGTCACCCCCTAGTTGAGGCTAATAATCCACAAAAGAGGGTGGTCTCTCACTGTCCATTCATATCTCAAAATTCCCACAATGCATTGGCATTATCCTATAGTTATTTCAATTTTCCACCAGCTCTCTTCCTCTTGACCTTCCCAACCCGTGGAATGTACCCCTTCACTTATCTCAGTTCCTTGAGCATCCCATTTGTTTATTAGGGTCTCTCTGGCACACGTAACTAAGAATCTCTCAGCTGGGAACTCAAGGGAACTTGCTGCTAAGAAAAACTACCAACAAACAACAACAAACACTTGATGTTATAGTGTAACTCACATAGGAGTTCACTCTTCGGGCCTGAAAACCTATCTCTTCAATCTTTAGCTCCAAAACGCTCCAAAAATGCTCCAGCATGCTCTAGAATTTGTCCTCCATTGTTGTTCCAGCTCCAAGCTCTCTTTCTTTCTCTCTACTTGTTGCTCATGCATAAAAACTCAATGTGTCAAACTGTTGTAGCTACCCATACGAATTTCCTCTCATTTGGATTCTTGCTTGACTCACACACTTCCCCAAGCTGATTGTACTCACCCCCCCATGCTTAAATATGGGATGTGACCACTCACACCCATCCTCTTACATGCATTCAATGATTGGCTTTGAGAACACCCAATCAGAAATTAGAAGGATCATATACCAATAACAAATTTAGGAAAATGGGTTCAATTAATATACATGCGTAATTTCCCCCTTGGACCCCTCTTGACCATTATCATATACTCTCCCCTCTCTTGAGGATTAATTCATCCCCCATCTATGTCCATGTCCCCTTAGCCGCTGGCATCACATTTTCTTATTAAAACATAGAAATACAATTTGCATATTACATCATTTGGCCGTAGCCACATATTATATCTACATTAAGCATTAATTAAACTGGGGATTATAGTGGGGATGTTACAGAAACAACCCAATTGACTATGTTTTGGGTTTTATATTTAAATTCTATATGAATATGCATATATGTCAAACAAATAACTTGTCATTTGGAATCTTTTGTACATATATGTATACAAGATGTTATTGAATAAGACACATTTCACTTAATGCGGCAATTAAACATTGTATTTGTTATTGAAGTTTGATTGCATTTTCTTTTATGTAGGCAAATTAGAATATTATTATTAGTGAAAACCAACGACAATAACAATATATAAACACCTAGTTCAATGTGCATTTAAATGTTCAGACAATTTAATTGTAAAAAATCAATATAAGGACAATGCAATGTTAACAATAGCCAATAAATACTTTGGACCCAAAATGCATATATAATCCAGATGTTATTGTTGCTACGAAAACTATATAGATAACATGTATATATTGTTATGCATCAACATTTAGATCAATTCAAGAAACAATTAAATTATGGTTCTACTTTCTGCACAAAGAAATGCAAAATAATAAATAGAACTCATCATAGATGAAACACCACATTGTTTTCATTTATTGTCTATGCAACATGCAAGGAGACAATGTACTCTTCAACGTAAACTTGCCATACACTCGAAAATCACATAGCATATAAGCAACACTTGGATTTTTTTTGCAAACATATTTCATATGGCATTTCTCTAAAGCCAGAAAGCAAATTGCGTGCAAAAGAACTGCAGATTGCACAGACAAGTTGAAATGAAGAGGAATATGCATTTGTTGTTATCAATGTACCTTGAACCTGTTTACACAATACAAAATTCAATAATTTAAAGTCTGTGTGTGTGTGTGTGTGTGTGTGTGTGTGTGTGTGTGTGTGTTTAAATAATATTGTATACGAAATTTGTAGATAGAGTTGTGAATATATGCTTACAAATTTTGTTGAGGTGATTGGTTTTTCCATAATTTTTACTGCTTCTCTTGTCAGTTGCGTCATAAATGTCGATTATATTGTGCGAAATATGTTTTCTTATGCATGTCTTGTGTTGGTTATATTTTTAAGTGGCAAAATGGGAAATTTTGTTTTCTGCATATTGTTGTTCCAATGCAGCAAAGAAATGTTCATATGTCTCTAACATCTGTAGCTGAGTATAGAATATTGTATTCATTATAGAATTTGACTTAAGATATATTAGCATATCAATGATAAAGCGTTGACCATGGAAAATCATATTGTTTCCTTGTCATTTTGAGTGACTTTTCAGGTCTTATATCCAGAAAATATTCTGAGTTGCATAGTTGCATCATCGTATATCAATTACAAAAAATAAGCAATATAAAGAATAGTTTGCATATATATTTTGCCCAGATGCACAATTTACACTTTAATATACATAACTTTCCAATTGTTTCTATTGCACATCGATAGTTGCTTCACCTATGATTGTTCCTATTGCACTTGGGTCTGCAACATCGGTTACTTCGCTTTTAGGTATTCCTACTTTACTTCAACTAAACATGGCAATTTCTAAATTGCATAGGTACATGATTCTATTTTTTTGTCATGTATAAAACAAGAAGCCTATAGATATGTATGTATGTCTTGATTATTATCAAGTTGTCTAGATGAAAAAAATGGCCTATGGATCGAACACTTGCAAAGTGGTATTTTGACGAACACAAGTCCAATTCGTTGTGAAGTCTCAAAGCATTGCATGAGCCAATGTAGCATAGCACCAGCTTAGCACATGAAGCATATAGCGAAGCATAGAACATGTATAATTGCATATCCATTACCAGGACAACGCCTGCTCCAGTCACACGGGGAAAAGAGACAAATTGACAGGTCGACAGATTTGGCAGATGTTAGCCAACAGACGAAGTTATGGGAAACACACAAGACAATGCACATGATGACCCACTAGAACAAGATATCCAAGGGTCAGGCAATGTTTTGTAGCACTGAAAAATCAAGCAATTTGATCTATTCATATCACACATGTAAAGTGGATGTGGGAATTTATGACGCCATGTTGTGGAAGGTCCATCAGCAATACGACAAATCATTGTTTCTAGACACAATATTAAAGGAACCTAGATCTGAATTGAAACATATAACATCAAGAACACTAGTGCATGGAGATGGATGAAAAACAAGAACAAGTCGGGACCAATTTCTAGTTGTCTTCCCAACTATTTATACAACTTGCCACGACCATAATGTTCCTACCCAACCTCCATTTTGTTGATGTTTTGGTAGTTGCAGAAGGTATTAACCTCCAAGTGTAACCTTTGTACTTAGAATAGAATATTCCAAGAGTAAGAGAACCATTAAACATATGTGTGAAAACCCTAGAAGAGAAGTTAGCGCAAGGAGAATAATAATAAAGTATTCGAAGGCTCCAAAAAGAGAAGTCGACCCCACTTTGAAAAGTCACTTGGGCAGGATAGTATAAATAAGGAGGTACCTAGCTCATTTGGACACACACACTCACTCACTCAGAAAATAGGGCACAAGTATAAAGAGAAACTATGGCAGCATCTAGGGCTCAATTCTAAGGAGCGGCAGTGGCAACTAGGGTGCAAGTCTTTTTGGTATCTCCTTCTTGTGCACTTCTATTGGTATAGGTACGTTATATTGGTATTGTGTTGTAGTTGTAGCAGTGGTGTTCTGGTTAGGGTTTATTTTTTGGTTCTAGTGTGGAATTGGCATAATCATTCTATCTAAGAAAAGGTTATTATGCTCGGGGGTGGCATTTGTGAATGTCTATGATTGGGTGACAATAATGTGACATTGTCTATGCTTAGATGAGCATATCAAATTTTAACATGGAATTAGAGAAGGTTTCCTTCGAAATAGTCTAACCATTGAAAGGAAGATCCTCAGTTTCCCCCATTGTCAAGCTCATTGAGTACTTACTGAACCCACCAATAAGGTTTCCTAATTAGGGCACATATTTTCCCCGGATCAGATCTGCAAATTTCTAAAGTTGCGAAATTAGGGTTTTCTCATAAAACCCTAGGTTAAGGCATCTGGCATTTAAAGGATGAGTTGAATTTGATTCTTGGAGAAAGGAGGTCACCTTGACATAGTGCACTCACTCTATGATTTGCAACACCAGTTGTATTGTTATTTGCAGTGCTAATTGCAATGCCAGTTGTCGCACCAGTTGCAGCGCTAGTTGCAGTACCACTTGAAGTTCCTCTGGTCCAGTGAAGTTTCTGGTAGCTCGTTGAGCAACTTATTGAAGGATGTTGAAAAAGAGGATGAAGTTAAAACCTTCTAGAAAGAAGGATACTTTTTCAAGATACAAAGTATCTCATATGGAGATTGATCATCGAAGAAAAAGAGGACGAAGTCAAAACCTTATGGCAAGAAGGATACTTTTGTGAGATACAGAGTATCTCATATGGATATTGATTGTATGGAGCAAAAGGCTCCAAAGCTGATCGTAAAAATCCCTCTACTTCAGTTGATCACTTCTCAGATCATCAAGAAGAGTCAATAGAGCCAGAAGGGACTACCCAAAATCGTTGCAGTAACCAAGAAGATACCAACATGGTCTCATGATACTTTACAGGATGAAAAAGGGATACACATATGTGGCATTGATAATCCATATCATGAGGAGGAGCAGATGGATCCACCAGTGCTGAGGCAAGCGGCCCCACAAAGTACCAACTCAGAAGGAGCTAGAGTTTAGAGGGAGTCAGCCATCACGGTCCAGTAAGGAGGAGAAACCTCCCCTAGACCATTCATAGGAGATTAGACTTCAGAGGAGATCATCACATACAAAGGGAGAAGATGAATCCACAAATTATATAGACTCCGAGGGAGCGTGGAGAATCAGAGTAAGCCTAATATCAGAAAGAGGCAGTGGCTTAAATACTTTCATTCAAAAAGTATTCCTTCTTAGATTCAGATGGTAGAAAGAGACATCTTCCAGGACTGATAGACAAGTTCCATGAGTTGAGGAGGCTAGATCAAAGCTTCAAAGGCTTCGAGAAGATATGAGATCTCCTGGGAATATTCCCTTGTTTCAGTGACCGAGGAGGAAGCTAGTCAGAAGGACCATGATATGGAATTTACCTTAGTTCCAAGACCAGAAGGGAAGTCAGTGATGACTTCCAAGTTGATCTACAGGATCAAGCATGTTGCAGATAACAATATAGAGATGTACAAAGCTTGATTTGTGGCCAGAATATTCTCCCAGCAAGAGGGAGAAGATTATGACGAGACACTTTCTCCAGTAGCCAGAATAAGTGTACATAGAACAGCCACAAGATACATGAGAAGGAGCCAGATGTGTGCATATTGAAGATGGCTTTGTACGGGCCTAAGCAGGCACCCAGGGCATGATACGCCAATTCAGAAAGTTTCCTGATGAGCTTGATCTTTACCAAGAGCAAAGCAGATTCCAACCTTTACTACAAGGTTGTGGATTATGGACTAGTGATATTATTATTATATGTGGATGACCTGTTTCTAATAGGGAACAAGAAGCTCATTGTTGGGTGAAAGAGAAAGCTTGCATTAGAGTTCGAGATGAAAGACCTGGGTATGATGCATTATTTCTTGGGTCTAGAGGTGTGGCAGAAACCGGATGAGATTTTCCTGTGCCAAGGAAAATATGTTGTAGATATTCTGAAGAAGTTCTGAATGATGGATTGTAAATCCATTCCTACACCACTGGTGATGAATCTGAATTTATTGAGTAATACATATTCAGAGACAGTGGATACCACCATGCATAGACAGATGATTGGTTCATTGACATACTTAACAAAAACAATGCCATATATATGTTTTGAGGTGAACACATTGAGTCAGTATATGGTCAAACCTAGAGGTGTTCACTTGATTGCAGTAAACATGTGTTGAGGTACCGAAAAGGTACAATTGACTATGGACTCAAATATGTTTCATATCATGATATAAGTTTGCAAGGCTATGTTGATTCAGATTGGGTCGGTAATGTCAAAGACCGGAAGAGTACATTTGGATGTTGCATCAGTTTGGGGTCAACTATGATCTCATGGTTTAGCAAGAAGTATATTGGTGTGGCACTCAATACGGCTGAGGCAGAATTTATAGCAGCGTGTTCAGCTAGTAGCGAAGCAGTGTGGCTTCGGAAGTTGCTTGCAGGATTGTTTGATCTCGAGTTAGAGGTGACTTGTATCTAGTGCAACAACCAGATTTGTGTGAAGTTGTCAGAGAAACCAGTGTCTCATGACAATTCCAAGCATATCGAGATCAAGTACCATTATATCAGAGATATGGTGGAGAAGGGAGCAGTGAAGATCCAGTATGTCGCTACAGATGAGCAAATAGCAGATGTGTTGACCAAGCCTCTGTCAAGGGTGAAGTTTGTGTACTTCAGGGACAAGCTTGGTGTGGTCTAGAAGGACTTCCCTAGTAAGAGGGAGTGATGAGTCACATATGTGATTCTTGGGGCATTAGCTTGCAAACTATGGTAGTAGGAGGTGATCATTTACATGCACATTACTAATTGTGGCACCAATCATCATGACCTCGTATAAGGTCAGCAGATGTTGAGCCTTCGGGGCTGGCGAGTTTCCCAGCTTTCCAATATGGAGGGCCAACCTGTGTGGTTGGAGGTGTTTCCTAGCCTTGGGATATATGGGCATTGTGTGCGCACTACATCATCTAACCCTCATGGTTAGATGCCCAGTCACTGTGGACTAGATGCCCGGTGTGCCAACCAGAAGAACTAGCTCTAGGGCTAGTTTCCAAATTCTGTAAGGATTGGGTAGTGAGCTGACAAGTTGCATTTGCCCAGACTTCATAAGGATTGGGTAGTAGTGAAGTTCTGTGTGTTAACTTCCTCAAACTGAAAATTTTCCCAAAGTCCATAAGGATTGGGTAGTAGCGCAGTTCTATGTATGAACTGGCTCAAACTGAACAATTTCCCAAACTCCGTAAGGATTGGATAGTAGTGCAGTTTTGTGTGTGAACTAGCTCAAACTGAACAATTGCCCAGACTCTGTAAGGATTGGGTAGTAGCACAGTTCTATGTATGAACTGGCTCAAACTGAACAGTTTCCCAGACTCCATAAGGATTGGGTCATAGAACAGTTATGTGTGTGAATTGGCTCAAACTGAATAGTTACCCAGACTCCGTAAGGATTGGGTAGTAGCGCAGTTTTGTGTGAACTGGCTAGTTTCCTAGCTTTGAGTGAGCTAGATGAATTTTGATAATGACATATGGTCCAAAAGGATGATGAGGTTGTCCTCACTAGAGAGATGCTACATGTGTTGATGAGGCCCCAAATGCATGACTGTGACATGACCATTAAATAGTCTATGTGTGTGACTATAACAAACCATGCGTGGCTATGATGGTGATACTTGTGACATGATCTATTTGATCATGAGATGGCATGTGTGGCCATGCTACTTGTGACATGATATGTTTGATCATAAGATAGCATGTGTGGCTATGGTGATGCTACCTGTAGACTGGTCTGGAAGACCATGTGAGTCTTTCCCATGCCATGTGATATGGATGGATGTGATTGAGACCATTGCATGAACAAAATCTTAGTTAATACCTCCCTATATAAGAGGGAGTGTTGATGTTTTGGTAGTTGCAGGAGGTATCAACCTCCAAGTGTAACCTTTGTACTTAGAATAGAATATTCTGGGAGTAAGAGAACCATTAAACAGATGTGTGAAAATTTTAGAAGAGAAGTCGACCCCACTTGGAAAATTCACTTAGACAGGTTAGTATAAATAAGGAGGCACCTAGCTCATTTGGACACACACACTTACTCACTCAGAAAACAGGGTGCAAGTCTAAGGAGCAACTGTGGCAGAATCTAGGGAGAAATTCTAAGGAGCAGTAATGGAAGCTAGGGCGCAAGTCTTTCTAGTATCTCCTTCTTCTGCACTTCTCTTGGTAAAGGTACGTTATATTAGTATTGTGTTTCTATTGTAGCAGTGGTGTTTTTGGTTAGGTTTTATCTATGGTTCTAATGTGGACTTTTTAGAATCATTCTATCTAAGAAAATGTTATTATGCTCGGGGGTGGCATATGTGAATGCCTATGGTTGGGTGACAATGATGTGACATTGCCTATAGTTAAACGAGCATATCAAAATTTTCACAAATTTCTCCACAAATAGAGGTCCCATCGACTGTCATTTGAGCAGCACAAAAAACATTTCATCCATTAGGTCCATTTATCTAGGGAATTTTGATTCCATCCCAAAGTCCCCACATCCATGGATTTTGCTAGCAGGAATGTGATTATGTATAATCAGTCCATGCAGACAACTTGCACTACCAATGTTTCATTCTCGGATCGGTTGATGCTAAGAACACAACTATTGGGAAGGGGACCTAGCCTACATTTCAAGAGAAAGATGCTTAGCCTAGCCAAATAGTTTCTTGAGCTATGGTTTGAAGCTCCTATGATACGCCATATCTCTAAGCCAACATTTTTTGTTTGTGTCGACATGGATCAACACCTTTGTTGAACCCGGTTGCCATGTTATGGGGACCTCCCCCTTTGTGAATTATATTCGTCCATGTCTTCCTCATCATCAAGCAAATTGAATGAGACATGAGGATGACCGTGGTCCTAGCTGTTGGAGCAATTAATCGGTGCTAGTCGTTTGCAGCTACCCGAGTAACTGGGCCAAGTTCTAGATGTAGAACCTGGTCTAGTCACTGCTTAGATTTATGGGCTATAGGATGAATTAAGTCTATCCTTCGTTGGTTGAAAGAAAACACAAGTAGAGAGAGGTCAAGACCCAGGACAAATGTGGACCAAATAAAGATGCCACCTTCATAACTACTGCACCCAATGGAAAAGTTGTCTCGGGCTGTAACCACAACTCAGACAAATGATTTTCACTTACTCAAGCAATGTGCGGGCATACAATTTGTGTGGATAAATAAACTATCTGCGACCAAATATGAATACTATCCTTGGTTTCTCTTTTGTCTTCTTTGTTCTAGTAACCTGCGTCAAGTGATAGGATAACTAGATATAAATAAGATCATCTTGCTCATGTTGACATATTTATAATGGGCAAACAGAAGGCAGAGTATTTGTTTGTCATTGATGGCAAGCTCAGCCCGAAGATGATGAACAAGAGAAAGTGGCAAGACCAGCAGCGCAACGATGATCGCATGGCAGAAAATCCCGAAATGCGAAAGATCAGAGCATGTCAAAGACTCCATTTCAGAGTTTCGCAGACCGGGAAATCGGAGTTTCGGATACTGGGAGTTGGAAGTGTAGAAACACTTCACCATAGGAGTCTCGAAGTCGCGAAATGCGAAATGCCTAAATCCTGAAATAGGCACACTCCATTTCGGAGTTTTGTAAAACAGAAAATTAGAGTTTCGGATACTGGGAGTTGGAAGTGTAGAAACACTTCACCACAGGAGTCCCGAAGTCGCGAAATGTGAAACGTCGAAATCCCGAAATAGGCACACTCCATTTCGGAGTTTCGCAGAACGGAAAGTCGAAGTTTCGAATAATGGGAGTTGGAAGTGTAGAAACACTTCACCACAGGAGTCCCGAAGTCGCGAAATACAAAACACTGAAATCCCGAATCAATGAATTCGCGAAATAATCCTAGCCGTCGGATCGAGGATTGATCTGGACCATTGATCAGACACAACGAAGACCCGTGAAGTTTCAAAATCACAATAAGATTTGGATCGTTGGGGCCATAGGACACGTGGTGAAAGATTGTCATTTCGCTGACAGGAAAGTCAAAGGAACGGGGTTCCCTAACCTCTCGAACTCGCAACATGCAAAATCGTGAAATGCCAAAATGCAAAATTGCGAAATGCCAAAATGATCGAAGCTAGTCCAGCTAAGATCTTTCTTCGGAGTTCTAAGTATTGTGACATGGAGCATTAATATATCTCATCACAAGAATTGTCGAAATCGTGAAATGCCGAAATGCGAAATTGCAACATGGAGTTTCGGGGATCGCAACATGGAGTTTCAGGAATTCGCAACATGTGAAATCGCGAAATGCCGAAAGGGACTATTATGAGTCTCGAAGACTCGAAGGGAAAAACGTCGAAATCTCGTCAGTCGTTCGAATGGGAAAAGAAGGGATCAGATTATGAAGTTTTGTGGACCGTTGATCTAGATCCATTTCGGGGATCGAAACTTGGAGAGTCGAGATGCTTCGCAATAGGAATTTGCGACATGCGAAATACGAAATGCGAAAGACTTTTTGTTCCTTGTAATCCAACAGTGCAGGTGAATTCGAATATGATCGGAGGGATATTGTTTTACCTCACAGTTAATTGATCAGTTATGATTCAGTTAGCAAAACTGCTTCATGATTCTTGATCAGTTGGCGATTCAGTTGTTGAGGGTATGTGAATAAAAGAAGATATGAGACAACTATGCAAAGCTGGTTGTTCTGACTGAAAAATGAGTTGAACTGTAGAAAGGTAAAACTACAGTATGCGCAGTGTGAAGAAAGCTCAGAGATAAGGAACAGAAGATGAACATAAGAGAAAATGGGAAGAGAGAAAAATGTGCACATATCAAAAAGCATGAGAAGGGTGGAGAAAGAACAGATAGAAATAGACAACAAGTTAAGACAAGTATGAACAAAGCAGAAGAATAGTGTAGCAGAGAAGAATTGTAGAACAATGAAGAAGTGGTAAGAATTGATTTATCAAAGTTGTTGGTTATTCAATCATTTATTTGTAATAAGGGTGGTAGGGAGGTGCTAGGGAGTATTGTTGTCCTCAGAGGTTAAAGTGGGTGCTTGAACACAGGGGGTTGTAGCTTCCATCTGGTTGCAGCCAGAGAAACCAGGGTGGCAGGGTGGTGCAAGGGAGAACTGTTGTTCTCTGTTATACAGGTTGGTGCATGTGTGACTGGAAGTTGGTACTTCCATCCAGTTGGTGCTGGAACACTTAGGGAGTTGTTGCTTCCTTCTAGTGGGTGCTAGAGAAACCAGGGAGTTGGTGCTTCCTTCTAGTGGGTGCTAGAGAAACCAGGGAGTCGGTGCTCTCAGAAAGTAGCAGCTTGTAAAACAGAGGTAGTAGCCTCACATTGAGTTGGTGCTCAATTATAGATGATGTACATAACTTAAAAGACTGCCTATCATTTCGAAGAAGAAGAGGTTTTCTCCCTTTATGGGTTTCCTCCTGAATATCTGTCTTTGTGTATATCTTATGTGTGAGTGATGCTCATTATTTATGTTGTCCATATGTAGTATAATATTGATGGTCACTTGGATAAAGATTAAAAATGGTTTAATTGAATTAAAATTGTTTAAGCACAGTAACAACTGATTCACCCCCCCTCTCAATTGTCTTAGTAATTTCAAAAATTGGTATCAGAGCGGGCTCCTTTTATTTAAAGGTAGATCTGTAAGCTTAAACATGACAAGTCATGAAGGGACTTCAGCCAGTAAGCCTCCTCTGTTTGATGGAACAAATTTTGCCTTTTGGAAGGTTAGAATGAGAACATACCTAATGGCCTTAGGTGTTGATGTTTGGGATGTAGTAGAGACTGGATACATAAAGCCTGTTGTGCTAGCTTCCAAGGATGATAAGTTAGAATTTAGCTTTAATGCTAAGGGTATGAATGCTATTTTGAATGAACTTGTAGAACCCGAGTTTGTAAAGATGATGCATCTTCAAACTGCCAAAGAAATGTGGGATAAACTTATTAGCGGCTATGAAGGAAATGAGAAAGTAAAAGATGCCAAACTTCAAACATTTAGGTTGAAGTTTGAACAACTAAAGATGAATGAAGATGAAACAGTTAGCAAGTATTTTTTAAGAGTTGAAGAACTTGTGAATGCCATGAAGGGTCTT
>ML777306.1:37830-61091 GCA_009831015.1 Picea engelmannii | reverse complement strand
GTTGAAGGTCAGGACTTTGATGAAACTTTTGCACCAGTGGCAAGATTGGAAGCCATCAGAATGTTTCTTGCTTATTCATGTCATAAGAACTTTAAAGTTTATCAGATGGATGTTAAGTCAACATTTCTTAATGGAGATCTAGAAGAAGAAGTATATATGGAGCAACCTGAAGGATTCTCATTGACAGATAATCATAATTATGTTTGTAAGCTGAAGAAGGCCTTATATGGACTAAAACAAGCACCACGAGCTTGGTATTATAGATTGGACAATTTTTTACAAGACAAAGGGTTCAAGAAAGGTATTGTTGACAGCAATCTCTACATTAAGTCTGAAGGTGATAATTTACTAGTTGTTTTGGTTTATGTAGATGATATTATTTTTGGTTGTACTAATGAATCATTTGTCCAGTGGTTTGCTAACTCTATGCAAACAGAATTTGAGATGTCCATGATAGGAAAACTGTCATATTTTCTTGGCTTACAAGTAAAACAGAGTTCTGCAGGAATATTTATCTCTCAAGAAAAATATTTGAAAGAGATGTTGAAGAAATTTCAGATGGAGGATTCCTCTCCTGTTAACACACCTATGGTAGTTGGTTGCAAGCTCAGTAAAAATGATGTTTCACCAGATGTTGATCAAAGGACATATCGCTCTATGATAGGCAGTCTTCTATACATCACAGCATCCCGTCCTAATATAATGCAAGTTGTTGGAATGGTAGGTCATTATCAGTTTGCTCCTAAACAAAGTCATTTGGTAGTTGTCACAAGGATATTCAAATACATGAAGGGAACAATGACTTATGGTCTGTGGTATCCCAGAAATCAGAATTTTCAGTTAACTGCTTATTCAGATGCAGATTGGGCAAACTGTGTTGATGAGAGAAAAAGCACCAGTGGAGGAGCATTCTTCTTGGGTGACTCATTAGTACCATGGCTTAGTAAAAAGCAAGGATCTATTTCCTTATCAACTACAGAAGCAGAGTACAATGTTGCTGCTACTTATTGCACTCAGATTTTATGGATGATACAAACTCTTGCAGATTTGAAGGTAACTTACACTGATCCCATTCCACTTCACTGTGATAACACCAGTGCCATTAGTGTCTCTAAGAATCCTGTTCTTCATTCCAAGACTAAGCATATCCCAATAAAATACCATTTTCTCAGAGAACAAGTTACAAACAGAGTTGTTCAGCTGAATTATATCCCTTCCACAGAACAGATAGTTGATATCTTTACTAAACCGTTAGCAGCGACCCTTTTTGGATATCTTCATCAAAAGTTGGGGGTTATAACTTCTTTCGTCTAATCTGTTCACCTGGTCAGGGGGAGTACTTATTGAATATATGTTGTATTTCTAAGTTGCTCATAGTTGACAAGGGGAGTATGTACTACAACATCTCGGGGGGAGCGTGTTTCTTCTTTGACATTGATGTCAAAGGGGGAGAAAGTGTAGTAATTTCAAGGATGCTACATTGGTATAGTTGGATGTTCTTCAGTAATTTTAAGGATGTTACAATGGTATAGTTGGATGTTCTTCATGGTTGTCATCAATGCCAAAGGGGGAGATTGTTGACATATTTATTACGAGTAGACAGAAGGCAGAGTATTTTTTTGTCATTGATGGCAAGCTCAGGCCGACGATGATGAACAAGAGAAAGTGGCAAGACCAACAGCGCAACGATGATCGCATGGCAGAAAATCCTGAAATGCGAAAGATCAGAGCATGTCAAAGACTCCATTTCAGAGTTTCACAGACTGGGAAATCGGAGTTTCGGATACCGGGAGTTGGAAGTGTAGAAACACTTCACCACAGGAGTCCCGAAGTCGCAAAATGCGAAACGCCTAAATCCTGAAACAGGCACACTCCATTTCGGAGTTTCGTAGCGAAAAATCAGAGTTTCGGATACCGAGAGTTGGAAGTGTAGAAACACTTCACCACAGGAGTCTCGAAGTCACGAAATGTGAAATGACAAAATCCTGAAACAGGCACACTCCATTTCGGAGTTTCGCAGACCGAAAAATCAGAGTTTCAGATACCGGGAGTTGGAAGTGTAGAAACACTTCACCACAGGAGTCCTGAAGTCGCGAAATGAGAAACGTCGAAATCCCGAATCAGTGAATTCGCGAAATAATCCTAGCCATCGGATCGAGGATTGATCTGGACCGTTCATCAGACACGACGAAGACCCATGAAGTTTCGAAATCACGATAATATCTGGACCGTTGGGGCCATAGGACACGTGGCAAAAGATCGTCATTTCCCTGACTGGAAAGTCAAAGGAACGGGGTTCCCTAACCTCTCGAACTCGCAACATGCGAAATCGTGAAATGTGGAAATGTGAAATCGTGAAATGCCGAAATGATCGAAGCTAGTCCAACTAAGCTCTTTCTTCGGATTTTCGAGGATTGCGACATGGAGCATCAAGATATCTCATCACAAGAATTGTCGAAATCGCGAAATGCCGAAATGCAAAATTGCAACATGGAGTTTCGGGGATCGCAACATGGAGTTTCAGGAATTCGCAACATGCGAAATCATGAAATGTCGAAAGGGACTATTGTGAGTCTCGAAGACTTGAAGGGAAAAACATCGAAATCCCGTCAGTCGTTCGATTGGGAAAAGAAGGGATTAGATTATGAAGTTTTGTGGACCGTTGATCTGGATCCATTTCGGGAATCGAAAGTTGGAGAGTCGAGATGCTTCACAACAGGAATTCGCGACATGCGAAATCGCGAATTGCCGAAATACGAAATGCAAAAGACTTTTTGTTCCTTGTAATCCAACGGTGCAGGTGAATTCGAATATGATCGAAGGGCTACTGTTTCACCTCACAGTTAATTGATCAGTTACGATTCAGTTAGCAATATTGATTCATGATTCTTGATCGGTTGGCGATTTAGTTGTTGAGGGTGTGTGAATAAAAGAAGATATGAGACGACTATGCAAAGCTGGTTGTTCTGACTAAAAAATGAGTTGAATTGTAGAAAGGTAAAACTACAGTATGCACAGTGTTAAGAAAGCTCAGAGATAAGGAACAGAAGTTGAACAGAAGAGAAAAGGGGAAGAGAGAAGAATGTGCACATATCAAAAAGCATGAGAAGGACAAAGAAAGAACAGATAGAAAGAGATAGCAAGTCAAGACAGGTATGAACAGAGCAGAAGAATAGTGTAGCAGAGAAGAATTGTAGAACAGTGAAGAAGTGGTAAGAATTGATTTATCAAAGTTGTTGGTTATTCAATCATTTATTTGTAATAAGGGTGGTAGGGAGGTGTTAGGGAGGATTGTTGTCCTCAGAGGTTCAAGTGGGTTCTTGAACACAGGGGGTTGTAGTTTCCATCTGGTTGCAGCCAGAGAAACTAGGGTGGCAGGGTGGTGCAAGGGAGAACTTTTGTTCTCTGTTATACAGGTTGGTGCATGTGTGACTGGAAGTTGGTACTTCCATCCAGTTGGTGCTGGAACACTTAGGGAGTTGTTGCTTCCTTCTAGTGGGTGCTAGAGAAACCAGGGAGTCGGTGCTTCTTTCTAGTGGGTGCTAGAGAACCCAAGGAGTCGGTGCTTCCTTCTAGTGGGTGCTAGAGAAACAAGAGAGTTGGTGCTCTCAACAAGTATCAGCTTGTAAAACAGAGGTAGTAGCCTCACATTGAGTTGGTGCTCAATTATAGATGATGTACAGAACTTAAAAGACTGCCTATCATTTCGAAGAAGAAGAGGTTTTCTCCCTTTATGTGTTTCCTCCTGAAAATCTGTCTCTGTGTATATCTTATGTGTGAGTGATGCTCATTATTTAGGTTGTCCATATGTAGTATAATATTGATGGTCACTTGGAGAAAGATTAAAAATGGTTTAATTGAATTAAAATTGTTTAAGCACATTAACAACTGATTCACCCCCCCTCTCAGTTGTCTTAGTAATTTCAACAGCTCATAAATCTTATCGCGGTTTTCTAGATAATTGTCAAACGATAGGATGACCACATATTAACAAGATAGAGTGCATAACCCAAACCAAGGAAACCATTAATGAAATAAGAAGAATACATAGAAAATTTCTATGAAATGACCTAGTGTGCTTTTGTATGTATTCCTGGTATTAAATGAAAATAACACAAAGTGTTGTTTATTTTTTTCAAGTCAACGTGTCTTTTTTTACAATTCAATGGATATATATTTTAATGTATTATGTTAATTATTGTGTATTTTGACTATCAACCAATTAGTCCAAGTCCAAGAATTTTGCTTTAATACACTATCCATTCACATATGAGAGAAGGATAAGTGCTCCCTCTCATTCTCAGTCCCTCTTGTGTCACAATTTGTTCAGTCTGGCACTACACATTTAATATGCAAATGCCTTGGAGTCTTGTTCATGAAATGTTGACAAACACTAGATTTTCAACCCACCAGCCATAGGATAGTCGCAGATGCAATATGCAATTTCGATTATACATAGTACCATGCACTGTGTGTTGGAGTTACTTCACACACACCTAGGATTTATTTTTCCTAAGGTTTTTCCTTGTTTTTTAGTCATTATTAGTCATTATCATGTCTCCTATATTTTAGGGGAGAATATTCCACCTGGAGAATATTCTCTTCAGTTGACACTTCATTTTGACTAGTTGAGTTGAGTCTAGATGCTACATTGGTTTTATCACCATGCAACATTGGGATCATAACCGTGCTAATGCGCGCTTACCTTGGGATCATCACCAGACTGGCACATTACCCGTGATTCCTTGATCTACTCCTCACTGCACTTTGTTTAGTCAGTTAACTGAAGATTGGTTGACTAGTTAACTCAGCTAGGTGGTAGTTCACTCCCGTAATTGTCTGAGAGACTAGACTAGGTGGTAGTTCACTCCCATAATTGTTGGTGTGTGTCCAGATCACTCTAGACCACCACTATGGTGCATTGGTTCTCCTCTAGTGCGCATTCATTGAGTTATACAAAGTATATCATGTGTAAAATATTCATTATTCTTTACGGTTAATGAGAATTCTTCCATTCTTTCTCTCCTTATTCTTCTTTCTCAACTTCTCTCTGCAAATGTGTGTAGTATTTTCTATCTAGATCTATTATGTGCAGGTTCAACACATTTTTATGGTATCAAATCCGATGGACTACTACGCAAAAGCTACACCAAATTTTTTTGCAGGTACAAAAGATTGAAGACGGTAGAAAAATGGATTTCCAAAAAGAATTCACTCTTACACCTTACAACTACTTTGCATGGAAGGAAAAAATATCCATTCATCTTCGAACCAGAGGATTGTACAGGTTAACCTTGAATACAAACATAGAACCAACATCATCCATAGAAAAATCCAAGTACTTAAATCGAATGGATGAAGCATTCGAAACAATTTGAGGTCTTATTTCTCTCGATCTCCTTTTTCACATATCTTCCTGTAAGACTCCCAATGAATCCTAGACCACCTTGGAAGGGATCTTTGGAAAATAGGATGAGATGAGGGGACATGTGATGGAGGTGTAATTTCTCACATTGGATCCAAAAAGCTTCGACAATATCTAATATTTATTTACAAAATTAAAGGATTTACTGTCGCAACTCAAAGCTTGCAGGGTTCATAAATCTAAGGAGGAGAAACAAATGATTCTCACCATTCTCTCCAAACTTGGTCCTGAATTCTCTGTATTCGTATCAACATTCCATTCTGTCACATTCACCTTGGGAGACACCTAGAAGATGCCTTCTCTTGAGGACTTTATCAAATCCCTGACACAAAAGCAAACCAAGCTCACCAACATGGGAAAAATCAAAGTCCCAAAGGTGCATGCACTTACTGTGTAAGATGGCAGCCGTCAATATCAGAAATCTAAAGATAAAGACAAAAGGAAATTTCATGCACATCCGAAGAAGGAAGGATACACAAAACCCTTCACCGATGCCTCCGGATACAAAGGGGGGAAGGGAAGAAAAGGGGAGAAATGCACATACTGTCACAAAGGATTCCATCCAAAATATGCATGCATGAAAAAACAAATAGATATTATGTCTCAAATACTTCAGCAAAACAACCTTGGAGATCAGATCCCTGAGGGTTCCAAGAAGAAGAAGCCAGAAGATCAGAATCCCAAAAAAGGTAATTTTAGCCATGCCTTGATTTCCATCAACTCGTATCTCATTGCTTGGATCGTAGATTTAGGAGCATCACATCACATGGCTACCTCAAAAGTAGTTTATTCTTCATTGGATGCATGCAAAGGTCCTCCTATTCTGATGGGGGACAACTCTTCAGTCGAAGTCACCGACAAAGGAAGGATTGAACTCACCAACGAAAACTTCGAGAATGTGTTGCACGTTCCCAAACGTTCCATCAACCTTTTCTCCATGTATCAGATGACGAATTTTGGAACCAAAAAAAAATTCATATTCACACCAAATGCAGTCGACATCTATGACATGCAAACCAACTCCAGGGTTGCTATCAGTGAGGTACATCCAAAACATATCTCCCCATAGATCTGTCAAGGATAAGACCCTGTACAAGGCTTAGAGCGGCCTCAAACTAGAAGTGACCCACTTTCATATTTTTGGTTCACGTGCATGGGCCCGAATTCCCTCTAAAAAGAGGAAGTCACTTGATCCACAGAGCACTAAGTGTATTTTTGTTGGGTACCCCGACGGTGTGAAGGGATAAAGACTTATTGATATTTCCTCGGACCGGCTCATCATTGAGTGAAGTGTCCAATTTGAAGAAAGTGTCTCGCATGTACCTCAACAGCCGCATGCAGACACCTTCATTCTTCCACCTGTCTGAGATGATGAGCATGCACATGCCAACTCTTCTTCAGATGAGAGTTTTGATTCATAGGACTCAGATGATTCACATACAGAGTCAGTGCAATCAGATGCAGAGTCAGAGCATCCAGATTCAGTTGTGGAGCTAGAGTAGAGGCCCAAGTGGGCACATACTACTCTTCGGGATGTAGGGGATCTCGTTGGTGATCCAGTCGATACTAGGAGGACTCAATTTGATTCCGACGAGCCTCCTGTTGCACTCACTTCCACTAAACCATTGCCCTCCAGGCATCTTTTCTTGGTTCAGCCTTCATATCCACAGTCTTATGGCGAGGCTGCTGGAAATCCCTTTTGGGAATCCACCATCTAGGAGGAGTACAACTCCCTTCTCAAGAACCAGACTTGGGATCTAGTTCCCCTTCCTTCTAGGAGGAAACTTGTCAGATGTAGATGGGTCTACAGGACTAAGAGCACAGTGGATGGACAGATTAGCATATAAAAAGCCAGGCCTGTTGCAAAAGGATTTCAGCAGGTGCATGGTATTGACTATGATGAGACCTTCACTCCAGTAGCGAAGATGGATTCCATATGATTGGTACTTGCCATTGCGGAAACCAAGGGATGGGAATTCCATCAGAGGGATGTGAAGAATGCATTTCTTCACGGTGATCTCTCTGAGGAGATCTATATGGAGCAGCCCCAAGAATTTATGCAGGACTCATCTTTGGTTTGTCGACTGAAGAAGTCCCTTTATGGCCTCAAGCAGGCTCCGAGGGCATGGTATGCCAAGATGGAATCCTACTTGTTGTCACAGAACTTTGGACATTGTAAATCAGACTTGAATGTCTACATGCTTAGGACGGTTGATTCACTTCTACTCTTAGTTCTGTATGTTGATGATTTGTTGATCATTGGTTGCTTGACTTCAGACATTGTTGTAGTCAAGAGGATTCTACATGACAGGTTTTTGATGATAGACATGGGTCCACTACACTTCTTCCTTGGACTCAAGATCAGTCAAGATGCATCAGGCATCAAACTGTCTCAGGCTAAGAATGCACGAGATATCCTTGAGAGATTTCACATGACAGACTGTAAGTCTGCTCCGACTCCTTTCCTATCAGGACCCAAACTTGAGGATGGTGGGGAGACTCCACTGGTTGACATCACATTGTACAGATAGCTAGTGGGGAGCTTGTTGTACCTCACACACTCCAGACCAGACCTCTCCTATGAAGTTGGGGCAGCTTCCAGGTTCATGCAGGAGCTGCATGAGTTACATTGGAAAGTTGCAAAACATATCCTTCGATACGTACATGGCACCATCACCTTTGGGATTCATTATGTAGTAGACTCTACATTATATCTCATGTTTATTGATTCTGACTAGGCTGGCCATAGAACTGATCGCAAGTCCACATCTGGTTACTCATTCAGTCTTGGTTCTGGGCCTATCTATTGGTCGAGCAAGAAGCAATCTTCCATTGATCTATCTTCAGTCAAGGTAGAGTACATAGGGGTAGTTAACATAATCATTCAAGCTATGTGGCTACAACATTTTCTCACCGAGTTGGTCATTCAGTTTAAACGGTCGATCGTCATCTAGTGTGACAACCAGAGCACTCTGAAGTTCTGCAGAGATCTGGTTTAGAGGAAGCGGATGAAGCACATTGAGATCCACATGCACTACATTCAGGACTTAGTACACGAGGGGATCATTGACCTATAGTTTTTTCCTTCAGCAGAACAGACGACAGACTTCTTCACCAAGACCTTCACTGAGTAGAAGTTCCATTCTCTACAAAGTCATCTTGGAGTGAAGGACGCATTTTCCTAGCAATTGTAGTTCTTCTTTTTACATACATTGTGCCTTGAGGGCGGGGTTTCCCATGAGGTTTTCCCTCTTTCTTCACTTTATTTTCAGTGTATCTTTTGTATTTGGGTACCTAACATGGCCTCGTTGTCGGGACCCGTTCTTTATTTTCACCATAGTGATGTTCAGGGGGGTGTTGGAGTTACTTCACACACATGTAGGATTTATTTTTCCTAAGGTTTTTAGTCATTATCCAGTCTCCTATATTTTAGGGGAGAATATTTCACCTGGAGAATATTCTCTTCAGTTGACACTTCAGTTTAACTAGTTGAGTTGATTCTAGATAATGCATTGGTTTTATCACCATGCAACATTGGGATCTGTTATCGCAAGGAGTCACCCCATGACTGCATAGGGGTAAGCCTTACACATCAAGAAATACGAAAAGAAAGTTGATTTTGAAATTATGAGAGAGGTAGGGCTAAAGCTATCTGCTTGACTTGACAAATCATATGAATTTATCCCTGCAAATTATTTTCCATATGCAGCAAAACAGATCATCCAAAAGCAATGTTTAGCCTTTCAAGGCTTTCAGGTGGAAGACTTTTATGAGAAAACATAGAACTGCAAACAGAAAGACGTGAAAATCCTTTTCAAGAATACTATTGATACAGTAGAAGAAGAATCATAATCTGAAGATCCTTTTCATAAGATATTTAGCAACACACAAGGTAGAAGATCTTAAAGGATCCTCCTAAGAAACCCTCTCACACTTGTTGTTGGAGAAGAACAAATCTTAAGAGTCAAAACAAAGAAAAAACATAGTTAAACATCACTTCCTTCTGCAAATGAATTCTTAACACAGAAAATGATAAGATAGACTATCTTCAAATTAATCTATCAAAGTACAAAAACATAGCCTCTTAGCCTCCCTTGGCTCATGAAATCCCCTCTCCAAGAGATATTTCCTTCCTTAAATAGAAAATAGCATCCTCATAACCTTGGGAGGTCGAATCCCATCTCCTCCATTGGATTCTAAACCTTGGGGATAGGTGGCAACAATCAAAGAGTCAAAAATCCAACAAACTGCTAATTTTCAGGAATTTGTTGGAAGTCATTAATAAAATGTCTCCACCTCATTGCATGAGGCCTTTTTTGGAGCTAAATATTAGGTGTAGGTGTCCCTTGACATCTAACTGATCCTTTATAATCCATTCGAATCATCCTTGACAGGTGACAACCTCCCACTCCCAACAAGGCGAATATCAAAACCGTGACCACTACAGGAAATTAGGAAGCGTTGTTGTAAAACAGTTGGTAGTGAAACTTCTATGTCTAATATCTCTCAAACCATAACACAATTTGAAAAAATGAGAGAGGTTTTTTTTATTTGGAATGTTATAAACAAAAACCTCCTCCAATTTTCAAAAATACCTTCTCAATTGTTCACAATCTAAGTTTTAAATTAGTGACTCAAAACTGGTAGAATAACTCTGCACAATTCAGCCCCTGCCAGAATTTCGGTAGCGCCCGCCTGTGTTTCTGCATGCAATTCGATAGCATAAATCCATGGACACTTTTGATGCTTGGAACCTTGTGAGAGTGTTTTCAATGCTTTTTCTTGACGCTTGGCACCTTAACCAATCTTGTGCTAACATAGGCTCCATGGGGGATAGAGTCCTCCCTCTGAGGCTCTAAGAACTCTTGTAGTTTCAGTGCCTTATCCATTGGGCTTGTGGAGTCATGCTCTGATGCATCGTGCTGAAGAGAACATACTGACAAATTATATTACTCTACTTTCAAACAGAAATAAAACACACCTGCTCTTGATGGAGCTTATTTATGTACAAAACCTAAGCTAACTGACTTTTGCAATGGGCTAGGTGAAGCCAAACTTCCACCAAAGCCATTCAAGAAACTTGCTGACGTGAGTCTTTATAATGCCAATGATTGACAGAAGACAAGAGGAATATGACAATAGTTTGAAAACATTTCCTATATCTCCTATGACTGTTGCTGACACAATAAAGTTTACAGGTTCCAAAACATTTGAGAAATACAACTCCATATACACCCCTACAGGGTCATAAAAATGGTGACAAAATGCATGGGACTGATAGCATATTTCTTTTTCCACTTCAAGTTGCTTACTGTAAACTGTGGGTACAAGTGGAATAAGGATTGACGTAGGTGGATGTTGATCCACTTATGACTGTTGATTTGCTTCTGGTTGTGTATAAATGATCTCCTCATGTGCCTCAACTAAGGGTTGCTCCTGGTCAAATCTTCGGGTTATGTCTTATGTGGCAAGGCCAACCTCTGCATCATAATCCCTGTCTTCACAGTGATCAAATATAGGATAAGCTTGCTTCTCATCATCACTAGAATATTCATAAAAAACAAGCTGCCCTTCATACCTATGATCAACCTCTAAAACAATAATTTCATCAAGAATATAATTGTTAAAAATATCCATTTCAGGAACAACCGTAACTGTTGCTTCTAGTTGTTCATACACATGATTTTCATTTGAAACAAAGTTATGAATGTTTTCCTCTCTGAATACAAGAGTATTCTTTATGCTTTCATTTGGACAGTCAATAAAATCGTTTTCATCTTTATATTCAACAGAGCAATCTAACAAATCTTGAGCACATTCTACATATCCCTCACAACAATTATGACAAATACTTTCAGAGGGATAAAACCTTTTGCAGTGTTCATTGAATACTCTATGGAAATCCTTCAAGGATGAAATGCTGGAAGGGGGTAACGAGAAATACCATTTACGTTCATCCCCATCCAATGAATACATGAACATTTTCATCAATATATCTTAATGATGGATGTCAAGTTGCTGCATCAAAGCATGAAATTCTTGAACATGCTCAATAGGGTTGTCATCCTCACCTTCATAAAATCTAGGCAACATATATTTCCATTTATCAATAAGAGGCAAAGGATGTGGATAATCATCTATGGATGAGAAATTGAGTGGGGCAAAACCCCTGGCCAAGATAGCCTTCATAGCCATTTAATTGGTCTAATTCCAGTGGAGTCACCAACAGATTCTGAACAATGGAGTCACCATGGTTAATGTGCAATCTTGAAGGTGTCCAACTTCAGTCACCATCTAAAGTTGGAGCTATGCAATGTCATTCTTCCCAGTGAGCTTTTCAATCTACTCAAATCCGTCCCCGGCAACGACACCAAAAATGTTATCACAAGGAGTCACCCCATGACTGCATAGGGGTAAGCCTTACACATCAAGAAATACAAAAAGAAAGTTGATTTTGAAATTATGAGAGAGGTAGGGCTAAAGCTATATGCTTGACTTGACAAATCATATGAATTTATCCCTGCAAATTATCTTCCATATGCAGCAAAACAGATCATCCAAATGCAATGTTTAGCCTTTCAAGGCTTTCAGGTGGAAGACTTTTATGAGAAAACATAGAACTGCAAACAGAAAGACGTGAAAATCCTTTTCAAGAATACTATTGATACAGTAGAAGAAGAATCATAATCTAAAGATCCTTTTCATAAGAGATTTAGCAACACACAAGGTAGAAGATCTCAAAGGATCCTCCTAAGCAACCCTCTAACACTTGTTGTTGAATAAGAACAAAGCTTAAGAGTCAAAACAAAGAAAAAACATAGCTAAACATCACTTCCTTCTGCAAATGAATTCTTAACACAAAAAATGATAAGATAGGCTATCTTCAAATTAATCTGTCAAAGTACAAAAACAGAACCTCTTGGCCTCCCTTGGCTCATGAAATCCCCTCTCCAAGAGATCTTTCCCTCCTTAAATATAAAATAGAATCCTCATAACCTTGGGATGTCGAATCCCATCTTCTCCATTGGATTCTAAACCTTGGGGATAGGTGGCAACAATCAAAGAGACAAAAATCCAACAAACTGCTAATTTTCAGGAATTTGTTGAAAGTCATTAATAAAATGTCTCCACCTCATTGCATGAGGCCTTTGTTGGAGCTAAATCTTAGGTGCAGGTGTCCCTTGACATCTAACTGATCCTTTAAAATCCATTTGAATCCTCCTTGACAGGTGGCAACCTCCCAACAAGGCGAATATCAAAACTGTGACCGCTACAGGAAATTAGGTAGCGCCACTGTAAAACAGTTGGTAGTGCCACTTCTATGTCTAATATCTCTCAAACCATAACACGTTTTGAAAAAATGAGAGAGGTTTTTTTTATTTGGAATGTTATAAACAAAAACCACCTCCAGTTTTCAAAAATACCTTCGTAATTATTCACAATCCAAGTTTTAAATTAGTGACTCAAAACTGGCAGAATAACTCTGCACAATTCAGCCTCTGCCAAAATTACGGTAGCACCTTTAGGTAGCGTCCGCCTGTGTGTTTGCATGCAATTCGATAGCATAAATCCATGGGTTCTTTTGATGCTTGGAACCTTGTGAGAGTGTTTTCATTGTTTTTTCTTGACGCTTGGCACCTTAACCAATCTTGTGCTAACAGGATCATCACCATGCTAATGCGCACTTACCTTGGGATCATCACCAGACTGGCACATTACCCTTGATTCCTTGATCTATTCCTCACTACACTCTATCCAGTTAGTTAACTGAAGACTGGTTGACTAGTTAACTCAACTAGGTGGCAGTTCACTCCTGTAACTGCTTGAGAGACTATACTAGGTGGCAGTTCACTCCTGTAAATGCCTGAGAGACTAGACAAGGTGGAAGTTCACTCCCGTAACTGTTGGTGTGTGTCTAAATCACTCTATACCACCACTATGGCGCATTGGTTCTCCTCCAGTGCACATTCATTGAGTTATACAAAGTATATCATGTGTAAATTATTCATTATTCATCACAGTTAATGAAAAATCTTCCATTCTTTCTCTCCTTCTTCTTCTTTCTCAATTTCTCTCTGCAAATGTGTGTAGTATTTTCTAGCTAGATCTATTTTGTGTAGGTTCAACACATTTACACTGTGAATATATATTACTACATGTACATAATTTACAAAAACAAAAAATTGTTTGTTTCGTTATTGTTATCGGCATACCTCATGTTCGGACATTGTACATGAGTTTCGTATGTTGTAATTATTTAACTACTTTCTTTCCTGCATCTCTTTTATTTCATTTTGATGTCAAAGAAGTGCATGAAATGAAATGAACATGCAAGTAAACTGCTATGTCAAAATGGCATGAAATATACAATACTAACAAATAACAAGTGAAAAGAGAATCAATGCTATTAAGATAAAATTAGAAATATGTAGCTTCTCAATTATTGTTCCATGTCTCCTTTTTTCCCTATTTTCTTTTTATTAATGACCGGTGATAGTTTTAATTTATTGCACAACCAACAATGCAAATAGAGAAGCAAGCGGACGTTACCGAAATGAAAACACAATGGGAATTGTTCATGTTTTATTTTCTCTGCCATCTTAATCTGTTCTAGGGAAGCTGCTTGTCATGTTCAACACAATTTCTTGATCCAACACAGAAACAAGAAGTTTCTAAATATGTAATAAGAATATAAAACATGTTTTGGTTCAGTAGGAAGGAAATAAAAATTTGTGAATATGTAAAAAAATATGGACATATGCCAATATGTATTCTAATGTCAATGTAATCCAATATGTCAATGTTTACTATGATTTACATGCATTTCAAATTGAAAGTAGAAAACAAATTGTATCATGATCACTCCAATATGTATTTAATATAAAAAAAAATTGCATTTTTCATTGATCACATTTTACCATACATGATCAATTAACGTTCTTTGTACGTGTTTTTTTTGTCCAAGAAGAAATGAAGATTTTGATCGTGCATGTCATTTTGCAAATTTTTTTATTCCTCGTTGTACTGACACGTGTCAATATTGCAGTCTCCTAGAATGACTATGATTTCGTTGGAATGAAAATTGCATAATTTGTTTGCAATCGCATTCACTATGCTGGCCAAAATTGCAGATGGCGTTGCATAGATATTCATTATGGAAATATGCAATCCTTTGACTGTTAGTCTTGCTACAAGTACATCTACATATAGTTCTTCAAAATGCATGTGTTCCAATATTGGTAGACGTTATCTGACTAGTATCATCACACCATGTTTATTGCAATTCGAGACGTAATTGAAACCTGGAAACTATTCATTTACATCGGCAGTGTCATATATAATTCTTGAATGCACAAAATATCAGATTGCATTGTATCATAGTCACTAGCTATGTCATTGATATGCGCATGCAAAATATGAGTGTTTGGTGAAAAAATTGAGATACATGACACTGATTGCATAGAGCGCCAATCATATTCTAGACTCCAGTTTACACCACTGCGTAAACTTTGCATCTCAACAACGATCTTTTGTTTAGCATTGAAGTTATTCATTGTCAAAGGACTTAGAAGATGCAAAGACTCTATGCTCCTTACATGCGACAACGTTGTATAAACCAATCCATGTATTTCACCCTAGCAGGATCAAATGCAACATTGTCCATCGTTATCCCCTGAAATTTGTGTATTGTATGTGCACATGCAAGTTGAACTGAGAATTGTTTACGGATTTTCGAATGACCTGTCATCACTTTTGTCAATATTGGTTTCCAATCAGGGAAAATGTATACGTTATATAAATAAGCTAACCGTGTAGCCCAACGATGTCCAATATGTGAATCATAGAACTTTATCCATAAAACATCAACCTTATTTGTTTTGTTGTATGCGTTTACTATTCCATTTGCACCATTCACTAAACCATCTTGTGAATCGTAGTTACATGCATATATTTCAACAAGCATATCTAATTTCAGAGCAAGTTGCGAAGGCAAAGTTGTTGTATGTTCATGGTGTCGCACACCACCACGGTCATCTTCCTCTTCATCAATTTCATTGATTAAAAGTTCCGCATAAGCAATAACATAAACATGTTATGCAATGCAACATCTTTTTTTTGTAAAACAAATAAGGGAATGTTGTGTGATTTGTAGCAGGTCAGATGCAATTCATGTTGATATATTCTAAATTATCTCTTGTTTGACTATTTGTTTGCATCCCATTAAGAATTGCAATAAACTTTTCATTTGTTTGTCACAATGTAGTATGAAATTCATAACACTTCACACTATATGTCCAAAATCCATATGTTATTCTTTGCATGTTCATGGTAGAGTGCTCAAATATGAGGGAATCATGTATGCGTTGTGCTTTATAATGATCACTGCAAAATACCATATCTATGTTTCCAAAGTACTTTGTTGTACATGTTGTATGCTTCTTAATCGGCTATCAATCAAAAATAGGAATTGACTTCCAACCACAGAAGCTTCATCAATGAGGACAAGTTTTAGTTCCTGATAAATCTTTGATAATGTGTCTAACATTTCTCTGCTAAGTGGAATGAACTGGGACTTGTTGAAAGGCATTAGAAATGAAAAATGGATTGTTGTTCCACTTTTACTTGTGTATGCGACTATCAATCCCTTTGGTTTCAAAGGATTTGTTGTGTTATTTGCATCGTGTATTAGTATAAGCATTTGGAATATAATTTTTTTTGTAAAGGGTTTTTTTGTTCCTACTCCACCCATAAGAAACAAGTACAATGGTGTTTGCATGTCCCTTAATTTCTTTAGGGTAACGTCTTTGATGATTGTTTGTTGTTCTCTGTTCAATATTCTTCAAAGTCTGTAATATTCACTATTCTCAAGCAAAAATAGGTGGCCTGCAACTTGGAATCCAAGATTATTTGTTCTTTTGCTACTTTTCCCTCCAACACATTGTAGTTCAAGTTGCAAATTGCACTATTCACAGTCAACTATGCTTGTTCCTCATTGGTTCAATGCACCATCAACGTTGAGAAGATCATTGTCTACTTTTTGAATCGCACTTTTCATATCTCCCCACGTTGGATTGACATTATATGTAAACTTAGCTTCATTGGCTTGTATGCTAGTTTTGTGAGAACAATGAGCAGCTTCCCATGTAGGCCAGTTATGTTTTAATGTATATTCATTTTTTTTCAATGGGACATATAGCAATAGTTTCTCTCTACAAAAAAAGTCATAATCAATGTACTTGTTTTATTTGACGAATCATATCACATTTGGTTTTTTCCTTTTCAATATGTGTGTACCATATTTTTTGTACTTGGTGACAAATTCAACAAGGCAGATATTCTTAATGGCACATGGTCGTTCAATATAGTAATAAATAATAAAGTTGCACATCACATCCTATGCATGCGACAGAGTTGCACCCAATGTAGACGCACATAACAAATACCTATGTGGACTTCAAAGACATGGTCATAGCAAAATCCTCCGCACAACTGTAGAGGTGCGGAATTGCACTATGATAACTGACATAAAATCTCCGCACAAGCATTGAAAATACACAAGTGCTACTTGTGTTATCCATATGCCTCTACAATGTACGTAGGTGTGCAATACATAATTGCACCAAGTGTGGACATATTTATATAGAAAAATCCTTCCCACAACCTAAAAAAAATTCCCCTATAAAAAACGCTTTTTGGCTATGATATTTTCCAAATATCAATATTGTACCAAGGTGAATTTCTTTGATTCACAAAGCCCAACTATTTGAACTGCAGACCGATGCAAGTGCATGACAATAAATGGTATAAAGTCACGTCACAAGCATTGAAAATACACAAGTGTTGATTGTGTTGGTCATATGCCTCTACAGAGAGCAGAGGTGTAAAAGACATAACTGCACTGAGTGCAAACATATGTCCATAGCAAAAGCCTCTTAACAACCTAGGAAAAATCCCTAAAAAGAAAAGGCTTTTGGATAGGAAATTTTTCAAACATAAATACATTTCTCAACTCCAATTGCTTCAAGGAAAAATGCAAGTTCTATGTTTACTAAAATGGTCTTTACACACACTAGAATCACCTCTGAAATATGCCCAATCATAAATAGAAACCATTGGCTAACACATGGAAAAGCGGGACACTTTATCTGCACTAGTTCTAAATCCATTCCCTCTCCTTGTAAATGTGAGAAACTCAACCTGCCATAAATGACCCAGCCACCATGGAAACCACATGCCTTCCCACAATTCATAGTGCAAAACTATTGAGAGTGCCAACATGTGAAATCACTGCAATGCAGGGATCTCGGATAATTGGTATCTGTTTTTTGCACATGAATTGGAAATAGACCGAATGTTCATTGTAGCAAGCAAAAAAGTGTACAAATCACAGAAGGTATAATTATGCAGAATGCACATAGATGATCAAAGAAAAAGCCTCCACACATAATCAACAATGCAATGTACAACACAATATTGACCATCTATTATAGAGAAACCGTCTTTTTAGATTGGATGCATTTTTTCATACACTCTTGCACATTATTTGTTTGATGCATTCCACCTCCCCTTTGCATTTCCATTACTCTTCCATTGAATCATGGAGTGCATCAATACATCATTGCTTGCTTTGTCTAGACAACAAAGATATAAACACATTGCAATCCTATCAGTATGAACTATGATCCTATTTCTTGCAAGAATTTCATTAGATTCCTGACATAAAGACATATATTTCAAAAATACAGTTATTTTCATCTTCAAATTTAAATGAAAATGAAAGAGAACTATCAACACATACATTTTCTCATACGATGGACAAGCATTGAAAATACACAAGTGGTGACTATGCTAGCCTTTTACCTCTACGAAATGTGAAGGTGCACAACACATAACTACACTGAGTCTGAACATATGTTCATAGAAAAATCCTTTCGACAACCTAAAAAAAATGCCCTTATAAAAAAGGATTTTTGGCTAGGAGATTTTCCAAATATCAATACACTACCAAGGTGAATTTATTTGGTTTGTGGTGCCCAACTATTGGAACTACGAGGCTGCCCAAGTGCACCACGATAAATGGTATAAATTCACCTCACAAGTATTGGAAAATACACAAGTCTGGGTCGCACTAGCGATATGCCTCTACACAGAGAAGACGTGCGGAAGACATAACTGCATCGAGTATCAACATATGTTCATAGCAAATGCCTCTGGACAAAATGGGAGAAATCCATGGTCCATAACTATTGCAAGTACCAACGTTCAAAAGCACCGCAATGCAGGGATGTCGAAGAATTAGTATCAATTCTCCGCACATGAATTGAAAATAGACCAAATGTTCATTGTGCCAGGAAAAAACTCGTACAAAGCACTAAGGATTTATCTATGCAGGATGCGAACAAATCATCAAAACAAAAGTCTTCGCACATAAGTAGCAGCACATTGCACATCGCAATATTGACCATCCACTACAGCGAAATCATGTTTTTAAATTGGATGGTTTTTTTCATATACTCTTGCACTCTCTTTGTTTGATGCATTCCACGTCCCCCTTGCATTTTCGTTACTCTTCCATTGAATTGCAGAATGGATCAATACATCATTTCTTGGTTAGTCTAGACAACAAAGATATAGATGCATTGCAATCATATCAATATGGACTAGGATCCTATTTCTTGCAATAATTGCATCAAATTCCTGACATTAAGACATATCTTTCAAAAAAAGCAGCTATTTGCATCTTCAAATGTAAATAAAAATGAAAGAGAACTATCAACACATACAATTTTGCATACGATGAATGACAAAATGGTTAAATAAAACACTAGAGCAAACTCCAATAAAACACAACACCTGCATTATGCATAAAGCATACACTATTAGACAAAAAGCACACAAACTAATTGCATCTGCCCAAGAATCATAAGTGAATATCCCAGAAAAATAGTCAAAGGCAAGGTAACAAATGGATACCCTCGCTTTCTTATTGTAGATACTTTGTAACCATAACTCACAGGAAAATTTGTCCACTAATTTAGGCTATCTCTATAGCATCAAGCAATTGAAAAATAAAAAGAACAATATAGGCCAATAGCATCTTTGATTCTTCCTGACCCATGCAGTCTCTGAAGATATCCCTCGATCGACTTAACTTAATTTCGGGAACACAAAATAAGAATCAATTTCTAATCTTCATTGGCATATATCACGCAATGCACATGATTTCTTACCCTCTGACATAGATTTGCAGAAGCCCAACACCACAAGTCCTGCAACTCGCAAGCCACAACACTTGAAAATTGACAAGAGATTAATCTTTCTGAACTATAACATAATACAATGTGGATAAATGCATTCTGCAACCCAAAGACAAAGTAAGCAACACAACCTCAAACCAACACACCTTTTTTTTTCTTGTTAACATTTAATTGTTTTTGGCCTACACACTTTCTGTAACAACCCCTAATCTGCTTAAATTGCCTCTAAAAAAAACAAAACAATAATCAGCCCCCATTTCTATCTTGCATATAAAACACATCAAAAACAATATTCCACTTCACCATTCCAGCAAGAAACATACCAGAAGTAACTGCAATATGCATGAGGGTTTTTTCCTGTATATCTTTTACCGTTTTCATCCTACATTGTTTTTGCAACAACCCCTGATCGTCTTAACTTTCTTTCGAAAAAAAAAAACAATAACTAGCTCACAATTCTCTTTCGCATATGCAACACACCCAAAAAAAATTACAACCCATCATTCCAGCCAGTAATAGAACACAGGTATTTGCACTATGCATGAGAGAAACTACTTGCATTTGTCTAAAAAAACATAAATTAATATGCAAGCAAACTGGTTCAAAGCAAGATAGTAGATGCACAAGATTTCTTACCCTCTGGCACAGATTTATAGAAGCCAAAATTCATGTATTGCAAGTCACTAGTTGCAAAACTTGCAACTTCTAAAGAACCTCGTCTTTTTGGCTTGTAGCACATTATATGATCATCAAATGCAAAGAACTCAACAATTACTTAGAACAAAAGAACTCAATTAAAACTCCTTGCAATCCATAAAGGCCCCCGCACAAAATCATGTCATATAGTACATAGAAATCCCTTCAAAATTTATGGATCGTACTAAATTTAAAGAAGACCCACGATTGAATAATCTATATATATTTATTAAAATATGTCTATATATTGTATAGTAAATACATTTGCATATTGTTTGGCCCACAAATTTCAATGTCCCCATTCAACAACCGACATAGTGGCAAGCTTCAGAAACCGAGATCGTCTCGGAACTTTGACACTCGTATATGCACTCATTTCAACCATCTGCTACATCCACATAATTAAATTGCTTATTAAATTCTCGTCGTTGACGCGACAATAAGATCTTGTTTTGAAGGACCAATCAGAAGACAAAAAATAAAATTGAATTGCTCACAACAAAGTTAAACTATGCAAAAAAACGAGAAAATTTTGGCCAACGCAAAAACAAAATCGCGATCAATACAAAAACGATTGCTATAGTCCCAAGCCTTCAGCGGGAACTAATAAAAAAACAATAAAACGACCAATAAAATAAATAGAAAATGCAATAAGAAGTACAAAATAAATATATATAAACTAATTAAGTTTAAATATATAATAATTAAAAAAATAAAAAATAAAAATCAAAACTAGCAAAATTAATAATAATATATATAGCCTGAGTGGGCATGATGGTTAAGAACATGTGTTTCCTCCTAAGAGGTCACAAGTTCAAATCCAGAGGGGGTTAGGGTATGTATACCTCCGTAGACTTTACCAGTCAAATCGTTGGGCTAAGGGGATCCCTTGTCCCACAAACAAGGGGGTCTCATACACCAATTTGGTGTCTGGCTTGGTTGTGACCTTAAAATAAGATTATTATTATTATTATATAATCATACTAAAATAATAAAAAGAAACAAAATAAAATACATCAAATTAAAAAATAAAATATGTCAAATTGAAAAAGTAATAAAGGAAGAGAAACAAAGAAGAATAAAAATAATAATAATATATATATATATATATATATATATATATATATATATATATATCAAATAAAAAGGGGTAATAGAAATAAAGGAAGATAGGGGAGGCATGTGTGGGAAGGGTGTTATATAGCCCTCGAGGAAAAAGGCTACTACATTTCTCTTGGAACTTGGGCATAAATACCAACAATATGGCAGAGGCTTACATGATGTACCAAGAAGTGTTTTTAGTTCAAGAACGAAATCTCAACAATGTCACAATAGTAGGGGGCTCAAAAAACATAATTCAACATTTTACAACAAGGACCACTCCAAAGAATACCAAGCTGCAGAAAATTATAGAGAGGATAAAATTGCTTTTGTCCCCAATTCAAGAAAACTTCATCCATGTCCCCCACATAAACAATGAAGAAGTTGACATCAATGCAAACCAAACAATTGGCATGGCCCCTAGTCATATGATCACTCAGGGGAGGGTCCTATTCTCAGCACCTCCCTAATTTTTAAGCCCCTTGTCACCTCAACTCCACCTGGCTCTGGAATCCCCACGGCTCAACACCTTGAGGGCTCATGTAGTATGGGAAACGTCATAAAAAGGGAAGAGTTGTACCCCCATATCATCTGGTTTGTAGGAAATCATAAGAAACAAGCCATAATCGATTTCATGGCAAGGATCGGCCACCCTACGATCCTCCTTCGTGGGACTCCATGGTGTAAAATACCCTGCTGCATCAGGCCAGCCAATTCTTCACAAGCAGTAAGGATAAGTGAAAAGACAATCATCATGAGCTTCAACAAGGAAAATCACCCAATATAGGCCACCTCAACGTCTAAAAGACACTTCATCTGTGGGCTCGCTCGAAGCTAGTTGTATTCATGCACCAAGGTATTTCTACATCGCCATAAAATTGAAGGCATGCCCATGTTTCACCATTCCAGTCAGCCTCTCAGGGATCTCGCAGACTTGATTCCAGTTGAGGAAGAAGAATCTTGGCGAATCCTGTCTTTCAAGAAGAATTTTGGAAGGCAAAGCCCCTCAGGTAATCACAACTAGAACAATGTTGGAGGTATTTCCCCTGGCCATTTTGAAATCATTCGTGTCAGAGGTATTCTCAATGGGAGATGGGTTGGAGGTATTGTCCCTGACCAAATTGATTTATTTAGTGTTAAAGGCATGGCTCAAGAGAACGTTCAACAGCAAGCCCGAGAGAATGCGGAGGACGAGCTGTTGGATGATAATTTCACCACCTCTCATCGATTATCTCTCTAAATCGATTCCCACGGCTCTACTCTTTCTTTCACGCTGGAAAAGTTAGCTCAACACCGAACGTTAATCGGTCAACTTCAAGATGAAGTCGACTTCCTTCGTTGTCAAGGGGAGACAATAGAAGCTCAGTTGGACACAAGATCTCCAAGCTCTTCAGTCCAAAGTCAGAATGAGGAAGTTGGTAGCAGACCAGATTCCACACTTGCAGACTTGAATTTGTCACTAGAACCCCCTACGGAAGAAGATCAAGTTTAAGAAGACCAGCAAGAAAGTTCTTAGTTTTGTAAAATGGCATAAATATATCTTTTTTGAACTTACTTAGGACAAGAACATCATCGTATGTAATCAGTGCTGCTTGAAAATTTTCTAGACTCAGTTTTGTAAGTTTTTTTCAAAATTGTGTTGTTGGTCTACCCTTCTTACCAGCCTCTTCCTATGTATTTAACGACCTTGGTCGTGCCTTTTTATTAATACAATCTTCTTCAATTTATGTAAAAAAAATAAAAATAAAAGAAGAGAAATAAGCAACAATAAGGAAAATAAA